>CM067375.1:76923883-76996383 GCA_034401795.1 Chaetoderma sp. LZ-2023a
TATATATATCGCAATTGATTTGAATTAAGCGTGTCTTTAGGGATTACTTTTCCACGGTCCATACAATGTTCGGTATATACAGGTTTTATTGTTTATAGTTTAAACAAAGTTTCAATATTTGTTTCTAATTTTAGCCAACATTTTCGCTTAATGGTATATAAAATAATATTAAATTAAAATTTAACTTTACAATAAGAATGGCCCCCACCCCACCCCACCCCACCCTATCATCTCTCTCTCTCTCTCTCTCTCTCTCTCTCTCTCTCTCTCTCTCTTTCTCTCTCTCTCTCTCTCTCTCTCTCTCCCTCTCTCTCTCTCTCTCCAACCCCACCCACCCACTTTCCCGTCTCCCTATCTCCCTCCATCCATCGTCATAGGGCTCCCCCGGCGCAGCTTTGAGCATGATCTAGAAATAAACTTGACTCGGAAAACGTTAAACTTGAAACTTGACAACGACGGGAGAGCCCTGGTCTGTAATCTACGGTTGCTTTATGATCTATAATTGCTCTCGTTAACTTGTATTAAGAATTTTGAAATGTATTTATTTATTCATTAATTAATTAACTTATTAACTTTTTTTAATTTATTTACAAATTTACAGCTGGTTCATGGACAAAATGGTACGATCGTGACAACCCGAGTGCAACCGGTGACTGGGAACTTCGCAAGGACATGAAACCAGTGAGTCCCATTTTATTCAAATAAATAATTGATGAATCCAGTTTCTCAGTCAATCATATGATGCCATAATCAACTATTTACTATGCGTAGGCTGACGTCCTAATCAATTGCGTCATGAATGATGCGATATAGTCCATCCGACAAGTTGTATAAATTGTATGACTTTACCATTTAATAAACATTTTGAAACTAATTTGACTGGGCACTGTTGCTACCATAGGCAACAACAGCACCCAGTAAAATTAGTTTTAAAATAATCAACAGCTTACCTGCATAGTTTTCTGGAAATTAAGATTCAGAGAGTGTTGGGATTAATCGCGGGCAAAGCGTGGGTGGAGCTTAGCTAGAGATGGGCGAGGCGTAGCTAAAACTGGATTCCTCCATTGATATGTATTTGCATAATGCAAGCAGGTATATATGATAGAAGACAGCGAATAACCCCGTTAGTTTACACCTTAGGCATATTCCACTAGTGGTATGAGACTGCTTTTTGAACTCAACTGCCAAGATAGTAATAACAAATTTGTACTGAATATTCTTTTGCGTATTTTTAACATTTAGGCTTACAATGGATTGCTGTTCTTAAATATTTTGGCTATCCCCCGCCCCTTTTAAGCTAAGCTACGTCCACTTATTACGCGGGTTAGAATCGATTTGAAACTCTGAAATATGAATTTCGTGGTAACTACGCCCGCCCCCTCCCCCCCCCCCCCACCCCCACCCCACTAAGCTGTTGAATATTTTAAAACGAATTTGGGCATGACATCGTCATCTCCCAGTCGAATTGATTTTAAAATATTCAACATAATGTTTATTAAATAGTAAATTGATCAGAGATACAATTTGTATGCTTTCGTGACGGACTTGTAGATTCTCGTGACGGAGCTACGTCATTATTGATTGTGGCATCAGGTAATACTATTTGATATTGACGCCGAGTGGCAGATCGGATCTCTCTGTTTGACTAGAGTCTGTAGCTCTCGTTAACTCATTAACGGCTAAATTTGGTCAAGAAAATCAAAATAGTTCCTTATTGAATATCTATTTGCGGACCAAGAGCCAGTAATTCCAGTGGTAAATTTTCAAAAATAGTCTTCTCTTGGCCTGTAAGTGGGCATTTCTCAAGAGCACTGTAGAGAGCGGATCTGTTCCGATTCGCTATGAAAAAGCTAACCTCACACAAGAAGAACATTTAGTATAGTCAAAATAATCTCAAGATATTTAGCAGTATTCATGAATGGGGCGTGCACATTTTACCAATGGACCGTTCCAGTTCTAGCTATGCCCCGCCCATCTCTCGCTAAGCTCCACCCACACTTCGCTCCTGTTGGGATCAATCGATCTCTGAACTCCCTGACTATATATTTCCAGAAAACTGATACGCTGTAGAATCATTTGAAACTAATTTGATTAGTGTGCGATGGCAGCAACAGCGCCCAGTCAAATTAGTTTCAAATGATTCTACAGCATGTTTATTAAATAGCAAAGACATACAATTCGTACAACCTGCCGGACTATTAAGCGTTTAAGACGGACTAAATCGAGTCATTCATGCTGTAATTAATGATTATGTCATCATACACGCCACGTAGTTGATTATGACGTCATATAATAGATGGATAAACTGGAAAGGCTCATTACAGAGATACATTCTTATTATGTAAAGAAGAGTCTGTTGAATATTTCTAAGTCTTCGAAAGCTTTTACTGGAGATACGTTTTTAATTTGAGACGCTGTGATTTTAATTACGTTGCTCTAATTCAATGCTTATAAAAAGCTGTTAGTTGTTACCCTTAAATACTAACTGTGTTGGTTGACGATAAACGTTCGACCTGACGAAATGCATTTATGTGCGAAAGCGTGATAAAACTGATAAAGGTAGTCTAAAGCCATGTTCTCACTGGAGAGTTAATCTGGAATAACGCCATACCTCAGTATTGCGGTACGCAGGTTAAGTCTCCAGTGAGAACACGGCCTAAGACCGTGTTCCCATAAAAAAAACAACCAGGAATAACGCCATACTGAAGTATGGCGTTATTCCTGATTAAGTCTTTAGTGAGAACACGACCTTATAATGAACCAGCTTTGAATTGTTGTATTATCAGGCCGTGTTCTCACTAGAGAGTTAATCAAGAATAACGCCATACGTTAGTATGGCGTTATTCCTGATTAGGTCCCTAGCGAGAACACGGATTTAGTAACACTCTAATGTACATGACGAGTGACTACCAAAGTTTATACTCAAAGATTAGTTTAAATTTACAAATTAAAGATTGACGTATTTATTTGTGCTCAGGTCCCATGCGGCGGAAAGACGCCACTTTACATCGAAGTGTCGCAGCGACGGTTTTGGGCCTGGAGAACCATCCTCAGGACAGACAACTACATACATGTCGGCCCTAAATATGGATTAGTTTGCATCAATAAGGAGAACACATGGTCAGGAAAGCCTTATCCTCAATGCAGGGACTTCGTCACCAGATACAGCAGGAAAATATTCATCTGTAAGTATCGATCCATCCATCCACTCATCCATCCCACCCACCTGGCGATTCACCAACCCACCGATCCACCCTCAACATCTACGAATCCATCCATCACCTCGCCATTTACTTAGCTAACCACACGCACGCACGCACGCGCGCACCCAATCATCGATCAATCCGTCTATTGGTTAATTTAGTTGTAACTTGGTATCTTCACATATTTACCCTAGTTATTCATCTGAGGCCGTATACGCATACAGCCACTATTTCGGTAAATAGCCGGTATATCGGCTAGCGTTCTTAATGAACTGGCTCTTATACCGGAATAAATACGTCATTTATTTCGGAATTTAATCCCACAAAATCAGCGGTTTATCTTCCGATATATCGTTATTGTTTCCCTATGTGAACGCTGCCTATTCCGTCAAAATCTGCCATGTAGCGTCAACGTGAGCATTTTCTCTCACTGTCTGTCAGGTAGCGCTACGGTCATCAAGTTATCTCGCTGTCCACCAGGTAGCACCACCGTCCAGTCCGGGACTATCTTCCAGCAGTGTGAATGCAAACCGATATATCGGCTATATATTAACCTACATAGTACACGAAATAGTTTAACCGGATTAGGCAATGAGAAGTAGGCCTAAAATGACATAATAAACACTAATGTGTTGGAAATTAGAACTAGAACACATTTACTGAAGTAACTGTAAATCTGCGATGACTGGGAATTAAGGAGTATTATAAGCCCTCTTCTAGTATGATCATTGAACATGTCTGATGCTGATCTAATAAAAAGTCTAAGTGTTGTCGCAGTTCAAAGATCCATAGTTGAAATTACCATAGTTTTACACAGGGTATGGAAAAGCTGATTTTTTTAAAATCGATAGCCTTGACCCTAAAGTATAAAATAATGTGTCCTGATTTGCTGTTGTGGAATTTTTTACCAAAATCAAGGAAAATTGCATTAAATGTCAAATAAAGGAGAAATTAATGAATTAAAGGTAACAGGAGGCAATTCATACAAAAAACTAACAAATTTTTGTTTTTAGCATGAATTACCTCCCTTTACCTGTTGAAGTTGATTGTGTCAGTTGATGAATTTCGATTCTCATGATGGTTAGAAAGTGACCCCGTCCAAGGTCAATCCGGGATCAAAGTTACTAATTTTAGATTTTGGCCTGAATTACCTCCCTTTACATGTTTGAGTTGATTGCGGCAATTAAATCTGGTGAATTTCGATTGTTTCTGACTACCTGGGCCGAACAAAACTCATTAATTTCTCCTTTATTTGACATTTGATGGTCTTTTCCTTGATTTTGGGTCGAATGTGGGACTACGGATTCTGGAAGGATGTTAAGTTTCAATATGATCTGCAGAAACGTTAAGGGGAGTCGCTATCAGAATATCACTCTCATACATTTTCTTTGGGACATTTTGGGCACGGATAAGCGTATTCATCTGAAATTATTCACTGGATCCAAAAGAAAAAGAAAAATCCCAGGCTCTAAGGTGTACTGAAAATGTCTCAAGTTTGGAGGCTAGAAATCGCAAATAGTACTCAAGGGACAAGGAAAATATGTGGGTGTCAGATGCGGGTTAACATAGGCTAGAGGTCTGTTAAGTTTCTTCATGATCTGCATGAAGCTCTAGGACGAGTTGCTGTCCGAATAGCACTCCCTTACATTTCCAATTGGACTTTTTGCACAAGAAAACGTCGAATTCTCGGGAACTATACACCAGATCCAATTTCTGTAGATGAGCTATAGATGACCTGGTGCGTACTAGAAATGTACCAAGTTTAGATATGATATTTGAAAAACTGGGTCATTTATCATCAAATCAATTTCCAATGCATTCCCTATTGACATATTTGTCTACAATTCAAAATTCTCAATATCTCATGAACCGTTCAGGATATCAGAGTTATGTAAATGGTGTCTGAGATGTAATTCGCCCCCCCCCCCCCAACCGGATCAGGCGATCTAAATGCTGAAACAATCCGACCATAATCCCGTCATCTGTCAGCAAATCATGGAAATATTGTTTAGTTGCAGATTTGCAATAATAGAAATGTTAATATGTCCACTAACGATTTTATTTTAGTAAGCAATAGTAACCTCTGGTATCTAAGGATGTCAAAAATGTCAACCCTCTGACAGGGACAGAAGTAGGAATTCTCATGATGTCAAATAATTGTATTTATTCAGCATTTTCTCAAAAACTGATTACTGAACCGAAAAGATTTTTTGGCCAACTTGCGGGTCAACAGATCCTAGAAATATGTTATATTTCAAGATGATCCAGAAAAAGTCCTAGGAGCAGTCGCTGACCGAATATTGCTCCCATACATTCCCTATGGGACATGTTGGGAACGAAAATGCAGCGTTCTGAAAGGTTACCATGTTCGCTATCGATTTTATTTTATTAATCCATAGTAGTATAATGTATCTACGTATATGCCAAATATCAAGCATCTAACCCACATAGAAATATGAATTATCTTGATTCCAAAAATTGGGCTTATGACAAATTTTCTCAAAAAACGGGTCACCATACCCAAAAAATATTTTGGGTCACCATGTGGGTCAAGACATACCAGAGATTTTTCAGTCAGTATCCGAATGTTGCTCACATGCATTTCCTATGGGGACATGAGGGGCACGGAAATGCAGAGTTCTGAATGGTTAACATGTTCGCTAACGATTTTATTTCACGAATCAAGAGTAGTATAATACATCTACGTATATCCCAAACTTCAACCATCTGACCACCCTAGAAATATGAAGTATCTTGATTCAAAAAAATTCGGCTTATGCCGGATTTTCTCCGATTCTGGTCACCGTATCCAAAATACTTTTTGGGTGGAGATGCAGAGCAACAGATGTTAGAAGTCTGTGACGTTTCCAGATGATTGAGGAAAAACTCTAGGAGTAGTCGCTGTTCGAATATTACTCCCATACATTTCCTATGGGATGTTTTGCCCGCGGAAATGCGGATATCTCGGAAACCATACACCCGATCGAGAAGAAAAGTAATATCAAACTAGATCCCAGGGGTACTAGAAGGTGACCAAGTTTGGAGTTGATCAGATCAAAACTGTAGGAGGAGATAGTGTGCGAACATCCTTGAGAATAATAATAATAATAATAATAATAATAATAATAATAATAATAATAATAATAAAAAGAAGAATAAAGATCCTGAGAAAAAACAATAATCTGCGATAGATCGCAGATTAATTAAACGGGAAGATGCTCTATGTGTCCAGTAATCACAGAATTCTGCGAAAATGCCAAATTATCCAGATCTTAAACTCTTTTTTTTGTATTTGAACTTTATGAAGCACACAGGAATTGTACACATAAACGCACCAGGTATATTATATCCATGAAGTTGTAAGCCTATGCATGCAATGGTGTTTTCATTTGTATCTTAAATTGATTTAAATTGTGTACTTCTTTACAGTTTGGAAGAAATCAAGCTGGTATGATCGCGATCAGCCTACTGCCACCGGAGACTGGGAACTGGCTAATCTGGTAAATATACTCAAGATTCAAGATTATTTATTTTATGCTTGATATACAATATACAGACATTACAATTGGGCGGTCCATCAAAGGCAGAGCCTATGAGTCGATGGACCCCCTACACACAAGACAAAACATTACAATATATAAGGTATATATACTCATCTTTATAAATGATCAATGCAGCGACGACGCCGACTATGATGATGATGATGATGATGATGTTTTAAAACAAACCATGACCATTAAGTAATTAAAATATATCTGATGAGTGTGGACGTGCTTAAAGTTCTCGTAAATTATCATAACATGCAATGATAATTAAAAATTATTATTATTATTTTTTTTTTTTTATATTATTATTATTATTATTTCTAATTCCAGCAAAGCAAATATTGGGCAAGCAAAGGTCGTGTTGTTGAGTACAAGACTAAACCCTATACCAGCATCAAAACATACGGCAAATATCTGGACCGCAAAATCCATGTTGGCGCGAAATACGGCCTCCGCTGTGTTAACGCCGAGAACAAGAAGCTTGGATTACCCTCATGTAGGGACTACAGGGTGCGATTCTACTGCAAATAAACTTTAATTTCCAACCGAATCTCTAATGTACAAACCTGCATTTGACGGACACAGAATGACCAATCAGTATGTCTCTAAAGACAGGTGGTCGGTTAATACAAGTTATTTGCCATGGTAAATAGTGTGTGGCCCCAACAGATTGTGGTTCCTTAAGACGGGTGGTTATACGACAACCCGTCTTAAAGAACCACCATCGTTCAGAGCCAAAAGCAGGTGTCCGTTATAGGAAGGTAATAAGACACTCAATGAAGGATGTGTTCTTATTTTCGCTACAGTATGTTTATATATAATTGACTTTATTTACACGCATTTTGCCATTGACTTAATTTTATTAATGAAGGTATTTTTTTTTAAATATGTAAGTTAAGTTAATTTATAGATCATGGTTCCCATTGTTGTTTTACATGCATAGTGTGCTTAATATTTATCCACCGTTTTTATGTACCTATGAGGAAGTTTACACACCTGTTCATATGCACTTTACAATTAAAAAAAGTTGTCTATTTATTTAAATAATGTGTTGTCAGTAACTTGATTCTAGACGAAATGTGTAATGATCCAACACACACTCTCTCTCTCTCTCTCTCTCTCTCTCTCCACATCCATCCATCCATCCATCCACCCACCCAGCCACTCACCCTTTCAGGCACCCGGACACTTACCCACCCACACACCCATTAGCGGGTTCGCCTGCTCTTCCCGCACACACTCACCCACTCACTCGCTCAGACACGCACGCACACAAGCACAGATACACGCATGCACTGCAACCAACTCTCCCTTACTCACTCACTCACTCACTCACTCACTCACTCACTCACTCACTCACTCACTCTCTCTCTCTCTCTCTCTCTCACTCACTCACTCACTCACTCACTCACTCACTCACTCACTCACTCACTCACTCACTCACTCACTCACTCACTCACTCACTCACTCACTCCCACCCACCCACCACAACACAGTTACCTTCCCCAATTCGCCTTCGCTATTTGCCTCTATCCAGCCAGAAGTATAACTGGGTACCAGTGTAAAAAACTGGGAAATGGAGCGACAAATTTTAGGCATACTAGACTGAAATAAGACCAACATAGACATGACCTGTATGGGACCTAGAGAATAGGGACTCGATATAGGCCAATCAAACCAATAACTTCTAGGAGCTCACATTTCCATGTCTGATTGACCAGCTAGAATAAATCACCTGAGGCGATTCAATGTTATCTCGGCTGAGTAATGGCATAACACAGAGGTGCCTCTTTGAAAAGAAACATTCAGTATGTGTTGTGCTGGCTGATTACCATTATAATGTCTAGAGTTATCAAACATTTACTATTCCGGATGTATGCTGAAACAATGTAATGAAAAACACACCAGAACACACAACGGTAGAGTCTGCTGAAATGCATCAGATTAGATAAGATCACAATCTTCAGTCTGAGGCCATGTTCTCACTAGAGACTTAACCGGCGTAATGCATTACCGAAGTATGGCATTATTCCAATTGACTCTCCAGTCAGAACACTAGAGACTTAATCAAGAATAACCCCATACTTCAGTATGGAGTTATCCCTGATTAATCCTCTAGTGAGAACACGACCTAAGACCATGTTCTCATACAGCAACTATTTCAGTAAATAGGAGGTATATCGGCTAGCATTCTCAATGAACTGGCTCTTGTACAGGAATAAATATGTGATTTATTTCGAAATTTAATCCCACAGAATCGGTGGATTATCTTTCGATATATCGCTATTACTTCCCTAGGTGAACGCATCCTATTCCATCAAAATCTGCCAGGTATAGTAAACGTCAGCATTTTCTCTCACTGTCTGCCAAGTAGCGCTACGGTCTTGCTGTCCCCTCAGGTAGCACCACCATCCAGTACAGGACTATTGTAGCTCGTGGGGGTACGCGCTGGTCTGCCATGTTGCTCCGCTCCATTGCACCACATGTACAGGATGCGTGGGAGGGCTGCTTAGCTGCAGTTCTCAGGGTTGCGGATCCCGTATCGTGACTCTCCGAAAGGTACAAAGACCGGCTTCTAGAGCCGGTGGAACGATAAAGTTCCAGTGGGGCCATGCAACCATTGCCGCCAAGATTGAACCTCACAGTCTCATCCCAACTGTTGATGTCACCGGTATGACGGTCCATAAACTAATTTAAAAGTCCGGACATAGTAATAATTAAAAATAACTACACAAACAATGGTACTCGTTTGCTAGTAAATGAACAAGCTAATACAGTACATAGAACCAAACCAGTGACTTGTCTCGCGTGGGCTTCCGTCACAGGAAAATGCCTTCAACGCCGATGCAGAGGAAAAGAGCTGGCAAAAAGGGCCACTCTTTTGTTCAAACAAAATGTTATGTGCAGTGGGTCAATCCTAGTGAGATTATAATTAATGTGATGTACGCTGGTTTACATGAAGACAGGTCGGATGACTTCCGAAGAATTCATAGGTCACCGTCTTATGTATGTCCAAGGACACTGTATTGGTAGTTGCCGCTTTTATTTATGCGGGCCTTCCGCTAAATTCTAACCTACCATTTAGCTGTTAGATATGCTTCCAAGCTTTGGCCGCAAGTAGCAGGGATTCCTACCTATCCTTTGACATATAAGTCTGACTGGCGAAGATGCCCGGCTTCCCGAAGGTCGCCCCACATAGCATCTTCCTCAGAAAGACAGCATGCGGACATGTTACGGAGTGACAGCTCCAGAATCATATGACGATCCGGTCATGTATTGCACCGCAACCACATATAACATCACTAGGACAATTCACTGTTCACATAAGCAATTTAGAAAGCGCAATAGTATTTTTATGGTTGGGAGTAAGAGGCAGATATCCATCCCTAGTGACTTTCCCATGAGGGCATGGTGGGCTCTACGACCGCACCCAGTCATCACACCGAGTTGGATGGAGATCTTCATCTCATCCGTCACCCGTGTGTTATGGAACTAACATTTTACCTGTCATTAGGGTCATGTTCTAGAATGCCCAGAGATGCACTGCAGTCCGGGGTTACATAATACAATTTCTTTTCGCAGTGCTTCCTACTTTGGGTGGGGGTATCTAAACTAACTGGTATCCATATATACAGGGGGAGTGTATGCGAAATCGACACTAGTTTTCACCGCTCGGAAAACCTGATAGTTTCCCAGAGTCAGATCCTGCCAACGTGTCAATTGGGAGTCCAGACAGAGACAATCCCTCATCATTATTAAGAGGCCCTAAGATAATTGGCCAATTTATATCACCTAGCTGGTGTGTAGTTTCCCTAACTAATTTAAACCTATCCTATCGAGCTAAAATAGCCAGGTTTAGTCAGTCACATAGCAGGCTTGAGCAATGTGAGAATGATCAGTGTAAAATTGATTCCGGAAGAAATAGTGATGTGGATACAATGTTTCTGTATAGTATAGCCTAGAGTGTTTATAGAAACAAACCAAAATAACTAGGATGGCTACTTGCCATAAACATAATTAACTAGTACAGTGCTACCAGTATATCAGGTCCTAGGATCTTGCGGTGCTTGTTAGTTGTAAGCACACAGAAATAAAGATAATATGTACAGTATGAAACAGAAAATATAAAAATGCGGTCTCACGACCGGGAAGGTACCTATCAGTCATCAGTACCTATTACGGAATTAATAAATAGCACAATAGTATAGTTACTTGAGTACTTATTGTTCATTGGTACAGTAACAGTTCTTAAATCGCTGTCGTTGATGCGCACAGATGAGTAGCATGAGATGGCATGATTCCGAAGTTGCTGGGAAGATTTCCGCAGGCAGACTGTTGATGCGGCTCACTCTCAAGACGTTGAAGAAAAACAGCTGTAGAGAAATGTCCATTAGATAGTCAGAATAACTAATACATGAATTTGCACAGTGAATTATAAAGTGTCCGTCCGGCGATGGTAGTTTGAATGTTGCCCGTAACAAAGAGGGCTATTGTGGCAATTAAATGTTGCATGTAAATAACTGGGTATACAGTGCGGAATACTTCGCATAGCTCTTGCTGTGTACTGGGCAGAGTCCCAACGAACTGTGACCTAAAAGTTAATTAAACACACGACATGCTGCGTGGAAGTTTGATACCACTTTTCAGCATGGTCCTGAAGATCCAGCGAGTTATCCACCATGAATCATCCTGTAGAATTTACATAGGGGCCGCAAGGCCCATCCGCAGGGAAGCTCCTCTGTAGGTTGTTCCAGATAGGGAGTCTTTTTTATTTATTTAGTTGCCCTCAGATGGCCATCCGAGGGCTTACACAAACTTGTTGCGGATATAAGGTAGCTCACTGGCACAGGAGATCTGAATTCCGTTAGGCACTGCTGCGGTGTAGGATACCACAGTCAGTAAGCAGTTAGCCCACGTCTAGGACTGTGCTGGTCCAGTAACCTTGCTGTCGGCTGTTCCTCAACCAAGTGCTCTCGATTCTTGATTTTTCGCTCCTTTTATTCTACTCGTGATATCAGAAGCAGGATGTCCCAGCCAATCAGGCGGCGAGCAGTAGCCAATCAGCATGCAGCCTAAAAGGTTGATGTGGCATCACGTGATCAGCGCATTCCCCATTTACTTAAATACATACACACGATTACGACGTCCTAGTAATATTTTGAAAATAATTTTTAATGAGCTATTCATGGATAACTCGGCCATTTCTGGTCCGATTTTAAAAAGGTAAACGGTTTTGAAATCCTCGTTTCATTCTGGTCGTGATCCGTAACAATAACGAAGAGAATGGAGTGATTTGACGAAATCACACTTACCAACTCGGTACACTATAATTATACACTCTCTTCCAATACTGACACGTGTTGCCAGGGAAGCTCTGATGCGCGTGCATGCATGCTATGCGTTCTTACAGACTTAGCCGTTTTATAGAAACCTCTCTTATATGGCTTTATGCACCTGCGCTATCCTAGCCAGAGGGGGGGGGGGCGCTGCGTGCTTGGAACATACCCCGGAGCAGTCATTCCGTACCCAGCCTAGCTGGGACCCATACCCGTCCGGCCGATCCACGCTACACTACCCCCTCCTAGTTTGACACCAGTGACAAATGATAATGCATCGTGGATCGAGAGCCTGGGAGCATGCCAGGCGAGAACTATAGACTTCTCGAGTAGGCACATAGATGAGAGTAGTGACGCGAGAGACGTGTAGTTTATCAGAGAAGTGCACATAGAGGTGCGAAAGAGTTTGGGAGGGAGGCATACTTTTAGTTTTCATTTTTGACCTGGTATTTATTTTTCTAGGCCTTTTCTTTTTTGTTTTTATTTTGTGCTGCATGCACTTTATTGAAATAATACCATGATTAAGGCTAAGACAATAGCTCACATGGGCGTTCTCTCGATGACAGATAATTAGATTTCAGCCGAGAACGCCCAAGCTTCAACGTACCTAAATCAAGTTAAGTTATAAAAATATAATATATAAGAAAAGACTTATGTATCTTAAAACATACAGTAAAAATATCACAGTAATATGACAGTAATTACGTATGCATACTGTGGCTCGCGGGGGTATATGATGGTCTGCCATGTTGTTCCATTCCATCGCACCGCAAGTGCATGATGTGCGGGGGCTGGCTAGCTGCAGATCTCGGGGTTGCGGATTCTGTAACGTGTCTCTCCAGAAGGTACAAAGACCGACTTCTAGAGCCGGTAGAACACTGATGTTCCAGTGGGGCCATGCGACCATTGCCGCCGAGATTGAACCACATCATCCCAACTATTCGTGTTCCCAGTATGTCTGTCCATTCTAATTTAGAGCAATGGACGAGAGGTTATAATTTGAACAGTCACAAATTTGATAATACTATACAAACAGTTCTATGCATTTGACAGTAAATGAGCACAATAATACACAATATAGAGCCATCCGATGTTCTTTCCACGTGGTTCCGACGGTGGTACCACACATATCCTTGAATCCGCAGAGGTATCCCCGCAAGAGAGCACCGCAACGAAGTCACTAGATAGTTTAACATAAACTAGTACACCCCAACACACACACAAAGAGAATATTGTTGTTGCAAGAGGTAAGTGCCTCGCGCGGGTCTCCATCACAGGAAAATGTCTTCAATGCTGAAGCGGAGGAAAAGAGTTGGCAAAAAGGGCCACTCTTTTATTCAACAGAAAATGCTAAGTGCTGAAAATCCTAGTGAAGCTACAGTTAAGGTGTTGCATACTGGTTTATGTGAAGATGGGACGAATGATTTCCGAAAATTTCCGAGGTCACCGTCTTAGGTAGTTTCAAAGTTACTGCATTGGTAGTTGCCGCTTTATTTATGCGGGCCTTCTGCTACATCCTAACCTACCAATTGGTTGTTAGTAACGAGAACAAGCTTTGGCCGCAAATGGCAGGGATAACTACCTAACTTTAGATATGTTTATCCATCGGGCGCAGATGCTCTGCTTCCCGTAAGTTGCCCCTCATAGCATCTACCTCCAAGGAGAGCATGCGTACATGTTACGGAGTAAGGCTCCCAAATCAAATAACGATCCAGTTACCCGGCCCCGCAACCACATCTAACCAGTGATGCCCACAACATCTGATTTTTGGGGGGTCCCGTGTTTTTTTCTTAAAATAAACACAACACATTGTATATACATATAACATCACCAGAACAATGGCTACAGTTCACACAAGCAATTTTGAATACTGCCATGTCATTATGGTGGGGATAGAGAGACATATATCCATCGTGAGTGTCCTTCCCGTGAGGGCATGGCAGACTCCAAGATAACACCGAGACACTACAATGAGTTGGATGGAGATCCACATCTCATCCGTCTCCGTGCCCTACGAAGTTAACATTTGACCTGTCATTAGGGTTATATTCCGTGATGCCCAGAGATGCACTGCAGGCTGGTATTACAACATTTTAGTTAATAATTATTATTTCGCAGTGCTTCCTACATTGGCGGGGGTATCTAACTAACAAGTATCCGAAGATACAGGGTAGATGTATGTAGATCAACGTTTTAACTATCACCGCTCGGAAAGCTCCAATAGTTTCCCAG
Organism: Chaetoderma sp. LZ-2023a; assembly: GCA_034401795.1. NCBI lineage: Eukaryota > Metazoa > Mollusca > Caudofoveata > Chaetodermatida > Chaetodermatidae > Chaetoderma > Chaetoderma sp. LZ-2023a. Next base: position 76,938,200 of record CM067375.1, read on the forward strand.
GGTCAGATCTGGTCAACGTGTCGGTAGGGAGTCTAGACAATTAATGAGCCTTGTGCTGGTGGATCATGGAGAGACAATAACTCAATATATATATATATATATATATATATATATATATATATATATATATATATATATATATATATATATATATATATATATATATATATATATATATGAGGCCCTATAGGTAACTGGCCAATTTTACACAACCTTGCAGGTGCATGGGGCTGCATTACCACAACAACTGGAAAAGAGGTGTACACTATGCGTCTCTAATGGAGAAATTGTCCCTAACCACTTTAAACCTATCACATCGAGCTAAATAGCCAGGTTTAGTCGGTAACATGTCAGGCTCAAACAATTAGAGCATGATCAGTGACCTCAGTGTAAAATTGATGCTTGTGGTGATATAGTGATGCAGATATATATATATATATATATATATATATATATATATATATATATATATATATATATATATATATATATATATATATATTGCTGGATAGTATTTCCTAGCATACTGCGGTCTAGAGTTTTTTATAAATAAACAAAACATATTAACTGGATGGCTACTTGCCATATACACAACCAACCAACACACAATCTAACGGATGCGATGGTAATGAATTTGATAATTATAAAGTATCACAGGTCACTAGACCTTACGGTGCGGCTAGTTGAAAGCACCCACAGTAAACAAGGATAATATTCCCAGTAAAACAGAAATTATAAGAATGCGGTCATATGACTGGTAAGGTACCTATTAGTCATCAGTACCATATACGGAAATAATTCAATGTTCAATAGTATAGCTACATAATCGCAGAGCTAGGGTGCTGGTGCATGGACAATCTTGACAGAATGCATTGCTGAGACAAGGGGTGCCACACGGCTGAGTATTATCACCAACTCTGTTCATACTCTTCATTAATGACATTGTAGCAGAGCTGCCCAATTGGATCCAAGCAGCCCTCTATGCAGATGACCTCGTACTCTGGTGCACCGAGGAGTACACAACGACTGCCACATACAGAATGCAGCTCGCTTTGGACAGAATTACAGCTTGTGCCAATCGCTGGTGTATTACCATCAACAAAGAAAAATCATCAGCCATGCTATTCTCACTGTCCACCAAAACTAAGGTTGACAATCTGACACTGGGAAGTACTCCACTCGAGTACGAGGACCAGCAGACATACCTGGGAGTCACCTATGACAGAAGATTAGCATGGAAGGAGCACATCCAGAACGCAGAGGCAAAGGCCAGAAGAAAGCTAAACATCATGAGGAAGCTGGCAGGAACAAAGTGGGGTGCCAATGAAAGGATCCTCAAGACCATCTACCTAGGTGCCGTACGACCACACCTTGGGTATGGATCCAGCTCATGGATGACAGCAGCTAAATCTCATCAACAGCACCTCGACCGAGTACAAAACCAGGCACAGCGCATCATCACTGGTGGAATGAGATCAACACGAATAGAAAAAATGGAGCAGACAGCAGGCATCCCCCCACTTAGTAAAGGAAGGGAATGCAAAGCACTGATCCAAGCTGCAAAGTTCAAATCGTTCAACAACCACCCGATGAAGATCAGACAAGCACAGCTGTCATCAGGTGGAACTTAAAACATCAAGTTTTGTGAAAGAGACAAAAGCACTTCAAAGGAAACAACAAGAAATGTTGCCAGCACAAATAGAAGACCCAAACCACACCCTTGATCCTCCACCCTGGGAAAACAAACTAGAGAGCATAGCTATTCGCACCACAGTACCTCATCTCACAACCAAAGATGAACACAGTGATGTGAGCAAGAAGGCCCTGACACTAGCCATGCTGGAAGAGATGTACCCTCAGGAGACATGGATAAGGATCTACACAGATGGATCAGCCAAAGATGCAATTAGGAGCGGAGGTGCCGGACTGTACATACAGTATCCAAACGGACAACATGAGTCAGCTGCAATACCGACAGGCAAACACTGCACAAACTACAGAGCTGAAGAAGAAGCACTGGTCCATGCAGCTAATACCATCAGCAGAACAGCAGACCCTATTGCACAGATTGTCTTTTTTTCTGATGCTCGCTCCATCCTTGAGGCTATCACCAAAGGTAAGCTGCCACAACTTGAAGAAGCACTACAAACCATCAAATGCTTTCGGATAGCATTGCAGTGGATCCCCTTACACTGTGGAGTCCAAGGAAATGAGGAGCAAGATGGCGAAGGTTGGTGCAGAAGTGAATCAGACAGAAAACATGGTTACAAATACAGAGATGAAGACTATCATCAAGTCACTCTATAGAACACCTCAATCAGAAGATGCCTACCATCAGCTCTCGAGGCCAGAGCAAGTGACCATTTTTCGTCTCATAACTGGACATAACAGACTAAACCAACACATGTACAGGTGGTTCCACCTTACGACATCGCCCGCTTGTCCTTGTGGAGAAGCAGAACAGACCACAGAGCACATACTTCAATGTTGCAGTACGTATCAGCTGCTGAGAGAAGAGAGCTGGCCTTTGTCAACCTCTCTTCTTGAAAAGCTGTATGGACCTGTGGAAGAACTGCAGAAAACCACAGATTTCATGTTGAGAACGGCTCTCCAAGTGTGATACCAGCGATCGAAAATAAGAAGAAGCTACCTGAGTACCTATTGGTCATCGGTACAGAGCAAGTTTAAGAGTTACTGAAATTGAGGCGCTAACATATAAATAGCGCGAGATGGCACGATCTCTAAGGCTGGAAAGATTTCCGCAGAAAGACATCCGCAGGCAGGTATCCGCATGCAGGTCTCCACAAGCTGGCTTCTCCAGGCAGGTTGGATACAGCACACTCTCAGGGCAGTGAACCAGAACAGTTCAGGAGATGTCCACTAGATAGTCATTTCACCCATACAGAATCTAAACAGTTTGTTGAAAATGTTCCGTCCGGCGACGGTAATATGAAAGTTGAAAGCATCCCATTAATAGAGAGGGCTGCTTATATAGTATTTATGCATGTACAATAACTGGCACATGGTGCAAAGCTCTTGCGGCACACCGGGCAAAGTCCACCCAGACCGGTCGAAAAGTTAATTAAATCACACACGGCATGCAGTGCGGAGGTTTAAGTCCACTTTTCAGCGTGGTTGGCAGATTCTACGAGCCATCCACCAAGAATCATCATCGGCTCTATGTTCCAGAGAATTACATATGGGCCCGCACGGCCATTCTGCGGAAAGACTCCCTTAGAAAAGTCTGGCTTCCACACCGGTGATGCTCCTGATTCTCGATTTTTCACCTCTTTTATACTACTCGTGAGGTCAGAGCCAGGCGCCTCAGCCAATCAGTGGCCGAGCAGTAGCCAATCAGCGTACAGCTAGAAGTGGTGACGTGGCTATCACGTGCACAGCACATTCTTTGTCTGTTTATGCATACATGCGATTACGACGTCAAGAGCAATATTTTGAAAATAATTTACCAGGATTTTCGTGGATAACTCAGTCATTTCTGGGCCGATTTTAAAATAGTAAAGTGTTCTGTAATCCTCGTTTTATTCATGTCCTGAGCAATACCAAGAATCACAAGAACGATATAGTTTAAGACATTAACAAGTACCGACTCGGTACACTGTAAGAATGCACTCGCTTCCAATTCCAAGATGTGTTGTCAGGGAAGCTCTGACGCACGCGCATGCGCACAACAGGTTTTAACGGACTTAGCCATTTTTAATGAAAACATCCCTCATAGGGCTTACATACGCATACTATCTTACTCAGGGGGTATGCATGGAGCGAATCCGGAATGGCCGCTCTGTACCCAGCTCAGCTGGGCTGGCCGGTACCCATCCGGTCGATCCATGCTACACCACCGAGTACATGAAGGTACGCATACAGTGCAGTGCATTTTGGCGGGCCCACACGGATAGCTCTCGCTATCCAAAATCCGTCTCATCGTTCTAACGCGAGAAGAAAAATAATAAGAAAAATAGTCTTCAGTAATAAAGAAAAACTGGTTCATCTGGCAGCACCAGCAACCGCTGGGATGGCATGGCGGGAATATAAGACATATTCGCTTGCAGTGTGTTGTGTACTTACATCGCACATGACGTTCTTACAACACCAGAATCCGCAGCGATTATTTTGGTGAGACACAGCTATGCAACACTTTTGCGTAGCTGTGTGAGGTGACCGTGGTCAGCCCAGTGACAGGGTTTCAATTTTAAAAACATATAATAATAAGAAAAGTATTTCAAAAATAAAATAATAATAATTCTATCTTCCGCACACCTATTCACACATTCTGCTGCATCCACGACAATAATGTCCACAAACGTCTGCTGAGAAATTCCCCCAATGAGTTTGGGTCCCATGATTCGTGCTTGACGGCCATGGTGGGTGGGCTTCTGATGCTGATATTTGATTACTTATGTTATTAATGTCTGTGGCACCTAAGTTGGAAGAAGCCGCAGATGAGTTAATGGATGCACTAGTAGTTGTGGTGGTAACGACTATTGGTGTAGTTCTGACTGGCATGGGTTCCGAAATTGCTGACATCGCTGTTGTCGTGGCGGTGGTGGTAGTGGTGCTTGCTGGAGGTTGACTGGAGGATGCTGGGTAACCTAACTTTAACAGCCTTGACCAGCTTACTCATGGACATTCGGGGAATCACTCGGATCTCTGGTTGATGAGCTATTTTGCGCTTTCCCCCGTATGGTCTATCCGGCGTAGTAGTCTTTCTGACGGCAGGATCTATGGAAAGAATGGTGCTGTGCGTGGATGTCGGCCTGCTGGTATGTGGTGCGGTGGTGATGGCTTTGGTGAGACTTATCTCCTCATCGATAAGTAAACTGAGTGGAGATATGGAACTGTCCGAAATGTCCTGTAAAACTGGATCATGGATTTTCACAGGAGTTGTTATCACTACCGAAATTGGCTGTCCTATCACGGATGCAGCTGGTATTGTAGTGCTGCGCATTGCCAGTGTTGTCACTGTGGGTGCTGCCAGCGCTGATGCTACAGTTGGTGTCGTTATCGATGCTGCAGGTGCTGCCATGGTGCTGCCATTGCTGTTCTTATGGGTGCTGCTGGTGCTGTGATGATGGGTACTGGAGTGCTGGCGCTGGTTGGCTGTGTCGTGGATGCAGATGGTACAGCTACTTGCGGAAAGTCAGTTTGTCGTCATTTGGTGCGTTTAGACTTGCCATTTTTCTGGTTGGAAGCACGGTAATTGGAAGTCTATTTTCGAAATTGGGAGCGAGGATATCTATGTCCTCATTTTGCTCACCAGGCTTTAATGTCACAACTAACACACGATGCTTAAATGATAACGTGTGTGCTACACGGTACTGCATGGCTAAATACATACTTGCAGTCCGCACAGAATGCCCATTGTAGTAAGTGGTTGCGGTTGACGCGAAGTTTCAACTCCGAGGTTCTGGAAAACGCATGCTTGCACGACTGTCCATTGTACGATAAAGCAGTATCACTACATAGTATTAGTCCTTATCTACCTAATACTATACACCCTTTGGCTTTCCCGGCGCATTTCCAACTGTGGCCGCTAGTTAAATTTAGCACGACTGCCTCGTAGTGTACACAGGATGCAGCCTAGGCTAGGTGCCTTTTCCGTATATGCACATGAGACTAAGGATGATGCCCATAAGAAACATAATTGAGGACCTGGCCCATGGGACAGTTATTTTAACATGCAATCGAAAACCATGCTCATAGAAACATGATTGAGAAACAAAGTCCATGATCTTTTCATGTGATGCCCCTCTCATGCATATACCATCCTGTTTCCCAAAGAATCACATTTCATGATCTCTGATCACAGGAGGCATGGCTCGCAATACGAACATTTACCATGGCCTGACTGTACATTGAGCCATCTTGATCACACAGATGAACTGACATGATCAAGATAACCAGCCGGCGACCCAGTCAATGGTGATCACCATCTAAGCTCACACTCAGGGGCAACCGATGGTCTGATCCGTACCTATCTGCAAACAGAATACGAACTTTGACCATTTTTCCCGGCCTTGCCTGCAGGCCATCTCTAGTCTCGCCTACTAGAGATGTCCTGGGTGTGAACTGTCGTCCACGCACCACGCACCATGCACGTCCACTTGCTGAGAGAGGATGAACCAAAAATCTCAGTAGCCCGAACAATGCGCCATCTAGCCGGTACCACAGTAGGATGTTAATTCATCCTTCGTTGGACAAGGAGGCCGTCAGTATCTCCTCAGCCTGATAGAAGTGATTTTACATTCCCCTGGATTCTTGTGAGCTCTCTGCCGCCTGTTATTCCCACCCCTTCGAGGAGCGTATCTCTCTCTTGGTAAAGATACTTCTTTCCGATGCGGGCAGGTGCTGATTCTTCCGAGCTGTCAGACAAGGTGAGATCTTCCGCAAGCGAGATACTATTCCCACATGATGGTTATTTGCGGAACTGCACTAACCTAACTAAATTTTCCAAACTCTTCATAACCTTTCTCGTCAATATAACATAAAGTAATAAAATAATAAGAAGAAGAAAACAGCAGAATTTGATTTGTGACACGAAAGTGGTTTAATGCTCGATCTTCCCTAGTTTTGAGTTTGACGGGAAGATGAAATTTCAGTGCACGCTCTCCTCCTTTTATACCTTTTGGTGATGTCACGGGAGGGCGAATGACCACGCCCGAAAGTTTCCGAATGAGTCGGTTCCACCAAATATGGAAATATTTAACTTTTATTCTCCTGGAGTCGGATTATATATTCCCCTCGTAGGAAGAAGGCAAGTATAAATATGAGATGGTAGGATAGTCACTTTCATCTCCACTCGGCGGGAAATCGGGCCTCTGATCAACGTTAAAATCTGGAACTATTTATTCCTGTGGACGCTCACCTTTTAATTAGCGTGATGCGGTTTTTCAAGTTGGATGCTTATAAACTCGCCTGTTCAAATTTCAGGCTGGAATGCCCGATGGGGTGTGGGAGAGCACAATGGCGCCGACTCACCACCTCTCGCCTCCTCCATCACGCTGTGGTAGATACGTGTAGGGCGCTTCCTTTGTTTATAGCCTTTGATCCAATTTACCGGAAAATAGAAGTGAAGATCATGTGATTCTTGTTTTGAAAGCACGCGGTTGATCGGAAACTTAGGCAATCTGTATATGGTGGAGTTTTGATGTTGTTTATTATACATATTTGATGCAAAAAATAGAAGTATATGTTTTTCCAGCGTCCCTATATATGCACGTGATCTTATACATGTGCCGCCTCTCATGTGTAGTAGATTTATTCCAGCCCGTGTTGATTAGTGGCTGGAATATGTAGGTAAGAAAATATTTGAAATTCTCCATGGTGTTATACTGTCGAAGTTTTGATGTTGCTTCATCAGCCCGCACGCTAATGATTTGTATACACAGTAGAACAGTCGTGTTCTCAATCCAAATTAGGACAGTATAGCTGACTGTAATTTATTGTTTGGTTTAAGCAGCTCCATGTCTTGTGGAAGCCAATCCTACTGACCCCGCCATGCTGGACTGTATTTACCGTGTGGGTTGACTGCCAAGCATCATCCGCTGTGGGTAGGACTAGTCTCACCTCACCTAGACCAAACTTAATTATTATGGTACAGCACAGAAAGTGCGTGCCTCAGTTTATCATTTACAATACCGTCGTATGGAGATTGTGATACAGTCATCCTGCGTCTCTCTCTCTCTCTCTCTCTCTCTCTCTCTCTGTCATGTTGGTGAATTTGATTGATACGTGTGGCTGCTTATCTGCGGATGATCGTGCGCTGTTGTGAAGTGTGACGTTTTTATTGCAGTTGGGGGAGGGGGGGTTGTGGGAATACTTCGTTGCTTACAATGTCAACTTTATCGGACATGATGTATTTCACTCTGTAATGGCCGAGTCCAAAGACGGGACAGAGTTACTTTAGAGCACGGATGACCAAAAAGGGAGCTGTCGTGCTTGAATCAATCCATTATCGAATTTCGTTTCAGTAGCAAAATCCTACATGATACTGATGGCAGACTGCGGGCATCTTGCTCTCTTAATAATATTAATTGTTATTACGTGTGATTGAGGTGTGTTTATTTAGCTTATCACGTACGACGTACTTGAGGTGTGTTTATTTAGCTGATCATGTACGACATTTCTTGGGGGTGGGGTGGGCTGGGGGAAACAATTGTAACGCATACTGTAGATGGTTGCAGTGTTGTTTCTCCTTTCCATATGATCAGTTTTCCGCATACCGGATAAGGAGGTATTTGTGGAAAATGTTGATTCGTGTTGATGATGGTGGTGTTCTGTTGTAGGGAAGGCAGGGTTGCTGTGTGATGTTGGCGTAATGCGAGGTGAGCATATCCAGCTTTACAAGCTGGAGAAAGCTGAGTCTGTTGCTGTTGTGGGAAAAGTCGGGTTGCGGTGGGTGATGAACTCACCGCATTCGTGCGGAAGGGAATGTTGCAGAAAAAGGTGTCACTAACTTTTTCTGTTACAAAAGCTAGGTGCATGCTAGTTGTTGTTGGTGATGTTGAATGTCTCCGGTATACTGGTTATTTAACCGGGCAGGTATGTAATGTTCACGCAATGATGAATTGACATATCCAGCCTTGTGGGCAAATGTGTTCTGTATGCTCCTGGCTTTCTGTGTCTTGGTGTGATGTTCTGACTGGTCACAGGGTGGGGGTGGAGTGGGGACTTGGTAGGCGGTATGGTCGGGGATGCCCTTTGGATGGGGAGGGTCATCTCCCATTACATGACGGTTGGTACTATGTCATAGTTTTTAAGTACCCGGAATATTCGAGCCGAGAGTCTGCTGAACAGGCTGCTTCCATGCCAACCACCAGTGTGGGGGGTGGGGGGGGGGGGGGTAGGGGTGTGTGGTGTGTGGGGGGGGGTTGCTGTTGTGTGGGATGCCACCTCCTCTGTAACAGCTAACTTTCTCATATCTGAAGATTGACAGTCAACAGATGATGAGCGATTTTAGGAGTCGGAGGGGTACTCCGAGTTGTATGGTTTTGCTTTTCTTTAAAACAAACCAAGGCCTCATCAAATCTCTTCACTTTTATGCTATTTATTACATGTTCCACCCCACAGGAAGCATGGCCTGGGGCAGCCTCAGCTTCCGATTGCGGTAACTATAATTGGGGTAATAGCATGAAGTGGGTGGGAGTGGGAAGAGGTCGGCGGAACAACTTTTCCATCCTTCCCCATGGACAGCACAAAACGAGAAAGTCTTCAGATACGACTTCCCAGATCGTGTAGACCCGCTCTGAAGAGGGAGAGGGCGAGTACGTATCTCGTCATCGTTCTCAGCATTAGTCATATGTTCACCAGACTCCTGTCTTGGTGGTAGAGGGGACGAACTGGCATCGGTCACGGCTCATCCTTGAGCCCGATACTGCTCAAGGCGTCAGCATTTCCATGCAGTTTGTCGGGTCTATGAACAACGTTGAAGTTGAGGTCCTGCAGGGATTCCTGCCACCTCGCTACCTGACCATCCAATTTTTTTTTGGTTTCTGAGCCAGTGTAGTGAGGCATGATCTGTGTGCAGGGTAAATGGGCGCCCGTACAGAAAGTGTTTGTAATACTTGTTGAAATACCCCACAGCTAACAATTCCCTCTTAGTGGTTGCATAACGTTTCTCTGTTTTGTTTAGAGTATGCGAACAATAACCCAGTACCTGCTCCATTCCATCTTCTGTGACCTGAGATAGAACTGCACCCATGGCATAAGCCGATGCATCAGTGTCCAAAGATGAAATCGAGGTGAGGGTTAGGATGAGCTAGCATTGGTGCAGTCATCAAATGTTCCTTCAGCGCCTTGAAAGAACCGTCACACTCACTCGTCCACTCGAATGGTCGATCTTTTTCGGTGATCCTATATAAGGGTGATGCAATCTCACTAAAGTGACGGATGTAACGATGATAGTACTGACAGAGACTGAGGAAACTATAGGTGTCCGTGACTGAAGTGGGGGGTTTGCCACTCTGCTACTGCATTAGTTTTGGAAGGTTGAGTAGCCACTCCATCGCCGGATATGATGTGTCCCAGGAACTCGACGCTCTGTCTAAAGAGATGGCATTTTTTTGGGCTTGAGGTTGAGATTAGCGGTGTGAAACCGCATTGAGACTTTGTCCAGGTTGGACAGAGTATGCTCAAACGAGGAGCCAAAGACGATTACCTCGTCGATGTAACAGAGACAGATCTCCCATTGCAGGGTAGTTAATACCTGCTCAATGATACACTTGAACATTCCAGGAGCGTTGCACAATCTGTAGGGCATCTTACAGAACTGGAAAAGACCGTCTCTACAGACAAACGCAGTCTTCTCCAGGTCAGCCTCATCTATGGCTACCTGCCAGTATCCACTAGCTAAGTCAAGGGTAGAAAACCAGACAAGGAATCTAAAGCCTGATCTATCCAAGATAACGGAAAAGCGTCCTTGACACTAAGATCATTAAGGCGGCAGTAATCTATACAATACCACATATACATACATATATACATCCTTTTTGCCTGCTAGTACTATGGGACTGGCCCAGGGTTATGCTGAAGGCTCTAAAATGCCTGTCCACAACATGTCGTTCACTTGTTGATGTGCCTCCGCCTCCTTGTGAATGGGAAGACGTCGAATGGGTTATTGAATGGGTCCGTTGTTTCTGGTGTCGATGGAGTGTTGCACAAGATGAATTTCTCCCAGATCCATGTCTCCAGCCGAGAAACTTTCACGATATTTATTTAAAGGTTTCCATATGTCACAATCATGAGACTGCACCAATCCAACTGTGGCGTGCAAATATATGTCATGCTGATGTTCTGGTAAATCATCAAAAGCTGTTGCTGCTGTAGGTGCGGTAGGGGCTGTCTCTATTGATATCACATCCACCAAATGGCCACAACGAACTCCTGGTACAAGAGTTATTGGGTCTGTTGTACCATTGAATACTCTGAACGGTATAGGAGCCTTATTGGTGGTGTCAACAATCATTCGGGGACTGCGCATTGTGAGGCGATTATATATTCAGGGTCAGGTTCCAGTATAGCTATGTGTGTGTTGTTTCCTAATTGTGGTGTGGTGGCCCATAAGATTTTCTCTTGTCCTGGCTCAACTGTGGCCGTAGATGCCAAAATCACTGCACAAGTATCGCACAGTGATGATTCCGGTCCAAGGGCTATACGTCGGCCATGTACATCTAGTTCCTGTTGTCCGCAATGTATGACAGCTTCGCTGGCACTGAGGAAATCAGAACCAAGCAGGGCATCATTTTGAATAGAGGCAATGACAACTCGCTGTATGAATTGCATTTCCTCTATCTGTATTATGAGCTTTGCCATACCAGCCACAGGAACATCGGCTCCGGTAGCTGTTTGCAAAAATATGTTTGTAGACCTAAGGGGTGGCTTCTTATGAGGTGGGATGCTCTCAGACAAGCGCCTGTTGAAAACAGTGATAGAAGCTCCAGTGTCAATGGTGGCACTGGTGGAAACGCCACTGAACAGGCAAGCACACCTGTATATTACTCTGCGGTGTCCCTGTGGAAGAGTTTCCAATGATACAGCCTGAGGGATTGTTTTTGGGGCAGTATCATCCTGTATATAGTCTGTCTGTTTCCAGATTGCTTCCATGAGTGCAGGTGGTGGCTGAGTGAGGAAGGGGCCAACCCACCGTCGCTGCTGCTGCGATTGCTTAGGCGATGACGGAGCTGGGAGTAGTGGTGTTGTTGATGCTGTTTCGGTGTACCATGAATTCGTGTATACAGCAGTCTGGACAGGACTGGTGCGGTCACGGATAAGGGCTACCTGTGTGAGTCACGTTTTGCAATGCATCATGAGATGTTTAGTTGATGGACAAAAGAAGCAGTCACAGCGTTGTGGTTTGCCATTCCTTGAGCGATGCTTCTTCTTGCGGATCCATGATGCCGAATGCTGACTGCAGTCCATGTCGCTACTGCTGCTGTTGAATGTAGTAGGTGAGGCTGCTAGGACATGCGAATTGCAAACCACCAAGGGGCACCGGGTGTTAAGTGCTTTGGCGGTGGGTTGTGGTGCTTGTATAAACGTTGTTTCACTGGAGGTGCTACAACCACTCAGTGCCGTTTTACACAGGAAAGAAGGTTTGTTAGATACTAAGATTGCGGGGTCACAACCTCCAGCATAGGGGTATGTCAGTTCCGTGGATACAGTGTGCATCATTGGTACTGACATATATGAAGCCGGGTGTGTATGAGTGTGTACTGTCGTAGAAGAGTGATTTGTCTTGTTGGCCATCTGACATTGTTGTCCGGAGGCTACAGTTGAGCCGGATTGTGAAAGTGGGCACCGAAGCGACTCTGTAATCGGTGCCTGTACTAGTTTAATGGGGGTCTCAGGCTATGGTGTACATTGGTCAGCGGTAGGAGTTGTAGATGGAGGGTGATTTGGAAATCGCTCCTTCCAGCGACCCGGCTGACCACATCCAAAACATGTGTTTGGTGGCTGTGTAGGCATTCACATATTTACTGCTGGTTGTGTTGTCAATTGTGTGGCGATGGTGTAGCTGAGTGTGGTGACTAAGTTAGTGAGTGTGGAGATCTGTTTCATTATCTCTTCTAACCTATCATGCATGTTCAGATGATTGTTGTTATTGTGCTGGTTCCCGCATCATGGGGCATTGTTGTGGCCTCCGCGATGGGATTGGCCATTCCCTTTTCCTTTAGGCACGTTATTTTGACCGGTGGGTTGTTCTGATTGTGTGTGCAGGTTGGATGCTGAGGTGGATGCTGATGGAGTAGAGTTGTCAGTGGTGATTAGGTGGGTGGCATCGTTCACTTCATTTATTGGATGTAATTGACGATTGGTTTTCTCCCGCTCCAAGAAATTCTCTATCCGAACCACAGTTGCCGTTAGTGATTGAAGACTACCATGTTTGATGAGGAATAACTTTTCCTAGAGGGTGGGTTCTCCGCTTAATGCATCGATGAAAGTGGCCAGATGCAGATGTGTAACTCCCTCGTGATTCGTGATTCGTGCTGGGGTAGGCATGAGTAACTGGTGACTGAATACGACTAGCCAACTCCGGTAATGTCTCCACGGTTCATCTATACCAGTTTTTTAGCTGTTGATGACTCATGCAAATGAGAGAGTGGGGGGAGGGAGGGAGAATGTGGGTGGGTGTGGGGCGGGGGTGGGGCGGAGGATATGGCGGCGGGGGCGGGGGGTGTAGGGGAGCAGCGAGCGAGAGCATTCGGATTTTCTTTGCCCATGCACTCCTAAATATAAATTGTAGCTGCTATTTTGAATTCAATTACAACGATGATTTCAAAGCAATAATTTAAGATACCAAAACCATTTATATTATGGGTAAGGCAGACTCTAAGGCAGCCATCTTTAATTTCAAAATGGCAGCCATGGAAAATTGTCAACCGGCATGCAGATACTAGTATAAAAATGCTAGGCATACATTTCCAGAGAAAAATACAACAAATTTTATGATCCAAAATTGACATTATAACTTGATATTCCGATGAATAATTATCATACAGATTATCAAGGGTTGTTCATGCTAATAGCATTGCATAACATGACGCTTGATTATAGAAAACAGTGCTGGGTTAGCTAATTAAACAGGGGCCTTGGCAATTCACCTTTCCAGAGCATCCATCTATCGGTCTGACGTTATATGACATCATAATCAACAAAACGGTGCATATGATGACGTCATAATCATTACGTCATAAAGGGTTCTATTTGGCCTGTCTTTGACTCTTAATAGGCCGACACGTTGTATGTCTCTACTATTTAATAGGCAGCAACAGCGCCCTGTAAAATTAGTTCCAGAATTTTTACTAGCTTACCTGTATAGCTTTTTAGAAATTAATAGTCAGATAGTTCAGAGATCGAGCGATCCCAACAAGAGCGAGGTGTGGGTGGAGCTTAGCTAGAGGTGGACGGGGCATGGATACCTTGAAGCACGAGTCCTTGGTTCTATCAGCAAATTTCCCAATGTTGTCAGACCCTGTAAAAGCATGTAGGCCTAATATAGTGGATGCACTCTTTTCATCTAATTTGTCATGAATATATTGCACAGAAATGTGTCTCCTCTGCTTCCCCTTCCCTGTGAGAATGTGCATAGCAACTGGTAGCCTTAGATACATGTGAATCATAAACAGGAAAACATCTGTGTCTGGAGAATCACTCACAACCTTTGCATGGCTATCAATTGTAAGGACATGCAACAAGAGTAAAGTGTCTGACTTCTTGACTATGGCTAAGTAAGACGTCTGACACTGAAGATTACATTAGCTTTCTAGTCCAAACATCACAATTAAAGGACTTAAATCTCTTGTTTGGACTTTTACTGTGATTTGGCGTCTTAACAGCTACGTAGTTAATGGTAAATCAGTGTTTATGAAGGATATTTTTAATGCTGGATACATTATGGATCTCTTTGAGAGTAATAGCTCTTTTTACCATATCTAAAGATATATAGAAAAATTTTATGATAAAACTCATTTTACTTATAGAATTGATGAAAGTTTAAAAAGAGCTTGCTACAGGGCAGTTGGGTGTAATTTATTTAATAAAATTTTATCTAGACCACATTTAAATTTGATTTAATGCATCTTTTTTTAAAGGAATTAATTTACATGATGGCATCTAGCGAAATAAAATATTTTATAATGGGATAATGGTTAAGATTTAAGAACACAGGTTTTAAGATTTCAAAAGATTCCTCTAGAATATAAACTTAAGCAGATTCAGTTAAAATTATTACATCACAGTTTGCCCGGTAATTAGTTTTTACATAGATAAAAAAAAATCGCTAAAGATCCTGTTTGTAATGAGTGTCCAAATACAGTAGATGATAATGTTCATTATGTGTTTGGCTGTCAAGAAGTATAGCAATTTTAGCATCCGGTATTTAGAAAAATAATGTCAATGATAATGAAACCGAGGAAACTGTTATTTTTTTAATATTATTCAATAACAAATGTACATTTATTAAGTGAAAATTTGGATTTTAACAAAGGATTTGGTGTGAAGTTTTTAAGCAGTCTTGGTGGATGATGTTGCCTGTGACAGCAGCATCTTCCACCAAATATGTTTAGAAATGAACACCAGTTAACTCGAAAATTAAAACTTAAATATCAATCACCATTAACCCTTGCCACTCTGATGTCAATATTCTATCATTTACTGGGTTAATAGCAAAGTTGTTGGTGTGTATTTTTCAGCAGTTTCGGTGGTGGATGATGTTGCTGTCTACGTCAGCAACACCTTCCACCTGCCTTGTTGGAAAATGAATACCAGTTCCTCTTTTAATTTAATTTGAATATTTAGAATTTTGACATCAGAGTGGTAGGGGTTAAGAATTATAGAACATCACTTGAGGACTCTGTTGGACATGTTGACGGTAGTGATCCTTGCCGGAGCAAGGCGCAGGTCTCTGTTTGTGGTGATCCTTGCTGGAGCAAGGCGCATGTCTCTGTTTGTGGTGATCCTCGCCGGAGCAAGGCGCAGGTCTCTGTTTGTGGTGATCCTCGCCGGAGCAAGGCGCAGGTCTCTGTTTGTGGTGATCCTTGCCGGAGCAAGGCGCAGGTCTCTGTTTGTAGTGATCCTCACCGGAGCCAGGTGCAGGTCTCTGTTTGTGGTGATCCTTGCCGGAGCAAGGCGCAGGTCTCTGTTTGTGATGATCCTCGTCTGAGCAAGGCGCAGGTATCTGTTTGTGGTGATCCTTGCCGGAGCAAGGTGCGGGTCTCTTTTTGTGGTGATCCTCGCTGGAGCAAGGCGTAGTTCTCTGTTTGTGGCGATCCTTGCCGGAGCAAGGCACAGGTTTCTGTTTGTGGTGATCCTTGCTGAAGCAATGTGCATGTCTCTGTTTGTGCTCATCCTTGTCGGAGCAAGGAACAGATCTCTGTTTGTGGTGATCCTCGCCGGAGCAAGGCGCAGGTCTCTGTTTGTGGTGATCCTCACCGGAGCAAGGTGCAGGTCTCTGTTTGTGGTGATCCTCGCCGGAGCAAGGCGTAGTTCTCTGTTTGTGGCGATCCTTGCCGGAGCAAGGCACAGGTCTCTGTTTGTGGCGATCCTTGCCGGAGCAAGGCGCAGGTCTCTGTTTGTGGTGATCCTTGCTGAATCAATGTGCATGTCTCTGTTTGTGCTGATCCTTGTCGGAGCAAGGAACAGATCTCTGTTTGTGGTGATCCTCGCCGGAGCAAGGCGCAGGTCTCTGTATGTGGTGATCCTTGCCGGAGCAAGGCGCAGGTCTCTGTTTGTGGTGATCCTTGCCAGAGCAACGTGCAGGTCTCTCTTTGTGGTGATCCTTGCCGGAGCAAGGCGCAGGTCTCTGTTTGTGGTGATCCTCGCCGGAGCAAGGCGCAGGTCTCTGTTTGTGGTGATCCTTGCCGGAGCAAGGCGCAGGTGTCTGTTTGTGGTGATCCTTGCCAGAGCAAGGCACAGGTCTCTGTTTGTGGTGATCCTTACCGGAGCAAGGCGCAGGTCTCTGTTTGTGGTGATCCTTGATGGAGCAAGGCGCAGGTCTCTGTTTGTGGTGATCCTTGCCGGAGCAAGGCACATGTCTCTGTTTGTGGTGATCCTTGCCGGAGCAATGCACAGGTCTCTGTTTGTGGTGATCCTTGCCAGCGCAAGATCCAGGTCTCTGTTTGTGGTGATCCTTGCCGGAGCAAGGCGCAGGTCTCTGTTTGTGGTGATCCTTGCCGGAGCAAGGCGCAGGTCTCTGTTTGTGGTGATCCTTGCCGGAGCAAGGCGCATGTCTCTGTTTGTGGTGATCCTTGCTGGAGCAAGGCGCAGGTCTCTGTTTGTGGCGATCCTTGCCGGAGCAAGGCGCAGGTCTCTGTTTGTGGTGATCCTTGCTGAAGCAATGTGCATGTCTCTGTTTGTGCTGATCCTTGTCGGAGCACGGAACAGATCTCTGTTTGTGGTGATCCTCGCCGGAGCAAGGCGCAGGTCTCTGTTTGTGGTGATCCTCGCCGGAGCAAGGCGCAGGTCTCTGTTTGTGGTGATCCTCACCGGAGCCAGGTGCAGGTCTCTGTTTGTGGTGATCCTTGCCGGAGCAAGGCGCAGGTCTCTGTTTGTGATGATCATCGTCTGAGCAAGGCGCAGGTATCTGTTTGTGGTGATCCTTGCCGGAGCAAGGTGCAGGTCTCTTTTTGTGGTGATCCTCGCTGGAGCAAGGCGTAGTTCTCTGTTTGTGGCGATCCTTGCCGGAGCAAGGCGCAGGTTTCTGTTTGTGGTGATCCTTGCTGAAGCAATGTGCATGTCTCTGTTTGTGCTCATCCTTGTCGGAGCAAGGAGCAGATCTCTGTTTGTGGTGATCCTCGCCGGAGCAAGGCGCAGGTCTCTGTTTGTGGTGATCCTCACCGG
This sequence comes from Chaetoderma sp. LZ-2023a, assembly GCA_034401795.1. NCBI lineage: Eukaryota > Metazoa > Mollusca > Caudofoveata > Chaetodermatida > Chaetodermatidae > Chaetoderma > Chaetoderma sp. LZ-2023a. The sequence goes on from CM067375.1 coordinate 76,955,549, forward strand.
AGCAAGGTGCAGGTCTCTGTTCGTGGTGATCCTCGCCGGAGCAAGGCGTAGTTCTCTGTTTGTGGCGATCCTTGCCGGAGCAAGGCACAGGTCTCTGTTTGTGGCGATCCTTGCCGGAGCAAGGCGCAGGTCTCTGTTTGTGGTGATCCTTGCTGAATCAATGTGCATGTCTCTGTTTGTGCTGATCCTTGTCGGAGCAAGGAACAGATCTCTGTTTGTGGTGATCCTCGCCGGAGCAAGGCGCAGGTCTCTGTTTGTGGTGATCCTTGCCGGAGCAAGGCGCAGGTCTCTGTTTGTGGTGATCCTTGCCAGAGCAACGTGCAGGTCTCTGTTTGTGGTGATCCTTGCCGGAGAAAGGCGCAGGTCTCTGTTTGTGGTGATCCTCGCCGGAGCAAGGCGCAGGTCTCTGTTTGTGGTGATCCTTGCCGGAGCAAGGCGCAGGTCTCTGTTTGTGGTGATCCTTGATGGAGCAAAGGCGCAGGTCTCTGTTTATGGTGATCGTTTGCCGGAGCAAGGCACAGGTCTCTGTTTGTGGTGATCCTTGCCGGAGCAAGGCGAGGGCTCTGTTTGTGGTGATCCTTGCCGGAGCAAGGCACATGTCTCTGTTTGTGGTGATCCTTGCCGGAGCAATGCACAGGTCTCTGTTTGTGGTGATCCTTGCCGGCGCAAGATCCAGGTCTCTGTTTGTGGTGATCATTGCCGGAGCAAGGCGCAGGTCTCTGTTTGTGGTGATCCTCGCCGGAGCAAGGCGCAGGCCTCTGTTTGTGGTGATCCTTGATGGAGCAAGGCATATGTCTCTGTTTGTGGTGATCCTTGCCGGAGCAAGGCGCGGGTCTCTGTTTGTGGTGATCCTTGGTGGCGCAAGATCCAGGTCTCTGTTTGTGGTGATCCTTGTCGGAGCAAGGCGCAGGTCTCTGTTTGTAGTGATCCTTGCCGGAGCAAGGCACAGGTCTCTGTTTGTGGTGATCCTTACCGGAGCAAGGCGCAGGTCTCTGTTTGTGGTGATCCTTGCTGGAGCAAGGCGCGTGTGTCTGTTTGTGGTGATCCTTTGCCCGAGCAAGGCGCAGGCCTCTGTTTGTGGTGATCGTTTGTCGGAGCAAGGCACAGGTCTCTGTTTGTGGTGATCCTTGCCGGAGCAAGGCGCAGTTCTCTGTTTGTGGTGATCCTTGTCGGAGCAAGGCACATGTCTCTGTTTGTGGTGATCCCTGCCGGAGCAATGCACAGGTCTCTGTTTGTGCTGATCCTTGCCGGCGCAAGATCCAGGTCTCTGTTTGTGGTGGTCCTTGCCGGAGCAAGGCGCCGGTCTCTGTTTGTGGTGATCCTTTCCGGAGCAATGCACAGGTCTCTGTTTGTGCTGATCCTTGCCAGAGCAATGTGCAGGTCTCTGTTTGTGCTGACCCTTGCCAGACCAAGGCGCAGGTCTCTGTTTGTGGTGATCCTTGCCAGGGCAAGGCACAGGTCTCTGTTTGTGGTGATCCTTGCCGGAGCATGGCGCAGGTCTCTGTGTGTGGTGATCCCTGCCGGAGCAATGCGCAGGTCTCTGTGTGTGGTGATCCTTGCCGGAGTAATGTGCAGGTCTTTGTTTGTGGTGATCCTTGCCGGAGCAAGGTACAGGTCTCTGTGTGTGGTGATCCTTGCCGGAGCAAGGCGCAGGTCTCTGTTTGTGGTGATCCTTGCTTGAGCAATGCGCAGGTCTCTGTTTGTGGTGATCCTTGCCGGAGCAGGCGCAGGTCTCTGTGTGTGGTGATCCTTGCCGGAGCAATGTGCAGGTCTCTGCTTGTGGCGATCCTTGCCAGAGTAATGCACAGGTCTCTGTTTGTGGTGATCCTTGCCGGAGCAATGCGCAGGTCTCTGTTTGTGGTGATCCTTGCCAGAGTAATGCACAGGTCTCTGTTTGTGGTGATCCTTGCCGGAGCAAGGCGCATGTCTCTGTTTGTGGTGATCCTTGCCGGAGCAAGACGCAGGTCTCTGTTTGTGGTGATCCTTGCCGGAGCAATGCGCAGGTCTCTGTTTGTGGTGATCCTTGCCAGAGTAATGCACAGGTCTCTGTTTGTGGTGATCCTTGCCGGAGCAAGGCGCATGTCTCTGTTTGTGGTGATCCTTGCCGGAGCAAGACGCAGGTCTCTGTTTGTGGTGATCCTTGCCGGAGCAAGGCGCAGGTCTCTGTTTGTTTACTGTTCACAGAAATATGCCTTGATATGCAATGCTATGCCTTGATATGCTGTGATACTTCTTTCATTACTTAATATCTAAAACTTCTGCTCTGACTGCAGCTGGCTTAACACTGGTTTGCCAGTGCGGTTCGACTCCACCTCCTACAAAAAACCCAGCTAAGTACTATGCATCTTGTAATGTGGTTCTGATACATTACTGTGTGATAATACGTTTATATGACGTCAGTTCCTCATTTGATCTTTGAGGGATGTATCACGATATCTATCAAATGCCAGCCTATCCTCATCGTAATTCACCTTTACAAATTTATCCATCCATCATATGACATCATAATCAACTACGTGACGTGTATGATGACGTCATAATCATGACGTCATGAATGACTTGATATAGTCCGTCTTCAACGCTTAATAGTCCGACACGTCGTACGAATTGTATGTCTTTACCATTTAATACATATTCTGCTGAATATTTTGAAACTGATTTCACTGGACACTGCTCCTGTCATAGGCAGCAACAGCGCCCAGTAAAATTAGTTTCAAATTATTTAACAGCTTACCTGTATAGTTTTCTGGAAATTGATTATCAGTGTGTTCAGAGATCGATCACTACCAACACGGACGTGGTGTTGGTGGAGCTTAAGTAGAAATGGGCGGGGCATAGCTAAATCTGGAAAGGTCTATTCACTGCCACATTGACGAGTGTATCAAAAAATGATTGTGCGAAAGCTCTATATTTACATTTGATCAGTTTTGACTATGTCTTTTACAAGACTCGTGGTTTCCATAATTATTACTCTGTATCTTGATCGTCTGGCTTCACATTAAGACTCTACTCCCATAACTTCCGATGAGACGCCTATAAGGTGGTTCTCCGGGACTCTAGATCAACTATTCGACTGTTAGATATACCAATCGCAACTTGTTCACTCTGTTGGTTTCGATTTGCTACTAGCGTGTCTCCTGATACAGCACCTGATCGTGTGCTAACAACAACGGTGCATCCAGTATTTGCTCGTCAGACACAGCGTCAGCGTCAGTGGCTGATTCGCTGATTTCATCAATAACTCAAGATGATGACGAATCACTGCCTTGACATAAGCTAAAACAGCGATCCATCTGAAGCAAACAGGGATCATGGAACTAAGCCAAATTCATAAGTCGCGATGCAACCCTTCAGATCAAGATCGGGGCAGCTTCTTGAAATAACAATGAACCACTGTAATAATCCTCGTTCTTCTTTGATTCTAATCAGCTTGTCACCTGTTTTTACTTCTGTTGTTGTATTTGTACTTTTTAATGTCTCAAGCTTCCTTCGCTTTAATGTGCCCCATACTGAAATGGACCCTGCTGTTAAACGCTCAGAAACAACCCCCTCAGACATCTGCTGCCCAATCTCCTCTCAAGCTCTGATATCTTTGGCAACTTGCTCGTTCATAACTTCCCTAGGAAGCAGGTTGTAGATATCAGCTTCCCCATTTTCTGTAATAAATGGGTTTCCATGATCAGGAAATGTCCCCAGTCATCTTAGAGGCACGCTTCATTATATTAGAGAGCGTTCCCTTGTGATCACATTGGGGTTGCATTCTCTTGCTGTTACTATCAGTGGCATACTTATTTGCAAACTACTGTAGCAACTTTGACAATTCAGATGCAATGATAAAGAATTTGTCGAGAGCATTTTATTATGCGTTATGCCTAAAATCCATCCAATAAACGTAAGCAAAATAGCACACTAAACAAAAATAGGTGTGAAATTTGGACTTACAGTTCTCATATATCAATAAACTAAAATCATCCTTAAAGCTGAGTTTGTGAGAGGTAATAGAATAGGCCCATGTGTCGTAGGAATAGTGTGCAAAATGTGTGTTAAGAGTATTATTTATTATGATATTGTAAAGGTTAGAAAAAAGTGTTTTGGGGGATACGAGAACCTTAATTAGAAACACAACATGGTGACTCTGTTATTGTTCTGAAGCTCAATGTTATAGTCTTAAAACCACTTTAAAGTGTGGGGAAGTATTTAAAATAAGATTAACAGTAGAAAATAATGCTTTAAAATGCTGCTTTTTTCTAGTGGCAGCCATCTTGGATTTTGTTACTTTCATCATGTTTGAAAAAGTCCAACCGTAATATTTTCCAACCTTTAGAATACCATAATACATAATCAAGATATTTTTGTTTTAACAAACATTTTGCGCGAAGTTTATATTTATGATATATAGGCCTACACTATACTATCGCTGAACACTCCAAGTTGTGTTGGCCGTTGGAACATTCCAGCCACCAAAACCGCAGACCAGCTGTACTGTCACGCCACTAAACACATCTACTCTCACTACTCCCAGGAAATTCCAATGCGTATATGTATATGTCTCAATGGTACTGTGACGTGATATCCTGGTCATTTGCATCTTAATTATCTCTTGTTCAGTCTACAAAACTATAACAATTACAGAATATATTCACGAATGCATATGTTCCTTTCATAATTATTATTTTGCCTTTAATACGGTTTTCTACACGGACACGTTCCTATGTCATTACTATAGATGTTCTAAAGGCATGGCACCTGTGAAAAGTTTAATCGGTGCATATATAAATTAATAGAGGGATATGAATGGCGGTTTTATTTAGTGGACACCCGGCGCAGTTTTGTATAATTACATGACGATATTTTTGTGATATTAATAGATCCTAGGAAATACCGGAATTTCTTTATTTTACATCAAAGTGCGCATGACCGCCCGGCGCTGATTTAACAGCATGTTAGAGAAGGGAAATACGTGTTCAATACCTTTACATCGCATATGTGGTGAATTGAATTGATTGTGGATTTTATTGATCTTGACTTTTTAAAGTATCGATGTTAATTAATTTGTAATAAATGAAAGCAGACGGAGATTGATTTTTGTGAAAAGACGACAATAAACAGACCACGAGCTCCGGTTTCGAGGTCTGCTACAGGTCCTATATAATCAGACGAATTGGCGAGAAATTCTACAGAGCATCGTTACTGCTGTTCCTACTACAGAACATCCGAAGTGAAGACAGCAAATACCTGAGTGCAATCATGACAGCTATCTCAAGTTCGACAGCCTTCTCTTATAAGTTCTCGTATTCACCAATCTGGCTAACGGTAGGCAGAAATTATTTCGAATCTTGAATTGGCTTGAAAAGTCTGCGTGATTATTACAATTTCAAGACAACTAATATACAGTGCCGATGTTGGATATTTTTAATTAATCTGACTGGAAACTGTTGCGACCATAGGCGGCAGCAACGTCTCCCAGTGAAATTACTTTTAATGTAGTCAATATAATATTTGTTATACCATGAGGAAATTCACCTTTCCAGAGTATCCATCCATTATCAGACCTAGTATGACGTCATAATCCGCTCAGCGCATGTATGATGGCGTCATAATCATTACATCACAAAGGGTTCAATATAGACCGTCAGCAAATCTCAAATGGTCCGATACGTTGTATGACTTGAATGTCTTTGTAATTCTTTGCTATTTAATAAACATGCTGTTGAATATTTTGAAACTAATTTGACTGGGCGCCCAGTCAAATTAGTTTCAAAATATTCAACAGATTGCATGTGTAGTTTTTTGGAAATTAATAGTCAGGGTGTTCAGAGATCGATCGATCCCAACACGAGCGAGGTGTGGGTGGAGCTTAGCTAGTGATGGGCGGGGCATAGCTAAAAATGGAAAGGTCCATTGTCGCTTCTGGTCAGTAATCGATATAGTGATAAAGTTATGCACAACAAGTAAAAAATAGAACCAAATCAAACTTGTCTACAGTGGACACTTGCTTTTGGTGCCAGAACATAATAGCGCCTTAGGACCACTAACTTGTCTTATGGAACCTCTATCATATGGTGCCAAACTCTACGTAGCCTACACTAAGCAAACACGTTCTATTCCACGGTCCATACAGTGGCCGCTATAGACAGGTTTTATTGTAGGCCCTATGCGGTTTAAGCACAAAGATATGTTTTAATAATTCTTACTCCTTTTAGCAAATACTCGCCACTCAGTGACTGACTGACTCACTGACTCACTCACTCACATTTTTATTTACCGCACAATGACATTTTGACTGCATATTATATGTACACAAGACTTCAATGCAGCTAAGATAATATACTAGCTTAAATGGGGGATAGCCTAGGGATTAACAATTAATCATTGATTAAAACTGTATTTCCAATAAGAACCAGATCAACAGTTAGCCAATAATAATATACTAGCTTAACTGTACAGGGCAGTAGGCGGATTATTTAGGGATTAACAGTTAATAATTGATTACAAGTAGGTAGGAATAAATCAATCCGCAGGCATTAAGGGAAGATAATTCTGCAATTCGATTAAGCTCCTTATTGCGGTTGTTTCCCTTCATCTACCAGCTGTGATATAACAAACTTTATATACTTCCGCCCAGAACATAAGAAATGAGTAGTTCAGATTTATCAGTGTCAATTCAATCAGGCATGTACTAGGGAAGCACATCCTTTTGTACATCCATCCCTCGGGCGCGATAAAACATCCAAGTTATTTGGAATAGACAAAGTTGCCAGTCTGAAACCCATCAGCCACAACACGTTATTCCATATTATGGTACAGGGGCATAGCAACACAAATGGACGGGCATAGAGACACACGCACACACGGACGCATCTGCATCAAGAACGCACACACGAACGCACACATACGCTTGACAATAGCCACGCCCAGACACGCACACGCAACGACACGACTGATGGTGATGGAAAGGTCCATTGATGATGATGATGGTGGTGGTGGTGGCCGCGGCGGCGGCGGTGGTGATGGTGGTGGTGCAGCAGCAGCAGCAGCAGCACCACCACCACCACCACCACCACCACCACCACCACCACCATCATCATCATCATTAGCAGAAGCAGCAGCAGCAGCAGCAGCAGCAGCAATTATTTTGTCGAGAAGTTATTTTTGTTGACATTGTGGTTGATGTAATAGTCTGTGATATAATAAATGTTGCATGGACCCTATTGATACCTTCTGAAACTGTATGACGCTACTGACTGTTAAATTTATATACACTGTGAAGGCTAGCTGTGTCTCTGTACACACTTATTTGTGATAGGCTACCTGTGTAAGCTTAATGGCATACTCAATTTCCGAATGGCAAGATAAGTGTACAATTTATAAATATGTTACTGCAGTTATGTGTGCCATGGCGGTCAATGATCTAAAGCAAGACCTTCCCGATCAACTCACAAGAAGATCAAAAGAAACTACATCAGGGCAGGTCAAAACAATAAATTTAAGTACAGCATACAAGATAACTATCATGCAGTACCCCTAGAAAAGACATTCTGTTAGAAGGATATTGGTCTACATGTTGACAACACCCTTAAATTTTACAGACTTGAAGAGAAATAAGGCAAATAAGGCTAACCAGTTAGTTGGTATGATCGATCAATCCTTTGATTTCCTGGAACCTTCTACACTTGTGGTACTGTACAAAACCCTGGTACGTCCACATCTGGAGTAGGGAAATATGGTTTTGGTCACCTCATTACAAGAAGACAAAGATTATTGTCAATTTTAAGGTATATCAAGAGTGTTTGAAACTATTGAAGTTGCCCAGCTGAATCTATCGACAGCTATGTGATGATCTCATATAGTTCTGCAAGTACATATTGTGATCGACTCCCACTGTCTTACCGGTACAAGGGTGAGGGGGGAGGTGGGTGGGGGGAGCAGTTTTAATCTGCTGAAGCATAGATTCAATATAGACACAATGAAGCGATTTTTCTTGGTTAGAGTCTCCAATTACTGGAACGATCTGCCAAACCATGTAGTCACAGCCCGACGCTTAACAGTTTCAATGGCAGTCAATCGCGACAAGATTATATCATTTACACTTGTACTACTGAGTTCTCAATCAAACATGTCTACACCCAAGTGTCAGTCCTACAGGTTCCGGAAGACACCAAAGAAGAAGGCGAGAATCTGTCACAGGCTTCATAGCCTATCTAACAGAAGAGGAGTATGTGATTATGTGAACAACAACAATAACAACTTATAATACGCGTATTCCATGAACAGTTGGTACATAGGGTACAGACAGTAGACAGTAGGCAGATAGGTAACATCGACGGCAGCTCTGATCCAAATGAAGTTCTAATGGAAATATTGAAATGTATGGAATCCTCAGATCGCAGCACAATAGGAGCTCTAAAAAACCCAACCGAACTAGGTATACTGATGACCATGAAGTAGCAAAAAGCAGAACGTGTGACGGCTGTGCATCTCGCAGTGGGCAACGTGAAGACCCTACGGTCCTACCAAGCCATGCAGAGAATGCAATAACAATATGTACCACATGAGTGAATGCTTAAAAGATCTTGCTATTCAACAAGCAGACGACCTAGCCGATGAAATCACTGCTACGGATGACTGTCACAAGATGTCCTAGGTAGCCCGAGCCCTAACAGTTAGTGACTACATACCACCTATCACTGCACACAACTTTGAAGGACCCTTTTTCAGGACTGATCAGGGCAATGCCGAGGCACTTAGTGAATGGTTCAAGGAACAGTTCACTCACCACAATGATGAGCCCTTGTACCAGTTCTCGGGAGACCCCGGGCCATTACTAACACCAATTAAAAGAGCAGAAGTTGAAAAGGCGCTCAACCATGCAAGTGTCATTATCTCAAAACCGATCACGTTACCTTATCAATTCGTATGGCCTGTTCAGTGAAATTCAAATGTTTTTTCGTCCAAGTAGATACCTAGTTTATTCTTGAATCTTGTTCTTAACACACAAATTTTATCACAAATCTTTTTCCACAATGAATCATTCAATAACCAAAGGACATACACGCACGCACGCACGCACGCACGCACGCACGCACGCACGCACGCACGCACGCACGCACGCACGCACGCACACACGCACGCACGCACGCACTGAAAAAGAACCGCTTTTCACATCAACTCAGGAAACATTATTTCACAAATATAGTAATCGATGCCTGGAACTCATTCACAGACAAAATCGTAACTTCCCCAACCATGAACACATTCAAGAATAGGTTAGATAAGCAGTGGTCTAATCGAGACATAAAACTTGACTGCAAAAGCCGAATTACACTATAACAGTCTAGAATCTTGAATCTTTAATATATACTCACAAATCATTACCCAACAATTACATAAACGAAGTATAAAAAATATGATGATAGAAAAGTATTAAATCAACCCTTAGCACCCTGCATTATAATAAATTGTCTTCCCCTCAAATACAATAACAGGTGTTTGTTCCATTAATCTTTGGTCGTAAGTTGCTGATGTCCTAGGATAGTCCTAGGGCAGCAATAAATTGGGCCAGCATTGATCCTCGAAATACACACTTGCTGGCCTTCCAAATGTGTTACCCAACTTATGAGAACAGAGTGATAAGGGTGAAAATGATCACAGCCACTACCATGGCTGTTGTAAACTGTGACGCATTCATACACCACAGTAACGAATACCATACTACATGTATAAAATTACAATATTATCTGCAACGACAACTGTATTACGTCTGCTACTACTACTACTACTACTACTACTACTACTACTGCTGCTGCTGCTGCTGCTGCTGCTGCTGCTGCTGCTGCTGCTGCTGCTGCTGCTACTACTATTATTGCTGCCATTACTACTACTACTACTACTGCTGCTGCTGCTGCTGCTGCTGCTGCTGCTGCTGCTGCTACTACTACTACTACTACTACTACTATTACTACTACTACTACTACTACTGGGGGGGGGGGGGGAGAGAAAGATGACACCTTCACGCCGGTTTCCCCCGTATGTACCAACTTTGTTGGGAAACTAATTCATCAAGGATTGCTGGCTGACATCCGCATACAGAGGCAACTCTGATTATGTCTACCCTTCTTCAAACAAGAAACTGTGCTCGACATCCTCGGACGACGCAACCTTCGTAGGAGCTTACAATAGCTAAGTGGAACGTACGTGGTCTGAGAGCATAAGCAAATAGGCAAACCGTGGGTGCAGATTGTGAATCGATATTGCATGCATTCAAGAGACTAAAGTAGCTAAACATTCAGAGCAGCAACTACAGACAGGCCATAACCTAGTGCTCATGGAGCAAAACCAGGCCACATACCGGGGCTTAGGCTTCGTAATCGGACCAACAGTCTTGGATCATGTCATTAGTTTTGGATGCGTCAGTGATCGCATTGCATTCATCGACCTGGCTAGACCTACGCAAAAACACACCACCACTAAGTGTCGAATTGTCAATGCACACGGCCCAACTACCGAAAATGTCAAAGAGAATCCAGCCATATTAGATTCCTTCAACGCAGAACTGAGCTCTGCCATTACAATCCCAGCTAGATGGCAACTGTTCGTGTGTGGAGATTTCAACTCCAAGCTGGGTAAACCCGGAATTGCGGACAAAAGTTCACAACTTGGCTTGTGCATGGGATCCTATGGAGAGGGCACACGCAACAGCAATGGAAATGCACTGGTGGCATTCCTTAGTTCCAATGGCCTATTTGTCAAAAATACAGCTTTCAAACACCCATGCCGTCACCGGACAACATGGACTGGCCACATTACTGATCACAAAGCCCCAAAAGGTTCTAAGGCTACAACAGCTGTCTTCAACTAAATAGACTTCATACTAAGCAAGACAGAAGCAAAACCCTTACTCCAGAACGCTCGCTCATATGGAGGCTCAGACCTCAATTCTGACCATAAGCTAGTCATTATCCGCCTTCAGATGAACGATCTCTACTTAATATATAAACACCATACCAGGCAGGAGGGTAGAGTCACCTACAACCTACCCAAGTTCATCAGCGACACTGACACCCAAAATACTGAAATCTATGGAATCATCCGCTACCAGTACCATAGCTGTTCTTAAAAAACAATAGAACTAGGCATACTGACGACCCTCTAGTAGTAAAACTGTCAGCAGAGCAGAAAGCGTTACAGCTGCACATCTATCAAAGGGGATAAAGTGAAGACCACACCAAACTACGCCCGGAGCGCAATATTATTAAAGCCCTGAAAAATGGACGTGCATCTGGACATGATGGCATGAGCAATGAACTATTCAAATATGCAAGTGACATTATCTCAAAACCGATCACGCACCTAATCAATTCAGCTTTTATGCACCACCTTCCCATCGACGCTGTAGGCCAAGGCAACCTTATCGCACTACCCAAGCCCAAGAAGCCACCTGGGCCGCCGGTGTAGCACGGACCTACCCCACGGGTACTGACTGGGTACGGAACGGTCACTCTGGATTCCCCCCCCCCCGGGTAGGATAGTGCGCATACATAGGCCCTATGAGAGAGGTTTTCGTTAAAATTGGCTAAGTTCGATAAAGCGCGTGTTGCGCATGCGCGCACGTCAGAGCTTCCCTGACAACATGTCACGGAATTGGAAGCGAGTACATGCCAATAGTGTACCGAGTAGGTACTCGTAAAACACTTTAATTATTCCGTTCTCGTTGTTCTTGTTGGTGATCAGGACGAGAATAATACGAGCTTTCTAGAACTGTTAGGCGTTTAAAAATCGGTCCAGAACCGATTGAGTTATCCACGGAAAGCCCCTTGAATTATGTTCAAAATATTACTTTTGACGTCGCAACCATGTGTATGCATAAAAAGATCTAGAATGTTCTAGAACATGGCAAATACGTCACTGATCTAGCTGCACGCTGATTGGCTGCGGTTCGGCCGCTGATTGGCTGAGGCATCTGCCTCTGACATCACGAGTAGTATAAAAGGGTGAAAAACCAAGAATCAGGAGCATTGCCGGGGTGGAAGCCGGCCCGCGCAGGATCTCTGGACCATCAGGAGGACGGATGTAACTACTGACCTACCAGTGATTCTCACTTCTACCAGTGTCTTACGGAACCCAGCACATGCGCTGTGATAGGACATCCTCAGCCTCCACCAGTTTTTGTATACTTCCGGAATGCCATCCGGGAGTAATAAACTAAATTTAAAGTTAGACCTTCCGCATCCGCACTTTCCTAATGGAATGTTTTCGCAGCCAGATTGCTCTCCCTTCAAGGCAGCATTTGTAGCTCGTGGGGTAGTGTTGGGCCGTTCTGGTGTCTGGTGTCGACTCGCCACGCCGCATGTACATGACAAATGATGATGCTGGTTAGCTTCCGATCTCGGGGTTACGGATCCCATACGATACTGCCCCTATGGGTAACAAAGACCAGCTCCTGAGGCCGGTGGAACTTAATCATTCCAGTGGGGGCCTTGCGACCATCGTGTCGAACATTAAACACTACAGTCTCATCCCAAGAGTTTGTGTCACCAGTATGCCTGTCCATAGCAATTTCGTGATCTATGGACTTACAAGATTTGATTGGTGACCTAATTAAGATAAGTCTATACAATGGTTTTACCTAAAACAGACCGTCAAGTATGCTAGATATGGATAAACAGTGTAGATCTCGTCATTACAAATGACGAGAATCTGGTAGACACGATCCAGCACATGGCACCACTAAGAAAAAGTCACCACACAACTTGGTTCTGTACATTTAGGTGTTACAAGCAAGAGAACTAGACCAGGACCATGAAAATGCTCTATGACAAAGGTGACTATGACAAGTTGAGGACATCGCTGGAACAAGTCGACAGGGAATGTGAAATAGATGACAAAGACATATATAGATTGAACTTACAATGATGCTAGGTCAAATACAGCTGGCAAATTCAGAAGTACACTAGAAGAAAGTTATCTCACACAAGTGATAAATATATAACATTTCAAATTACATTGAACTTCTTGAGAAATATGTTCCTTTCAAAATGATGAGTCCGGGTTTCTTATCAAAAGCTCCCTGGAATAGAGATCCAGCAAAGATATGTGCAAAGAAAGGCAGGAGGAAAGCGAAAGAAAGGGCTCAGATCCGTTCTCAATCCACAAGGAAGTGCTCGAAGATGATGAAAGACTTTACGGAGACATCATCAGAGATACCAGGATTATGTATGAACAGAAACTGAGAAAGCTAAAGCCTTCTTCAATTGTATTCGGAAATTTATTCGATCACGAAAAGCTGCATCAAGTTGTAAGAGAAATTGTCCAAATGGGTGAAAGACTGGCTACTTTTTTTCAATACAGGCAAAGGTGTAGTGCTCCGAATTAGAGGGATAATTCATCTGACATACTTCGTAAGTGGAGAGAATTTTCAAGCGTATGACCAGCAAAAGAACCTAGGAATTGTTATTTCCAAATCTAACTAAGCACATTGATCAAATAACGTCCAAAGCTAATGCACGTCTCGCCATGAGTAAATGATGCATCACTGATAGATCCAACGTAACATTCTCTAACATATATATATATATATATCGTTGCACAACCTGGCAGAAAGTAGAACTAAAGGTGATCTCAGAGAAATATACAAAATAATCAACAAAAAACTTACAGTTGTTTAAATAGCACTCGTGTAAAAACATTATTTCCAAATCGAGTAATAGATAGATGGAATAGATTAAGTGGCAACACCATATTGTAGATATGGGATTGTCTTGTGGGAAGTCATGACCCCGCTGGACATCTTATATTTACGAGTAAGTCCTAAGTGAAATTTATATTTGAAAATACCAGGTGAGCTAATAGACCGAGTGACTGATGTATTATTATTTAGTTAAATATTATACGGTACTGGTTGACATCAGCGGGATGATGTACAGTTTCGGCGAAACTGGTCAGGATTGTTGGATGATATAATCATCATCAAAGTTTAAAGAATCGAATTGGTTAGAATAAGTTAACCGGTTCTGAGTTGATGTGTATCTGAAAATAGTTGAGATAAAAGTCGTTGCTGTGTAATCGGCACACACTTTTATAATATTCAGCAGTCGTTTGGATCAGTAGTTTAGGAATTAATCAATGGATAAGAATCGATGGAATCGTACGTGACAAACGAACTTTAGTTGATGACGATAGGCATTCTGATTCTCATACGAGAATAGAACGACATCAGCTGGCAATGAGATCATACAGCTCATGTGCCTATTAACTCTAGCATCCTACAGGCTTATCCATCAATAGGCAATGGAAAGGACATAGACAATTGTAGCGTCCTGTAGGAATTAATAACACAATCGAAATTTGTATATCAACTATATGTCAATCATACAATGGCATGCAACAACAACACATTCCATAATGTTGTTAGTTAGCTGACAGATCGCATCAAATCAGAACCAGCCAACACTGCTTTATCTATGTGAGGCAGCAGCTCCATAGAAGAGAAGCCCAGAGTTTGATTGGTCAGAATGACGTCATGATCAATGAGCGTCGATCAAACTCTGTGGCAGAGAATTAGGAAGAACAGAGTTCAAAGTGAAAATCGAAATGAAGTGATCCTCGATTGGTCAGGACAACCAACAGTTACTAGGTAGAAGCTTCTAGGAGGGAATAAGCAGAAGTTGATTGGCAGACTGATTATCTGGACCAGTCAAGCTGTGCTTATAACCTACCTAGAAGAATCATCAGAACAAAGAATAAATATTACGATATGTATATATCTATATATCGTAATATGTATAGATTATCAGCGATGCTGAAAAGTATATAGGTAGCCCTTTACGGTTGGTAAAGGCAATCAATCCAACAGCAGGGTTCCGTGGACATCGCCGGTGCTACGTTAGTTTAGAGTAGACATTAAGTCAGTACTAGCCAAGTACCGAAGATAGAAATTTATCAAAGTATTATATTCAAGTTGTACAGTTAGATTAGCATCGTTATTAAAATTATCATCTTGCCAACGCAAGACACGAGTTTGGTTTTGTTTCATTAAAGTAAGGACTCTAGAGTGGAGAGAAACACTCCACCGAAGCCAGGAATCTTCTCATCGTCAGATAGGCCCGATAGTCACAAAGAAATATCGTCGCACCTCATCAGCGACGAGGCGAGCCGACTATCATCCTTCTACTGCTTCTTTGGTAAGAGGTTGTCGCAGCAACCTTTCAACATCATAATCTTACCATCGACGTAGTAGGACATATCATCAGTTCAGAAACCACACAGAGATCCAAATTCTTCAATATGTGCACCAAATGTTGAAAGATTTATTCAGAAATTGGAGCTGACAATATCAGATGCTCAGAAACATTCCCATAAGGTTCAAGTAAGATTCGTATGTGAAATTCTTACATGTAGATGAAAATAGAAAACATTTTGCAACAATGACAACAAATTGAGCAAAGGTTTCCACGGAGCAATGGACCTTAATTTCCGTTGTATCCATCGATCGTACGACGTCTACGTGACGTGTAGATTGACATCATATTCAATGACGTCATTATAACGTTATGAATGACGTTGATAGAGTACGTCACGAGCCTATAATTGAAGATGGACTATGTGTTTGTTGGACGAGTTGTATGTCTTTACTGGGACACCATTTCATCAATTAGCTCACCATTACATTCTAAATTGCTAGCAATAGAAGAGAAGCCTAAAGACAAGATGCCTAATAGTTTTATTCACACATTGAAAATGATAATGTGAAGAATGGATCAAGTAATAAATTAAGAATATTTGGAAAGTTAAAAGCTCAATAAATGTGCAGGAATATCTAATCCATACAAGAAACTTCAAAACAAAGAAGTCTTTTTGTAGACTCACCATACGTAATCATGATCAATCGCCTTAGTGTACATTTTTTAACCCCGAATTATCACTCAAAATGCAGGATATGACTTCTAAAAGCATCTATTTTAACACCATTTTTGGTGGGGGGACCACCCGCCAACCCCCCCCCCCCACCTAGCCCACCTCACCACCCCCTCCCCATGCAGTATTGTGTGTACTGTGCATATGTATTTCTATGGTACTGTCATTGTCCACTGACCACGTATTGATATTGCTCATAAACCTTATATCAACAATCTCTAGCAACACATAAGCAGGTCACTGATGGCGACAGTCCGTGATATCATTAACCAGGCATTAACACCTTCTGAAATGATCTTGAAAAATGTCGATTTACACGCCCAGATTTGAAATTTTGGCATAGCAAACTGGTCATTCAAGTGGAAGATTTCTAAACTATTCCTTTCATGCTCTGTAAATATCCCTCTCCCTGCCCCACCCCGTCACACACCCATCACCCCACCCCCTCTAACACGGAATCCTGTATCCGCAGGGCCTGCCCACCCACCCCACCCACCCCACCCACCCCACCCCTATTGCAGAGCCACTCCGCCGCCACTGTTCTGTCTAAATGAGATTGAAGATAAATACTATTTTGCTAATGACCTGCTCAAAATATAATCAGGAAAGAACAACATTATTTTACAAGATTCAAGTTGATTATGACCAATTTCGATTCTTAGATGATGCTTCCAAATTCATATTCCTCCATAAAAATAATGTCCCCACGATAGTAGTATAGGGTGCGGCTGAGCGTTATTGTTCTTCCCAGCAGGGGGTCTTCGAGAACAATGAGTTTTTCAGGAGATCAAAGGAAAAGCTTGCGGAATGGAATGTTGAGAACAATGGCACACAGAACGCCATGCATTCTAGAGAACAATGCCGACTATAACGCCACGTTTTTCTCGATAACAATGACGCACACCTGCACACGTATTTGAGATTCTGCCTCACTCTGGAATGTTCTATTATTTTGAATTAGTTAACCCTTAAAAGTTTAAAAGTTGTGTATTTTACGTTTAAGCGTAGTGGCGGCACGCCCCCCCCCCCCTCCGTGGTTATCTACCGTTGTAAAAACAATAAGAGAGTAATGTAAAAGAATAGAGTTTAAGAGGTGGTCTGATAATAGAGGTCGTAGGAGTATGAGGTTGAGGAAGTATGAGGAATTACGGTAGGATATTGATGTATATTTTGAAAATAATTTGACTGTTTCGTCGCTAACGTCATTAGTAAACTGTAGAATATTTAGAGACTGCCTGTAAGCTGTTACTGTCTTAGCAACAGCTACCAGATAGATTAGTAACAAAATAGATTTTAAGAGGTGGTCTGATAATGGAGGTCGTAGGAGTATGAGTTTGAGGATGTATGAGGAATTACGGTATTGATGTATATTTTGAAAATAATTTGACTGTTTCGTCGCTAATGTTATTAGTAAACTGTAGAATATTTAGAGACCGTCTGTAAGCTGTTACTGTCTTAGCAACAGGTACCAGACAGATTAGTAACAAAATATTAAAACTAATCTTGTATTAATGGTATGTTCGGTTGGAATGGTAACCAAGACTTGGTGGTGATGGATTGGATTGTATCATGGGTTAAAAAGAAGCTACCCCTTTCACCGACGAATTCCCCATATCTCATCTTCATCGATACCATACAGGTAAACTGTTGAATATTTTGAAATTTATTTGACGTTGCTAACGTTATTAGAAAAACTATTTTTGTTGAATATTTTGATTGACTTTTAACCGTCATTACGCACAAATTGTTTTAAAATACTTTGCAATAACGTCAGTCATTTTAGATTTGATGGTTAAAATGTGGTCATTATGTCTCTGAGGGTTCCGTGTGTTTATAGAATTGTATGTCGAGCGTACTTATGCTAAAAAGATTATTTGGTGCGTATGTTTTAACCATACGTTTTGAATAGCTGTGAGATCAATCTTGAATCGAGATACAAACATACCATGTGTTAATAATGAAAGAACGTGTTAGTACCTCACGTCTCGTTCTAAGCACAAAATATTACAATGTCCTCGCCGAGAGTTTGTAAAAAATCGATAATAATGCCTGCACCCACTCACCGTCTATTGCTGTTTACCGACGCTTAAAGATATGACAATTAAGAGCGACATTACAAGCGTAGTAGCATAATCATAGATGGCCATTTGCTACAAATATAAATATATCCTTGTGGCTACAGATTAGTGATACGTTATAACCATGTTTTTTACTATATAATTCAGTCCTGCCCTAAGCGACCACCTCGTGTTGCACCATTACATGGACGCTAGAGACTTTCTTAGCCCTTTTAACCCTCGAATTTCTTCAAGAAAATGTCCATTTTCTTCATCATAGTACAAGAGAAGACTATTTTTGAAAATTTATCATCGAAATGACTAGTACTGCAGGCTATCCATTTGTCTAGTCATTGCGAAACAAAACACCCCCCCCCCCACAAACCACCATCATCAGCACCAACACCCACCACCACCACCACTACGACCTACACCCAACACCATGCAGTAAACCCCCCACCACCACCACCACCCACGCACCCGCCAACCCATAGCGAATTTCTTCATATTCATACTTGCATCCTTAGAGAAGACTATTTTTGAAAATTTATCACCGGAATGACTGACTCTGACAGCTATCCATTTATCTAGACATTGTGGTCGGAATGTGTGAGAGCTCTCAGTTTGAAAAAAATGGCATATAGGTTGGAGAGGGTCATGAGGATTTAATAAAGGTCTCGCTCATATGCACACATGCTAATACACGATACTGCTCGTTATACATTGTGCCCTTGTGTGTATGTGCATGCGTGCAACACTATGACCTACACCCAACAACAGGCATTAACCCCACCACCAACACCCACCCAACCGTCAACCCATAGCGAATTTCTTCATATTCATACTTGCAGCCCTAGAGAAGACTATCTTTGAAAATTTATCATCGGAATGACTGCCTCTGACAGCAATCCATTTATCTAGACATTGTGGTCGTAATGTGTGAGAGCGCGGTGTCTGAAAAATGGTGTATAGGTTGGAGAGGGTATGTCAATGAGGGTTTAATATAGGTCATGCTCGTATGCACACATGCTAATATGCGATACTGCTAGTTATACATTGTGCCCTTGTGTGTAGGTGCGTGCATGCCATGGTGTGTGCATGCATGCTCCAGAAGACTTTTTGAAAGTTTTTCATCATTGTATACGTACATGTGCGAACGCATGCGGTCCGCATGTTGGGAATTTGCGGGCATATGTTGCGGATAGTGGGTGCATGATGCGGATTTGTGGGCGTATGTTGTGGATTTGCGGGCGCATGATGCGGATTTGCAAGTGTGTGTTGCGGATGGCACCAAGTGTATGTACATGCCTGAACACGCATACACATCAAAATGCATGCATACATGTGCGCCGCATGCGGGCTGCATTTGCGGATTTGTGGGTGTATGTTGCAGATTGCGGGTGCATGATGCGGATTGCGGGCGTATGTTGCGGATTGCGGGTGCATGATGCGGATTTGTGGGCGTATGTTGCGGATTTGCAGTCGCATGATGCAGATTTGCAGCTGTGTGTTGTGGATGGCACCAAGTGTATGTACATGCCTGAACACGCATACATGCCAAAATGCATACATACATGTGCGGCCGCATGCGGGCCACATTTGCGGATTTGCGGCCGTATGTTGCGGATTGCGGGCGTATGATGTGTATTGCGGGCGCAGTACATATAATCCTATAAATGGTACAAATTCAATCCCTTTTCTCATTCCAGTTTAAACATCGCAAAGTGGTTGGACGTGTAACTGCAGAGTAGTTAGACAGTCAGATTTCTTTGAAGAACCTTGTAACTTGAATACTTGCTAGATTTATCCTATAATCAATATGCCGAGACATAAATGTTTTGAATGTGCTTCAACTTTTAATAGGTCAAATGACCTGAAGCCGCATAAGATCCGATTCCATAATGATGAAGATAGCAAAAATCTAGACAGTGAGGATGAAGAAATGACAGAGATGAATAGTGACAAGCCAGCAGAGTTGGAGAGTGAAGCCGGTAATGACTCAGAGGAGACTGAGAGTGAAGATGAAGGTGAAGATGAAAAAGATGCCAAAGGCAATGAGGAACTATTTACCATATTCCAAAATATTAAGCAGGTCTTAGACGCTGAACAATCAGGTTTAGAAGATGAGGATGGTGAAGTGGGCACAGACCCAAATGGTGCAGGCAATGTGCCTATTTCCGTATATGCTGATGCTTTAGTTACAAAGTGTATAGACATAATGCTCCAGTCGAGAAGATTACAGAACTCTACGCTCATTAAAATAATTTGTCAGGAAATTAAAGATTTTATCGTCGAGGGGTACGCATACGATGAAGCAGTCTTCTCAGCTTTTCGAAAAAGAGAGTTTCTGATCAAGAAGTACATAAGGAACCAACTAGATGCTGAGGATAATGATGATGATTCTGATGGTGATGGATCTGATCCATAAGGAACCAGTCATCGATAAATGGATCTCCAGAAAATTGACTATTTGTTTATGCTACAGCAACTATACGTTTTATCATATGTAATATTTACTTCAATGTAAAAATATGGATACAAATAAAACATTGGTTCTTTATGCGCATGTTTGATGATTGTAGCTGCCAAGCCAGGTCCCCCCCTCCACATCCCTCAATATACAAATCGGAGTGCTGATGCTGTTGGTGATGGTGGTGGTGGTGGTGGTGGGGTTGACGGTTGGTGGAAATAGGTGTTGTGGTGGATGATGGTGGTGGGGTTAATACTTGGTGGTGGGTGTTGGTGCTTAGTGGGTAGTGGTGCTGATGGTTATAGAGGGATGGTGAAGGTGGTGATGGTGATGGTGGTCGTGGTGGTGATGGTGATGATGGTCGGTATTGGTAGTAGGTGGTTGCGGCCGCAATGTCTAGACAATGGTTAGCCAACTATATTATTTTTGTTGTCGGGGGTCTCATTGACTAGGTACTCATAATGCATTCATACTGTGTGTACCTGGACATGGTAATTTTTCCTAGTTTTATTACCTTTAACTGGCTGACTGGCGAGGTGTTTCAGACATTCCAGGGATCTACTTCCTAGCAAAATATTATGGAAACGATTTGAGCAAAAGTTGATGCAGACAGTCAAATTATTTTCAAAATATTCACTAAATATCAGGGAAATGATTTGATAGAAAGTTGTTGCTAACACCGCAGTCAAATTATTTTCAAAATATTCGTACAACGTGCATTGACGGCCTTGTAAACAAGTATGCTAGTATACCTCATCCCTCGTGCCAGGCAGCACCGCACTAGCATACCTCATCCCTCCTCCTCCTCCTCACTCGTTCGACCTCAATTGTGCGACCACCTCTACACTCATTCCAGTGATGTTATTTTCTGATTCTTCAAACCTAAATCATGGCGCATTGGTAGTTTAAGCGAATAGTTTTGATACTAATTTGACATAGGAAGCTACAATTCGCACTAGCGCCTTCGTGCGCACAAACTCTTAAAAAAGTCCTGTTCAATGCAACAATTTGACATAGGAAGCCATGATTCCGCTTAGTTTCAAAATACTTTTTACTACAACCACGAGGGACAGCATCGAACACCTAATATGTTAAACGATACAAGGGTGCTCATCATTATTTGTCAATGATGACGACGGTGGACATTGTTCCCACTATTTTTATAACAGTTTTTAAAATTTAATAATTAAATGACTGTCGCTTTAAAGAGCACTCTTTAAATACGAGATGCATGATTATTATCTATATAATATTATGCATACAACATCGCTTGGCATAGAGATGCACTTTGCTCTCTTTAAAAAAATTAAATGACTGGTAGGAAGCCGCTTAGTTTCATGTTTGAGGGTTTTAGATGAAAGTTAACGTGTTTGCATACAAATTGAAAGATTAAAAGCGAATCATGGATGCTTTATGCACAATAACGAGGTGGTCAGAGTAAACATATTTCCCTGGATACTTTTTTAATGCGCACAGATTTTTATGTGCATAAACCATTTAACAAACTGATCCATCGCGTCTAGCCCGTGAACATATCCAAGATTTTCGCCTGCATGTATGTGTCATTATATGGAGGCCAGTATGCGACAGTTTTTGATAGGACGATAGTCATCTCACGCGATATTCCTTACATTTATTTATTTTTTTTTTTTGTAGTAGAGCGATGTAGTATAAATGCAAATGTTAATGTACATTCGGCTAAAATGTGTTGCAGATTTGCAGGCATGTGTTGCGGATGGCAACAACTATATGCACATGCCTGAACACGCATACACACCAAAATGCATGCGTACATGTGCGGGTGCGTGTTGCGGATTTGCAGGCTCATGTTGCGGATTGCGGGCGCATGTTGCAGATTGTGGGCACATGATGCGGATTTGCGGGGACGTGTTGTGGATGGCAACAAGTATATGCACATGCCTGAACAAGCATACACACCAAAATTATTAGGTATGTAAATGTAGCACCCCTCCTTCGGATGAACAGATGAACAGAGTCTGATATTGTCAGGTGTCGTCTATTTCAAATCTAGGAGTAGATATGAGTGAGGTTCGCGTGTAGCGTCCTTATATGATTCGATCAAATACTTTGTATTGCCTGGGTACATCTGATTAGATAAAGAATGAATGGATGACGCATCACGGGGATTCTTAAACAATACCATTTAGTGACAGTTAACTGATAAGTCGCATTGATTGCGAGACTTGTGAAACAGAGTTTGTGCGACAAATATTACGCTACAATTCTCATGGTGAGACCGTTTTGTAAATAGGTCAGCTACATTCTCGTCGCATTTATTCATCAAATCGTCGAGCACCACCAATGTTCTGCAACTTCTGTCTAGTTCAACATTCACACCCTCTTTAAATTCAACTTCTTTTGCGAAATCGTTATACCCATCTTGCCATGCACCCTAGCAGTACACAATCCTCTGTGGAGGGGGAGTAATGGCATAGAGATATCTTATTAGTGCTTTTATCATCTCAGTTTTACCGCACTGTGTTGGACCGCAGACAATCATAAATGGGTGATGTAACGTTGTATTGCAGTCAAGCATTGATGCCATAGCGTCGTCACATGTGCGTCCACGTACGACTAAGAAAGTAAATGCTCATGCGCATATATATATATAACTTAGGCGTACGTGGATGCGTGTGAACCGTCACTACGATGTAATATGTAGTTACTCTTCTGCGAATACCTTATCAATGCTTGATATACCATTCCATCATACACATATGGTACAGTGCAGTACAATGTTCGCATATATAGTAATGGCAGACTAGTCGAGTGCAATATTCGTATTCGTCCATTTCTAATAATGCCGCCTCATTATACAGTTCAAAATTGTCAATTAGATTATGGTCAACATCAATCCCTAAACATGAATGTTCACCTTGACTCGGATGATTTACTAGACATCTGTAACAATCTCGCACAACCAACGAATGTATCTTTTCACACAGCATGGATGCGAATAATTTCTAACTAATCATTTGCACATGATCCGTAGGGCAATAATGGTGTGGATGATCCATAGTTTTACAATAGTGACACAATTTGACGGTATCATCATCGACGAGATTTAGTTCATCATCGCTTAAAACCTCATCGAGGTATATAGCGTCCGTAGTAAGCGTATCGTGATTAGACATCTCTGCGGAATCACTAGTGGTTGGAATGTTATTCATGTTCTCGCTTTTTCACACCGTAAAAGCACTGAGGTGTCGTGCTAAACAACTCGTCACCACTCACGTTGGGTGTCACGTAAAAGTTAGGTAATGCTGCAAGCAAATTACTCGAGTTCTGTTTCAATAATTCCCACTCGTTGTCTTGCAGGTATAATCCGCAACGTGTGGCATGTGGTTCTGTGTCAGAGCAGAAAAAATAGCGTATGTCAATACACGGAAATTCGTCACAGATAGAAATACGAACAGAATTGTCCAAAGAATATGTAAATAGTACGCCTTCTTTTTTGCTCGCACATTTTACCGCATCTTCAAGATCGGGTATGATCTGTAACAGCTGTTTAAACGCTGCTATGCTAAGATATAAACCACGTTTAGTGGGATAACCATCAGGATGAAACTGCCGTAGATCGATACACCACTTTTCGCCAAAACGTATTGTTCGCGCTTTACGCGAATTACCAAGATCACACCAAAATGCAGAGCGACTTAAATATTTAAAGCAAGGATCAGATGACATCGTGGAGAATGAATAATCATAGCGTGAAACTGATGCATTTATATATCATTAGTAACAATAACGAACAGTCGCACACGGATTGAACGACATCTGGCGTAAATACCATGCATACAATGGCGTACAGAGGAGCACGTGCATTACAATGACATACATAGATGCACTTAATTTGAATTTATGGAGCGCATTTGTTCAATCAATAACGTACATATTCGCGCGGTACAAGACACCATCTTCTACCGTCGCACACTTTATGAGCAATACACGCACAACCAACTTTTAACCATTACACGGATGAGAGACTCGATACACTAAACTCGCCGTGTATTATCGCTGGATGCACAAAATATTTTGAAAACTATCTGACTGTAAGTTCATGGCATATGACAACAACTTTCAGTCATAATATTTTTGTGGTAATATAAGGCTTGTAATGCGTGCGATAACTAGGCATAAGTTATGAATGAGAAAGACATTGATTAATGTAGCTTCGCAGCTGTAATACGCGAACCCAATGCACTATGTCTATCCCATATTCGGTTAATAAACCCTTGCTAATTTCAGACATGAGTATAATTCTTCCTGCATTAATTTTGTCATACCTTAAAGCGAACTGCATGCTCCTCATAATCAACGTACGCATCTTATCCTTATCAGCGTTACACAGACTAGCAATATTTGATATCATAGCGCAAGCAGCTAGTGCGGCTTCGGCGGACATGGATGACACCGACGTTGTTTATGTACTGACTGAAAAAAGTGCACTGTTGCTATTTATATTACACTAGTGTAACCGTATGGTACTGATGATAAATCTCCCAGTTTCAAAATTCGTTTTTTAAAGATGGGTCTGAAAATCTTACTGCTATTTACTGAAAGAATTCTAAAATGATCTGTGTGTGTGTGATCTTTGATGGATAGCTTAATAGTACGCTATTACTATCCATAATTTCACCATCGTTTATAATTTGTTCAATGGATTTTTTCATTGTATCAAAATTAACTTGTTTTGATTGATGGGTACCGAGCGTTAAACCATTAACCTTTGTCACCTGTTTAACGATCGATGGATCACCTTGACGCTTCATTTCATAACTTTAGTTTTTTGGACCGAGTGAGCAAAAACTTGTTAATTCTTAATATTAGTTTATTTCACTCATCCAATAACCTAGATACCCATTTCGTTCTTGAATGGTCGGCTCATCTTCACGTGTACTAAATACCACCGAATCCATATCATGATAGGCTATGCAGCGTCCAAGTAAGGACAAGACTTCATACAGTTTTATTCGGCCATAGGCTGTCACGAAAGATGCAAGAATACAGTTGGTATTTAATGGTGACTGAACCTACTCATCATTGACCGAATAGGAGGCCATTAGAAGACTATCATTCAGGAATGTAATGGAGCCTACAGTTTTACTTTTATCATTCAGAAGGGAGATTAGACCTTTACGTGTTGATATCATGCTATTCTTTTTATGATCACGAAGAGAAAATCGTCCCCACAAAATATTCAAACAGGATTTAGCGACAAGGCGCAAACCCGGGTTATACAATATTTTGGCATGGTCGAGTTGTATTCCTTCATGTTCATAATAGTCAGCCACGTAATTCGCCCTTTCACTCTCACTACCGACACAATCAGGATAACTGCTACTTTCCTGTTTAATTTTCAGAAAACGGTTAATGTATTCTGAAAAGAACCCATCGTCGCCATGCAGCTCATATTGCGATGACGCATGATAATGCCATACTTCATACATTTTTTTAATGACATAATGATTGCGTATAGCTAACTGTAACTCTGGAGTAGTCCATGTTCCGCATAAACTGCGCTGTTCTTCTGTATGTTCACATACAGAAGATTGTTAATTTTTGCGCATTCGTCGCATAGTACAAACATGAGTCATGAATTTATTCGAGCAGGTAGCACGAGGTGAAAAGACTTTGCATTTAATAAGACCAAAGAAGTCATGCACCATCTTATCACTCAAGTCATCGCCTCTTAGAACCGTATATGACCCTTCTGGAAAACAACATTGTTTCATCACTGAAGGATACATGGAAACACAGTCTAAATGTTCGAGTGTGGTATGCTCATCAGCTTCCATAAATAAATGAATCATGGATGTATGACCACCGAATAGTGCATCACGTGGTGATATTGGGTGTGCCCACCCGAGTTGTAGTCCTCTACACGAAAAACGTGAAATTCAAATCCCTCTGATAAACTACAATCAGTATTTGACTGAATGACTTTTTCCACTGATTCTAAAATTATGTCAGGCGTAATTTCATTCCATAGCCTAAAATCCATCGCTATTGGCATTTCCAAAGAAGGGTGAATCAACTCGATTCTCACGTGATCATTCGGCTGAACATTACTATATTCGCTATACATATCGAGCAAAGATTGAAAGACACCTGACACGAACTCAGAATGAGAAAATGGTGTATCGTCTATAGGATAACTTTTAAAAGATACATTATATTCAGTACCTTCGAGATGAAACTTTTTACTGTGGTATTTGCGAACAGTCTCCACAGATATATAGTCGGTATAATCAACTAACGACCCTCCGATTTGTGCGTGCTCGTGGTGAACGCATTGCAAATAATGATTAAGTAGATAATCTGTAAGCACTATATTTTCTGATATACATCGACTGATTTCATCAGTGATGATACTAATTTCGTCTGTCGAATGATTTGCACACGGGCCAATAAGAGGTTGATGAGTAGGATCATCGATGCGATAAGCGGAATCGTTAGGAAGGTATGCTATATCCAGAGAGAAGTCATTAGCCGTAGGCACGATACAGACCGACACATCATCACGTAAATTTAGGTTGGTATCGTTGGGAAGACATGATAAATCCAGCGATATGTCATTAGCAGAAGGCACAATACAGTCTGGAACTGGCATGGCATCAAATAAATTTAGGTCGGAATCGTTAGGAAGGCATGATAAATCCCGGTGATATGTCATTAGTAGAAGGCTCAATACGTACAGGAACTGGTGCGTTATCAAATAAATTTAGGTCGTAATCATTAGGAAGGCATGCTAAATCCTGTGATATGCCATTAGCAGTAGGCTTAATACGTACAGGAACTGGCACATTATCAAATAAATTTTGGTCGGAATCATTAGGAAGGCATGCTAAATCCTGAGATAGGTCATTAGATGAAGGCACAAGAAAGTCAAGAAGGGATGCATCGTAGAATAAATTTACATCGTAATCATTAAGAAGGCATATTAAATCCTGAGATAGGTCATTAGCGAAAGGCACAATGTCAATTAAGTTTAGATCGTGTCCATCACGTACATCGGTCGAATAATTAGAATCAATCACGTCACATATGTTATGAGGATAATTAACAAATGATGATGGTACAGTACTCAGATCAGGAATAGATTGTTCAGTTATAGTATTATGGTTTGATCATCGATAGAAGCAGGTTGCTCAGGTATGATTACATCATAATCGTATAAATCGTCCAAATGATTGAAAAAATCAGCATCGGTATCAGACAGTTCAGGAATGACTTCGCGTACTGCTACGTCATTATGTTCATCAGATATGTGCGGAATTGAAAAGTTGGGTTCATACAACATAGAACCCAGATTTAAAAGGTGATCCACATCTTCATCAGGTGAATTGGATAGATCCATGTTTAATCTTGCCGAATCAGCATCACGCATCTGCTGCAAAATCACATTAACAGCATCTTCACATTCTTTAATATCGGCGCTTAAATTATCTGCCATTTTGTTATGTCTTTAACGCAATTTACTCCTCGTTAATATAAAATGTTTTTAAAAATTATTCTCTTAAAATCTCTATACGTTTCTTTATAAAAGCACAAATAGCGACAGCGAACTAGACAGGCGCACTTAAATACGTGCAGAGAACAGCGCCAGGCAGAGACCGCCAGCATTGCATTCATCCTCAAACTCCTCCTCCTCATCCTCCTACGACCTCCATTATCAGACCACCTCTTAAACTCTATATTTTACATAACTCTCTACTATTATCACTCATCAAACTCTATTATTTTTACAACGGTAGATAACCACGGAGGGGGGAGCACCGCCACTACGTTAAAACGTAAAATACACAACTTTTAAACTTTTACGGGTTAACTAATTCAAAATAATAGAACATTCCACAGTGTTGCAAATCCAAAAAAACCTGTGCGGCTGTGCGTCATTGTTATCGAGAAAAAAGTGGCATTCTGTGCGTCATTGTTCTCTAGAATGCGCGGCGTTCTGTGCGCCATCGTTCCCAACATTCCATTCCGCAAGCATTTCCTTTGATCTCCTGAAAACCCCATTGTTCTCGAAGACCCCCTGCTGGGAAGAACAATAATGCACAGATACCCCCTATACTACTCACGATATGTAACATGATATACAACAATGTATGTAGGTTTCACTCTAAGCGTTCCACAATACCGCCATAGAATTTCAGGAGTGGATTTTATGGGACTTTTTAAGCCTGGAAGTGATCTCGCAGTTGAGCGGATTTCTATGGTAACTAATATTTGATCGATTGAGATTGAGGTTGTCATGGATATTTTCTCGTATGTGCAATTCTGGGCTGTGAGGGTTTTGTGGAACTCACCCATGGTGACCAGTCTTTTTTGCTCATTGCACAGGCCTTTGATTTTTTTTGGCAGAGTTGATATATAGTCCAGTCAATCTAAGTAAAAATTTAGGTGCACCTGGGCAAAATTGCAAAAGGATTTCTGTCAATAGATTTATGGCGAAGAAGCAATGGCATATGACAAAAAAATCTAGCCAATTCTGACAGTGGGAAATATATAATTGTATTTGTTATAACCCGCACTCTTTTGCGCCGCTCTTATTACTAATTTGATGTACACATACATTTCCCTTACGGCCGTCACTTCTGTATAGCGCAAAAGGGACCACACTGAGCGGCTAGGATGTCTGCCCAGATGGTGCTCCTATCAAGAGGAGGAATATCTGAATAAAACAAAAACTTCAGAATAGACCTTTCCCACATTAGCGTATTTTGGGAAAATACCTTCCCGGAATGCATCGCGCATACCACTTCCGGCTGGTAGTTTTAGAGATCATGAGCAAAGTAGTACTTCACTTGCTCCTTTAGAGTACCAAGATGATGCTCCCACTCCCCCCTGCCTACTTGCTCGAATTAAATGAAGTAAACACTCAACCTGCTTCATGTAACTTCTGAGGAGTTGTGCCATTTCTTCAAGGTCTTGGTCAAGTGTGGCATTAAACTAGTCACTGAAGATTGAACATACTTCTTCTAAGATATCTGTCATGCCATATTGTCTCTAGTGAAGCTGATTGTGGAGATCGTGGCACTTCAGGACAATTGTTTCCACGTCTTCTTGCTGTTAAAATGCTTCAAATAGTAGTTCATAGCAAGTCATGATGTTGGTGATTTGGTATTCTACACCCCGTCTAAACCACTTTCCTGTGAAGATTTGTCGAATTGTTGATGGAGAATAGAGACCAGTTTCAATGCTGATGGAATCGAGACCACTGCTATCAATATACTTTCCTGTAGCATGAAGTGGAGCAAATCAAACATGAAGCGCACCCACTCTCAAGAGCTAGTTGGTCATTCCAGTTAAGAACTGCAGCTTCGTTGCCCGCTCATACAGGTCAAGATCAAGTGTAATCACAGTCTTGCGCTGAGGTCCTACAGCAAAAGCTGATATCCCTTGAGCAAGACACAGCACTGCATAGAGAGCAGTATAATCAGCGGGATATCTCCTTAACAAAGGGCCGACGATTCCACTATGTGTCTTTGCGTGATAGGCTGTGACTCCATCAATAGAGAGTTAGTAGCTGCCCATGATGGCATGATGTCTTTTTTTCAAGTCTTTAGTGGACGATTGCGTTGCATGTTGCGCAGAGGTTTCTAGAACTGTGGATTGCTCCTCAAGATTAATATTCTCAATGACTGGACACCTATGTCTGTGAGCAAAGGATGCCATAAGCCAAGCCCTGTCATATCTCGTATAGTGTGTGATTATCATATCGTGTGAGTGAATTTCGAACTTCTCGAATGTTATTGGTTTGGCGTGAACCGAGGACGGATTGATGAAGTCTGTGTTGACGTCGACAGTGTCAATTTTATCCGGGATATGGAGAGGTTCATTAACTGGGACACATGTTTCAATGCCCTTGTTCTGATTAATTACATGCATTGTAACATGAAGAGTCTTCTGACCATCCGCAGTGTTCTAAAAAAGCCAATATTATATGTGGCAAAGTAAACAGACTTTCCTTTCATTACAAAGGATGGCAAAAGCTCCCAGTTGTCTTCATTCGTTCAGCAACTCCACAAGCTATCCGCCTTTCTATATTGACAACACTTCCGTAAGTAGCTCCCATTTGCAGCTGTGAAAGAACATTGACAAGACACTTACTTCTAGTTTTCTTGTGAACCGTCAGCGCTAATCCAACAGAAAGTAGGGTTTCTACTCGATTTCTGAATCCGGAATCTGACACAGGTTTGTAAGATGCATGTCTGTCTGTTCTGAAGTTGAGTAGTATTTGTTGTGAAACAAGATTTACTGACTGTTTTGAAGCTTCATCGCGTTTTCCTTTCACCTCTTTGTTTTATGTCCCAATGAGGAGCCATCTGAGGAAGGAGGACAGCTTTGGTGGAGAATGAAAGTATGTCAGTAGTCCGGATCCTGTGAACTTCCATTGCTCATTTGTTGCAAGCTCTTTTCTCAATATGGAGGCTGCCTTTGCAATACAGTTAATGTCACTTCATCATTTTGTTCTTCTCGAAGGTCATTAACAGTATCACCAAGTAGTTTTTTAATTACTACTAGCTCACATTCATATACTTGATGTGATTTAGCAAATGTAGCATCTTGGATGTTTTCACACATGATACTGTTCAGATGTTTTTATGGTGGTTAGAAGCTGGATGCAAATTGTTTTCTGCTACTAAACGTACATATTCTTTGTCGATATCATTCATTGTTAGACCATATCCTAAAGTCAAAGAGCGCTTTATTGCATTCGAGATGTCAACATCAGCGATATCTTGACCGATTTTCGAGCACGTGTGTAAATCACAATTTGAAATGGCATGCTCGACTTTTCGTTCGTAGTCTCTAAGACAATTTCATAGATACAGCAAATCAAATGCTGCACAATCGGAAGGCTGGTTTACAATGGCTAAAGCTATTCTCACATTTCCTTCTTTTGGCTTTAATGAACATGAACCTCTTTCCCATTGCTTCGCTTTCATCCGCACGATGGAGCTCACCACTCCTGGGGGGGGGGGGGGGGGGGGGGCACTGAAAAACGCATCTCTTTTTGCGTCCAACACCAGTATCTCATTTTAGTCGGTCACCTATCACGTCTGTACTGCATGATGGCAAATCTGAACTTGAAGGGCGTCCTTTCTTGGGACGCACTACCGTTTTTGACGATGATGAAGCTTCCAGAAATCTCTTTAAAGCCCTTTTCAACTTTTGTTATTTACAATTGTTTTGTAGCATGCAGAATGATATATTGATTCAAAATATTCTTCTGTAAGATTTACTATCCTGTCACAGAGGGTTGAAAAGTTTGTTTCTCTAAATGATGCACGCCTATTTGCTAAATCTCTAACCTTTTCTAGGCTGTCCCTAGAAGGATTTAGCGTAAAGTTTGTCTGCTTAATATTTTGAAACTGATTTGACTGGAGGCTACTGCTGCCATAGGCAGCAGCAGCATCCAGTCAAGTTAGTTTCAAAATATTCAACAGCTTACCGGTATAGTTTTCTGGAAATTGATAGTCATGAGTTCAGAGATCGATCGATCGATCCCAATACGAGCGAGGTGTGGGTGTAGCTTAGGTAAAGTTTGGCGGGGTATAGCTAAAACTGGAAAGGTCCATTGTCACACAATTCAGCCAAGCGTCTCACGTGTTGTCCACTGACATTATTTCCTTAAACACATGAGCCCAATGTAAATGGCATCTGGAAATATGTGAGTATAGGGTAGGTTATATGGCAAATTTAGTTGATTTAAGCAAACGATTTCTGAGGGTATGTTGTGGCGGACTGATTTTTACGCTTAACAATAAAACCCTGTATTCAAAACATATGGGGGAAATTATATAATTACTAGAATGTGGTCAGATTTGATTGAATTCTGCCATGTTTAGGAAAAGATAGCTGAAATCCTACACGTTTGTGCTAAAACTTTGATTCTGGGACTTGGGGTTAAAACCATTACAATGGAGGAATCCATTTTTATCTATGCCCCGCCAATTTCTATCTAAGCTCCACCCACGCTTTGCAGGTGTTGTGATCGGCCAAACCCTGAGTTTCCAGAATCCCAATATGATGGTAGCTATACAGGCAAGTTGCTGAATATCTTGAAAACGATTTGACTGTGTATTTTTGCCCAGTCAAATTAGTTTCAACATTTTTGACAGAATGTTTATTATATAGTAAATCCATAAAAGACATCCAATTCGTACACGTGGCGGACTTCTCCTGCTTCATGACGAATTATTCTCCGTCAATTATGATTGCGCCGTCGATCTATATACCTATGTAACGTACATAATTATGACGTCAATACTTGACTGACAAATCGGATTGATCTATTGTACGATTGTTGCGAATTTGGGCAGGTCTATGATCCGTGACACTATCCGTGATGGTTTTCAAATCATACAATGTTTCAGACATAACTCAGCGCAACAATCGCTGACCACTATTGCACGGATGGGTGGGTGGGTGGATGGATGGATGGATGGATGGACGGACGGACGGACGGACGGGCGGGCGGGTGGGCAGATAATGGCATAACGCGATAGTTAATAGATATACATGTATTACTATAAAACACTTTTAATGTGTATAAAATGTAAAAGCGTTCACAAATAAATAGTAACAGTATAGTTTGCATACAAGTGTAAATTTTCATAAATAGATTACTAAAAGTTACACATGAGTAAAATAAATTTGCTGTAAAAATATCAGTCTACTTAATTACAAACGCATCTCCGTAATATTCAAATATTCGTAATATACACTTCAGCTGTGATTGAAATTAGAGTAATAAAGCTAAATTAATTAACGAAATGCTGTGCTAATAATACACATTTGAAAACAATGAACAATTTCAAGGTAATTATAATGTAAGTTGCTGATTATTTTGAAACTATTTTGACGGGGATATGAGGCTGCCTATTTAAACAGGAAATTTACCAAAGACCTAAAATCCATACACAATTTCGTGACGGACTTTTCGACTTGATGACCGACTGACGTCATTTTGATTGTGACGTCAGATACTCTCGCGACATATAGCAGCAACAGGTGTCGAAGTAGTTTCAAAATATTAAACAGCTTTCCTGTATGGTTGCCTTGAAACTGAGACACGATAATTCCATGCGTTAATACCGCCTTGAGCGACAACAGCCAGGCAGTCACAAAAGATAGTTGATCGCATAACCATTTAACCATCAAATTTATTCAATAACGTATCTATTTTTTCATAGAAAATATCTATTTGCAGATCGAGAGATTATTTTTTGAAAATTCATCTTTGGTATGGCGGGTTTTGTTACCGAGCCAGCCCACTGGCGAAGACGTTTTTTGCCGGCTTGAATGTTACCTGGCTGACTGCTGCAAGCCATTTCAATGGGCAAAAACTGAACATGCTCACTATTTTGAAAACAATTTGACTGAAAGTTGTTGGTGGCTTAGTCACCAACAAATTTTAGTCAAATATTTTCAAAATATTTATCATAATCATAGTTAAATCCCATGGAAAATGTAGTCTGCAGAAATCCAGCAGCAGACAAATTAATTAAAGGGTTAATACAAATCCCTCACCTTATGACGTACCTTCTGGGTGGCACCACATGGTGGTTCACAAATACAAGTGGTCATATAGCCAGCTGCCTTTCTTAAAGAACCACCATCTTTCATTCCCTAAAGGTAGGGGTATCGCAAGAAAGTTAGACTATATATCTTTAATACGGGTAATAGAGGAAATTAATGGCCTATAGTGTAAACTACTGCATTGTTAAAACTATAACCAAGCAAGGCACGACAGTGTGCATAGAGAAATAATGACGTATTAGTAAATAATAAAATAAATGGAATCTTATTAAAATTTAAATCTAAGTACAATCAAGCGTTTTCATAAAGGCCACCGCCGATAAAAAGAAACAGGTGATACAAGTCAATTGACGTAGGAAATGCTTTTTTGGTGTGATGATATAGTGATTGTTAACGCATAGGGAGGGGAGGGGGGGGGGGGCACACAACCCTAAATACAGGTGGTTTTATCTACAAGTTGAGTGTATCAGGGATTTCTATAACAATAATTAGTCTTTATACAGTCAACCCTGTCTATAACGGACACTATATGGACCATCACAAGTGGTCACTAAGGACATGTGTTCGCTTATTACAACTCACTGGTTGTAGCATATAGTTTTTGTGGCCAAATTATGGTGGTTCTTTACAAACACTCGTCTTAAGAAATCGCCAGCATTAGGCCCAACAGTTGCCCATTATAGACAGGTAGCCTACAGCACCACTTAATACTATTTTGTCATACACGGTTCTTCTACATGGTTTAGGCAAGAATCGTATTTATTATGATTATTTGAAAATAATTTTACTGAAAAGCGGTTGCTACGTTAAACAGCAACTATTTTCAGTAAAACTGTTTTCAACATAATCAGAGCTTAACTCACTTTGGGCCATGTTTCAGAGAGGTCGCTATAAAAAAAGGGACAGGGTGGTGTGGAAGTAAATTTTTGATTTTAAATTTAATTCTCCTTATTTTCTGTATCATTGTCTTCAGTTTTATCGTCGTCGTCGTCGTCGTCGTCGTCGTCATCTTTGTTTTCGTCATCATCGTCTTTGTTCTCGTCATCCTCATCTTTGTCTTCCTCATCGTTGCCCTCGTTTTCTGCTTCATCACCCTTGTTTTCATCTTAATCGTCACCCTCGTTTTCGGCTTCATCGACCTCATTTTCACCATCATCATCTTCATCTTCGTCTTCACCATCATCTTCATCATCGCCATCATCATCTTCATCTTCATCTTCACCATCATCTTCATCATCGCCATCATCATCTTCACCATCATCTTCATCATCGCCATCATCATCTTCATCTTCAAACTCACCATCATCTTCATCATCGCCATCTTCATCTTCGTTTTCCTCCATTTTCTTTTCTAGCTCACGAATCTCTTCCTCTGTTAGGTCATCCATATCTCCATCAAAATCCTTATCATCCCGCTTCTCTTCATCTAAATCCATGTCGCCAAAATCTTCATCTCTCTTTTCTTCATCGATCTGGTCCAAATCGTTAGCCACTTCATTCAAATCCGCATCTCTCTTCTGCAGGTCAACTTCGACCTCACCTCCGACAGGCGCTCCCTTTCCGACGGCAGTCAGAGCCAGCACAACAAGAACCATTAGGGAAATGACGCGAAGGAAATTCATATTTGTTTCTGTTGGTGAAAAATAGGAATACAGTTTGAATATCAATGTCGCCATTAAGCTTTTGTAAAAAATTCCAACGATACTGCATGTTCTTGGATACAGCATCCCATTCCCAAATGCTTGGAACCCCTACCCTGTTCCCAACCCATCACATATGCAAGGAACTCGTCTACATAGATTTACCAGAGTGATCAACTTCGGACACTCTGTCACGGTACCTGCACAGATAAGCTGATGAATATTTTGAAACAAATTTGGCTCAGAGCTGACGCTGCCATTGGCAACAACAGCTCCAAAGCTAATTAGTTTCAAAATATTCAGCTAACTGAATATTAAATTGCAAATTCACCAAAGACTTACAATTTAAACGCTACCTGCTGGACCGTTATCCATTTCTTGTCGGACGAACGTTATTCTGATTGTGACGTCAGCTAACGAGTGAAGTATTTTGATTATGACGTAAGACCAGATCCCAAAACCCAGTATCTTGATGGGGGAATCCAGTTTTAGCTATGCCCCGCCCATCTTTAGCTAAGCTCCAACCACACTTCGTTCGTATTGGGATCGATCGATCCCTGAACTACCTGACTGTCAATTTCCAGAAAACTATACAGATAAGCCTATGGTAGCAACAGCGCCCAGTCAAATTAGTTTCGAAATATTCAACAGCTTGCTTATTAAATAGTAAAGACAGAATTCGTACAACAGCGCGCAGTGCGTCATCAACTAAGCATTCGTGATGAAGTTAGCTACGTCGTTCATAACGTAATTGATTATGACGTCAACATATGCGTCACGCAGTTGATTATGACGTCATATAATTCACCTTTCCAGAGTATCAATCTATCATCTGACGTCATATGACGTCATAATTAACTAAGCGGCGTATAGGAAGACGTCATAATCAACACATAAATGCTTATATTTGGCCCGTCTTTAGCTTAACTCTTAATAGTCCGACAAGTTGTACGAATTGTATGTCTCTACTATTTAATAAACATGCTGTTGAATATTTTGAAACTAATTTGACTGAACGCTGTTGCTGCCATAGGTAGCAACAGCACCCAGTCAAATTAGTTCCAAAATATGCTATAGCTTACACGTATAGTTTTCTGGAAATTGATAGTCAGGGAGTTCAGAGATCGATCGATCCCAACACGAGCGAGGTGTGGATGGAGCTTAGCTAGAGATGAGCGGGGAATAGCTAAAACTGGAAAGATCCATTGATGAATAACCTGGAATCCTCCTTTCAGACGCTTTTATCCTTTATCCCTTTCATGTCAGACCTACGTCATTTTGTTTGTGACGTCAGCTAACGATGACGTATTTTATTATGACCCTAGATCAGATCCCAAAACTCAGTATCTTAATTTCACAGTAACCGTACAAGTAAACTGAACATGACGATTCCATTCCATATAAAATAAGATCATTTTGTTAGTTTTGAAGATGAAATACAAACACGTATACCCAATTCAACTTTACAACTAAAAAGTTAACTTAAATTATAAGGCATAAAATCGTCATCTATTAAGATTTATTTCGTTTCATTACATTGAGCTACAAAATTTTTAACTCTCTAAATGTATCAGTTTTAAAATTCTTATTATCAAGCATTCTGGTGTGACTGAGTCTGGTGTGACTGAGTCTGGTGTGACTGAGTCTGGTGTGACTGAGTCTGGTGTGACTGAGTCTGGTGTGACTGAGTCTGGTGTGACTGAGTCTGGTGTGACTGAGTCTGGTGTGACTGAGTCTGGTGTGACTGAGTCTGGTGTGACTGAGTCTGGTGTGACTGAGTCTGGTGTGACTGAGTCTGGTGTGACTGAGTCTGGTGTGACTGAGTATGGTGTGACTGAGTCTGGTGTGACTGAGTCTGGTGTGACTGAGTCTGAATATGAAACCTGGTCAATCGAGACTGGATAATTTACGTATTAGTTTCAAATTTCTCAAATAATTCTTATATATATAATTAGTTGTATGACAAATATAATATAATTAATAACTGGTAAGTTAATAACTGATAAATGTTGGTAACAGTGGTGCTGAAAGCTGTTGTTTATAGTTTTCAGCAACATTGTTAGCAAAATGTACATCAGCCTTTTAACTATTCACTCCAACTGTAGCAATAAAGGGGTTCATTTCTCGCTATGCCCCGCCCATTTCTAGCAAAGCTCCGCCCATCTTTTTACGCGGGCTGGGATAAATTTATAGGCATATCATTTGAATCCTGAATTCCCATAATCGCAATTTCAAGGTAATTATACAGATAAGCTGTTGAATATCTTAAAACTAATTGGACTTGGTGATGTTGTTTCCTATGGCAACAACAGTACCCACTCAAATTAGTTTCAAAATATTCAATATAATGTTTTTAATCAGTATATTCATCAGAGACATCCAATTCGTACATTTGACTAACTTTTCAATGTGCATGACGGGGCTAGATACGTCACTGCGTATTGTGACATCCGTCTACAATTTACGTAATCACGTATGCCGTCATATGCTTGAGCGTACATAGTTTATTGTGTTTGGGAGGGCCTCGGGAATATCAGATTAAATTTATTAGTCCACCCCCCCCCCCCACTCCCCCTCCCCCACCCTCCGATAAATAAAGAATATTTTTATTAGTAACAGATCGGATCTCGCCATTAACTTGACATCGATATGATAGGTGATAACATTTCCTTATAGAAAATGTCAATTTGCAGAACAAGACAGTATTTCTCAAAATTTACCAAAGGAATGACTGGCTCGGTTATCGAGCCAGTCATTCCGGTGGTAAATTTTTAAAAACAATCTTCTCTTGTTCTGTAAATGGAAATTTCGAAAGACCTTTGCAAAAATCGTTTTGCCAGTTTCCGTGCTAAAGGTTAAATAGACTATATCTTCTTACCTTAAGTATACACCGTTCAATCAACAGGCCTATGTCAGTAAATTCGTCCAAGTCTAATAATGAAACTGGAATTCAGATATGTGTAGAAATCTTGTGGAATTTTGTAGCTGGAATAGTCATCAACAGGTGTATATATACCTGGGAAAACAGGACGTGGAACAGGCAGCAACATTTCTTATTTAAAAAACCTATTACAATGACGTGTTTTAATAACGTGAATCCCACACGCGGATATCATCTGATTGGCTATATGATTATAATAGCCAGACCTTTGTTCACACCATGAACCTGTGTCATGCGGATGTCACTCCCCCCCCCCCCCCTTCCCCTGCATTGGAACACGTCGGCTGCATTGACGTTAACGCTCGGAATTGTGAAGACGGAGAAAAGAACCCGGACCCAAAATAGTGTTTGAAAAAAAAATCGGGGTTTTGTGGAGTGATGCGTGGCAATAAACTAGTACTAAATAAAACGTCATGGTGTCTGGTCTTTCACCTTTCATTCATTAATCCCGCTCGAATTCCCTAGCATGCGTTTTTGAGGCTGGCTAAAGAATTTATTTGGTAAATATTTTGAAATTCATTTGACTGAAAGTTGTTGCTGTCTAAGGCAGCAACAACTTTCATTCAAATGGATTTTAAAATATATAACATAGTTTATGTAAGCCTGCATCGTATGTAGTCGTGACACCTACCCCAAGTCACCCCCTACTAGAGTCTATCATAAAGGGAGCTAACCCTTTCATGGCAGCTCAGGTACGACAAATTCATGACGGTTTATAATATTTTGTTGACTTGAAAAGTGCGTATTTATTTCTACAGTTAGTTGAGCTGGACTTGCGATGATAATTTATGGATTACCGAGAATAAGCGCATACAATATTCCCATTCATAAGTTCACATTGAAATACGGGAAAACCTGAGCAATGAAAATACATGGCGATATGCATGCTTTAACATTGGCCATTACAAGTGAAAGTGAATAGTGATAAATCGTTCTCATTTTTACTAATAAGGAAAAAGTATACTGATATGAATTTCAATTGAATCTAAAAG
Source organism: Chaetoderma sp. LZ-2023a (assembly GCA_034401795.1). Classification (NCBI taxonomy): domain Eukaryota; kingdom Metazoa; phylum Mollusca; class Caudofoveata; order Chaetodermatida; family Chaetodermatidae; genus Chaetoderma; species Chaetoderma sp. LZ-2023a. The sequence continues at coordinate 76,995,133 of CM067375.1, forward strand.
CGTAAATATAAATACTATGAAAATAGATGAAATACTGGGAAAACACTACCTTTGTATCTGATTTAAATTTAGCCATGCATATGCTGAACTCAGCGAGTTTATAATCTATACAAATTATACTGTGTTTTTAAAAGAACATTGAAAAACTAAAATTTATAATTTACGTAGTTAGGTAGCAAGCACGTTTCCATTATAATTTATATCCGCGAACTATGCGTCTTTATTAAAATTATTTAAAAGTTTAGCAGACTGACAAACAGACAGACAGGGAAGGTGTGAGGATAAGGTCAGGTGTATACTAGCTGCGAGGTGCAGCTAAACTGTAAGAAATTGATAAGTTAGTTACGTGTAACAAACTGAAAATAAAACCATCTATGTCAAGATTGTTCATCTGAATCACACCAAGGGAATGGGTTAGGCAGAGCAAAAATACATTTGCACAGGGACTCCAAATTTCCAGGACCCCCAAAATTACATAAAAATGGTATCATAATTTTGGGGACCTCTGCGTATCCTCATGTTACACGCATAGATGTCACGCCTATACAACTAAGGCGGCTCAATCCCATAACGCTTGAACAGAGTGGTCCCAGCGGCATTACGATTGAAACAGGACTCTAACATTCGCGTGATCCTAACGACGTTCCGAGCGCCCAGGGTAAGAATTTTAGAAACTTTGCACAGGCCCTGAGTCCTAAGTTCGGCCATGAATTTCACACACCACAAGGCTCCTCCACTCCACGTCCGGCTCATAAGGAGGAAGGAGGCTTTGAACCAATGACCAATTGGTGTACGAGTTGAACATGCTACAATACAGTTCACATATCTTAACATGTTTCCAAAATAAAAACATAAACATGTTAGGTATTTAAAAATGACCCGTTGAATATTGTGCACATAATTGGATTCGGAGACAATGACTTCCAATCCAAGCATGTGTAATATGTAACAATCAACAGTACGTTTTATTTGGTCCTGAGAGACCTTATTTCCTCTGGGTGGCGAAATAGCCCCAATAAGCGGTTATTTCGCCACTGAAGCAAGTCTGGGTGTACTAATCAAAGTAACCATGCTATATTGAATCATTGCCACCTTATTGAGTTGTGACAAACAGAGAACACAACTCAATTCAAAATTATACAAAGTGTTCATTCATTCATTTGGTCAGAGAAAGCATCCCAAAATGTCCTGTAATTATAGCTTCGTTTCGCTGGTATATCTAAAGTGTCCGAACTGCTGTGTGAACAAAGT
>CM067375.1:77001383-77331383 GCA_034401795.1 Chaetoderma sp. LZ-2023a
ACTGTAAACATTTCTGAATGATTTAATGCCCCTGAACGCCCGGCGGCGTCGCTGATTGGTCGGCGGGTTTTATTCATCGCTACTTATTTTAAAGGGTATAAGTTTATTTGTGATAGGCCGTGAATGAAACCAACATGAGCTTGATTTTTGTGAAAAGACGAAAATAAACACGTCACAAGATCCGGTTTAGAGGTCTGTTACAGGCCCTATATAAGCGGGAGGAATGGCGAGATATTCTACAGAGCATCTTCACTGCTGCTAATACGAAACGTTCAGTGAGAAGACAAATACCTGAGTACAATCATGACGGCTATCTTGAGTTTGACAGCCTTCGGCTTAGCAGTCCTCGCATTCGCCAGCCTGGCTAATGGTTAGCACGAGCTATCCTAATTTCTAACGTTTAAAGCCTTCAAGTGTCATTGTCACAATTTCAAGGCAACTGTTATATATAGTAATCACTAAAGACAGGTTGCCGCTTAATTCAAATCATTTGCTATATTGCTATAGTAAATAGACTCCAGTAAGATTAGTTTCGTTACTGATTACTTTCCACGGTCCATACAATGTTCGGTATATACAGGTTTTATTGTTTATAGTTTTAACAAAGTTTCAATATTTGTTTCTAATTCTAGCCAACATTTTCGCTTAATGGTATATAAATAAAATTTAACTTTACAATAAGAATGCCCCCAACCCCACCCCCACCCCCTCACTATCATCTCTCTCTCTCTCTCTCTCTCTCTCTCTATCTCTCTCTCTCTCTTCTCTCTCTCTCTCTCTCCCCCCCCCTCCCTCCCTCCCTCCCTCCCTCCTTCCCCTCCCCTCCCCTCTCTCCCTCTCTCTCTCTCTCTCTTTCTCTCTCTCTCTCTCTCTCTCTCTCTCTCTCTCTCTCTCTCTCTCTCTCTCTCTCTCTCTCTCTCTCTCTCTCTCTCTCTCTCTCTCTCTATATATATATATATATATATATATATATATATATATATATATATATATATATATATATATATATATATATATATATACATATATATATATAGAATTAAACTTGACTCGGAAAACGTTAAACTTGAAACTTGACAACGACGGGAGAGCCCTGGTCTGTAATCTACGATTGCTTTATGATCTATAATTGCTCTCGTTAACTCTCTTGTATTAAGAATTTTGAAATGTATTTATTTATTCATTAATTAATTAATTTATTAACTTTTTTAAATTTATTTACAAATTTACAGCTGGTTCATGGACAAAATGGTACGATCGTGACAACCCAAGTGCAACCGGTGACTGGGAACTTCGCAAGGACATGAAACCAGTGAGTCCCATTTTATTCAAATAAATAATTGATCAATCAAGTTTCTCAGTCAATCATATGATGTCATAATCAACTATTTACTATGTGTAGGCTGATGTCATAATCAATTACGTCATGAATGACGCGATATAGTCCATCAGACAAGTATGAATTGTATGCCTTTACCATTCAATAAACATTTTGAAACTAATTTGACTGGGCACCGTTGCTACCATAGGCAGCAACAGCACCCAGTAAAATTAGTTTTAAAATAATCAACAGCTTACCTGCATAGTTTTCTGGAAATTGAGATTCAGAGAGTGTTGGGATTGATCGCGGGCAAAGCGTGGGTAGAGCTTAGCTAGAGATGGGCGAGGCATAGCTAAAACTGGATTCCTCTATTGATATGTATTTGCATAATGCATGCAGGTATATATGATAGAAGACAGCGAATAACCCCGTTAGTTTACACCTTAGGCATATCCCACTAGTGGTATGAGACTGCTTTTTGAACTCAACTGCCAAGATAGTAATAACAAATTTGTACTGAATATTCTTTTGCGTATTTTTAACATTTAGGCGTACAATGGATTGATGTTCTTATATATTTTGGCTATCCCCCGCCCCTTTTAAGCTAAGCTACGTCCACTTATTACGCGGGTTAGAATCGATTTGAAACTCTGAAATATGAATTTCGTGGTAACTACGCCCGCCCGCCCCCACCCCACTAAGCTGTTGAATATTTTAAAACGAATTTGGCCATGACATCGTCATCTCCCAGTCGAATTGATTTTAAAATATTCAACATAATGTTTATTAAATAGTAAATTGATCAGAGATACAATTTGTATGCTTTCGTGACGGACTTGTCGATTCTCGTGACGGAGCTACGTCATTTTTGATTGTGGCATCAGGTAATACGTGACGTATTTGATTATGACGCCGAGTGGCAGATCGGATCTCTCTGTTACATTAACGGCTAAATTTGGTCAAAAAAATCAAAATAGTTCCTTATTGAATATCTATTTGCGGACCAAGAGCCAGTAATTCCAGTGGTAAGTTTTCAAAAATAGTTTTCTCTTGGCCAGTAAGTGGGCATTGCTCAAGAGAACTGTAGAGAGCGGATCTGTTCCGATTCGCTATGAAAAAGCTAACCTCACACAAGAAGAACATTTAGTATACTCAAAATAATCTCAAGATATTTAGCAGTATTCATGAATGGGGCGTGCACATTTTACCAATGGACCGTTCCAGTTCTAGCTATGCCCCGCCCATCTCTCGCTAAGCTCCACCCACACTTCGCTCCTGTTGGGATCAATCGATCTCTGAACTCCCTGACTATATATTTCCAGAAAACTGATAAACTGTAGAATCATTTGAAACTAATTTGATTAGTGTGCGATGGCAGCAACAGCGCCCAGTCAAATTAGTTTCAAATGATTCTACAGCATGTTTATTAAATAGCAAAGACATGCAATTCGTACAACCTGCCGGACTATTAAGCGTTTAAGACGGACTAAATCGAGTCATTCATGCTGTAATTAATGATTATGTCATCATACACATCACGTAGTTGATTATGACGTCATATAATGGATGGATAAACTGGAAAGGCTCATTACAGAGATACATTCTTATTATGTAAAGAAGAGTCTGTTGAATATTTATAAGTCTTCGAAAGCTTTTACTGGAGATACGTTTTTAATTTGAGACGCTGTGATTTTAATTACGTTGCTCTAATTCAATGCTTATAAAAAGCTGTTAGCTGTTATCCCTATTCCTAACTGTGTTGATTGACGATAAACGTTCGACATGACGAAAGGCATTTATGTGCGAAAGCGTGACAAAACTGATAAAGGTAGTCTAAAGCCATGTTCTCACTGGAGAGTTAATCAGGAATAACGCCATACCTCAGTATTGCGGTACACCGGTTAAGTCTCTGGTGAGAACACGACCTAAGACCGTGTTCCCATTAAAAAAATAATCAGGAATAACGACATACTGAAGTATGGCGTTATTCCTGATTAAGTCTCTAGCGTGAACACGGATTTAGTAACACTCTAATGTACATGACGAGTGACCACCAAAGTTTATACTCAAAGATTAGTTTAAATTTTACAAATTAAAGATTGACATATTTATTTGTGCTCAGGTCCCATGCGGCGGAAAGACGCCACTTTACATCGAAGTGTCGCAGCGACGGTTTTGGGCCTGGAGAACCATCCTCAGGACAGACAACTACATACATGTCGGCCCTAAATATGGATTAGTTTGCATCAATAAGGAGAACACATGGTCAGGAAAGCCTTATCCTCAATGCAGGGACTTCGTCACCAGATACAGCAGGAAAATATTCATCTGTAAGTATCCATCCATCCATCCACCCATCCATCCATCCATCCATCCATCCATCCATCCATCCCACCCACCTGGCGGTTCACCAACCCACCGATCCACCCTCAACATCTATGAATCCATCCATCACCTCACCATTTACTTAGCTAACCACACGCAGGCACGCACGCACGCACGCACGCACGCACGCACGCACGCACGCACGCACACACACTCAATCATCGATCCATCCGTCTATTGGTTAATTTAGTTGTAACTCGGTATCTTCACATATTTACCCCAGTTATTAATCTGAGGCCGTGTACGCATACAGCCACTATTTCGGTAAATAGCCGGTATATCGGCTAGCGTTCTCAATGAACTGGCTCTTGTACCGGAATAAATACGTCATTTAGTTCGAAATTTAACCCCACAAAATCAGCGGTTTATCTTCCGATATATCGCTATTGTTTCCCTATGTGAACGCTGCCTATTCCGTTAAAATCTGCCATGTAGCGTCAACGTGAGCATTTTCTCTCACTGTCTGTCAGGTAGCGCTACGGTCATCAAGTTATCTCGCTGTCCACCAGGTAGCACCACCGTCCAGTCCGGGACTATCTTCCAGCAGTGTGAATGCAAACCGATATATCGGCTATATATTAACCTACATAGTACACGAAATAGTTTAACCGGATTAAGCAATGAGAAAGAGGCCTAAAATGACATAATAACACTAATGTGTTGGAAATTAGAACTAGAACACATTTACTGAAGTAACTGTAAATCTGCGATGACTGGGCATTAAGGAGTATTATAAGCCCTCTTCTCACATGATCATTGAACATGTCTGATGCTGATTTTATTTCACGAATCAAGAGTAGTATAATACATCTACGTATATCCCAAACTTCAACCATCTGACCACCCTAGAAATATGAAGTATCTTGATTCAAAAAAATTCGGCTTATGCCGGATTTTCTCCAAGTCTGGTCACCGTAGCCAAAATATATTTTGGGTGGTGATACAGAGCAACATATGTTAGAAGTCTGTGACGTTTCAAGATGATTGACGAAAAACTCTAGGAGTAGTCGCTGTTCGAATATTGCTCCCATGATTTTTTGCCCGCGGAAATGCGGATATCTCGGAAACCATACAGCCGATCGAGAAGAAAAGTAATAGCAAACTAGATCCCAAGGCGTACTAGAAGTTGACCAAGTTTGGAGTTGATCAGATCAAAACTGTAGGAGGAGATAGTGTGCGAAAATCCTTGAGAATAATAATAATAATAATAATAATAATAATAATAATAATAATAAAAAGAAGAATAAAGATCCTGAGAAAAAACAATAATCTGCGATAGATCGCAGATTAATTAAACGGGAAGATGCTCTATGTGTCCAGTAATCACAGAATTCTGCGAAAATGCCAAATTATCCAGATCTTAAACTCTTTTTTTTTGTATTTGAACTTTATGAAGCATACAGGAATTGTACACATAAACGCACCAGGTATATTATATCCATGAAGTTGTAAGCCTATGCATACAATGGTGTTTTGATTTTTATCTTAAATTGATCTAAATTGTGTGCTTCTTTACAGTTTGGAAGAAATCAAGCTGGTATGATCGCGATCAGCCTACTGCCACCGGAGACTGGGAACTGGCTAATCTGGTAAATATACTCAAGATTCAAGATTATTTATTTTATGCTTGATATACAATATACAGACATTACAATTGGGCGGTCCATCAAAGGCAGAGTCTATGAGTCGATGGACTCCCTACACACAAAACAAAACATTACAATATATAAGGTATATATACTGCTCTTTATAAATGATCAATGCAGCGACGACGCCGACTATGATGATGATGATGATGATGATGATGATGATAATGATGATGTTTTAAAACAAACCATGACCATTAAGTAGTTAAAATATATCTGATGATTGTGGACGTGCTTAAAGTTCTCATAAATTATCATAACATGCAATGATAATTAAAAATTATTATTATTATTATTATTATTATTATTATTATTATTTCTAATTCCAGCAAAGCAAATATTGGGCAAGCAAAGGTCGTGTTGTTGAGTACAAGACTAAACCCTATACCGGCATCAAAACATACGGCAAATATCTGGACCGCAAAATCCATGTTGGCGCGAAATACGGCCTCCGCTGTGTTAACGCCGAGAACAAGAAGCTTGGATTACCCTCATGTAGGGACTACAGGGTGCGATTCTACTGCAAATAAACTTTAATTTCCAACCGAATCTCTAATGTACAAACCTGCATTTGACGGACACAGAATGACCAATCAATATGTCTCTAAAGACAGGTGGTCGGTTAATACAAGTTATTTGCCATGGTAAATAGTGTGTGGGCCCAACAGATTGTGGTTCCTTAAGACGGGTGGTTATACGACAACCCGTCTTAAAGAACCACTATCTTTCAGAGCCAAAAGCAGGTGTCCGTTATATGAAGGTAATAAGACACTCAATGGAGGATGTGTTCTTATTTTCGCTACAGTATGTTTATATATAATTGACTTTATTTACACGCATTTTGCCATTGACTTTATTTTATTAATGAAGGTAATTTTTTTTTAATATGTAAGTTAAGTTAATTTATAGAGCATGTTTCCCATTGTTGTTTTACATGCATATTGTGCGTAATATTTATCCACCGTTTTTATGTACCTGTGAGGAAGTTTACACACCTGTTCATATGCACTTTACAATTAAATAAAGTTGTCTATTTATTTAAATAATGTGTTGTCAGTAACTTGATTCTAGACGAACTGTGTAATGCTCCAACACCAGTAACTCTCTCTCTCTCTCTCTCCCTCTCTCTCTCTCTCTCTCTCTCTCTCTCTCTCTCTCTCTCTCTCTCTCTTCCTCCCTCCCTCCCTCCCTCCCTCCCTCCCTTCCTCCCTCCATCCATCCATCCACCAAGCCACTCACCCTTCCAGGCACCCACACACGCACACATTAGCGGGTTCGCCTGCTCTGGCAGCACGCACTCACTCACTCGCTCAGGCATGCAGACACGCACGCACACAAGCACAGATACACGCATGCACTGCAACCAACTCTCCATTACTCACTTACTCACTCACTCACTCACTCACTCACTCACTCACTCACTCACTCACTCACTCACTCACTCACTCAATCACTCACTCACTCACTCACTCACTCACTCCCACCAACCCACCCACCACAACACAGTTACCTTCCCCCATTCGCCTTCACTATTTGCCTCTCTTCAGCCAGAAGTATAACTGGGTACCAGTGTAAAAAACTGGGAAATGGAGCGACAAATTTTAGGCGTACTAGACTGAAATAAGACCAACATAGACATGACCTGTATGGGACCTAGAGAATAGGGACTCGATATAGGCCAATCAAACCAATAACTTCTAGGAGCTCACATTTCCATGTCTGATTGACTAGCTAGAATACATCACCTGAGGCGATTCAATGTTATCTCGGCTGAGTAATGACATAACACAGAGGTCCCTCTTTGAAAACAAACATTCAGTATGTGTTGTGCTGGCTGATTACCATTTTAATGTCTAGAGTTATCAAACATTTACTATTCCGGATGTATGCTGAAACAATGTAATGAAAAACACACCAGAACACACAACGGTAGAGTCTGCTGAAACGCATCAGATTAGATAAGATCACAATCTTCAGTCTGAGGCCATGTTCTCACTAGAGACTTAACCGGCGTAACGCAATACCGAAGTATGGCATTATTCTGATTGACTCTCCAGTGAGAACACTAGAGACTTAATCAGGAATAACCCCATACTTCAGTATGGAGTTATTCCTGATTAATCCTCTAGTGAGAACACGACCTAAGACCATGTTCTCATACAGCCACTATTTCAGTAAATAGGAGGTAAATCGGCTAGAATTCTCAATGAACTGGCTCTTGTACAGGAATAAATATGTGATTTATTTCGAAATTTAATCCCACAAAATCGGTGGATTATCTTTCGATATATCGCTATTACTTCCCTATGTGAACGCAGCCTATTCCATCAAAATCTGCCAGGTATAGTTAACGTCAGCATTTTCTCTCACTGTCTACCAAGTAGCGCTACGGTCTTGCTGTCCCCCAGGTAGCATCACCACCCAGTACAGGACTGTTGTAGCTCGTGGGGGTACGCGCTGGTCTGCCATGTTGCTCCGCTCCATTGCACCACATGTACAGGATGCGTGGGAGGGCTGCTTAGCTGCAGTTCTCAGGGTTGCGGATCCCGTATCGTGACTCTCCGGAAGGTACAAAGACCGGCTTCTAGAACCGGTGGAACGATAAAGTTCCAGTGGGGCCATGCGACCATTGCCGCCAAGATTGAACCTCACAGTCTCATCCTAACTGTTGATGTCACCAGTATGATGGTCCATAAACTAATTTAAAAGTCCGGACATAGTAATAATTAAAAATAACTACACAAACAATGGTACTCGTTTGCTAGTAAATGAACAAACTAATACAGTACATAGAACCAAACCGGTGACTTGTCTCCGTGGGCCTGCCGGAGGAACCTCACAGATTCGTAAATCCAGCGAGGTATCCCCATAAGGGAGCATCCTAACGATGCTACTTATGTAGTTTAATATAAACCAATTATACACCTAACACACACAAAATAATATTGTTGCAAGAGGAAAGTGCCTCGCGTGGGCTTCCGTCACAGGAAAATGCCTTCAACGCTGATGCAGAGGAAAACAGCTGGCAAAAAGGGCCACTCTTTTGTTCAAACAAAATGTTATGTGCAATGGGTCAATCCTAGTGAGATTATAATTAATGTGATGCACGCTGGTTTACGTGAAGACAGGTCGGATGACTTCCGAAGAATTCATAGGTCACCGTCTTATGTATGTCCAAGGACACTGTATTGGTAGTTGCCGCTTTTATTTATGCGGGCCTTCTGCTAAATTCTAACCTACCATTTAGCTGTTAGATATGCTTCCAAGCTTTGGCCACAAGTAGCAGGGATTCCTACCTATCTTTTGACATATAAGTCTGACTGGCGAAGATGACCGGCTTCCCGAAGGTCGCCCTGCATAGCATCTTCCTCAGAAAGAAAGCATGCGGGCATGTTACGGAGTGACAGCTCCAGAATCATATGACGATCCGGTCATGTATTGCACCGCAACCCCATATAACATCACTAGGACAATTCACTGTTCACATAAGCAATTTAGAAAGCGCAATAGTATTTTTATGGCAGGGAGTAAGAGGCAGATATCCATCCCTAGTGACTTTCCCATGAGGGCGTGGTGGGCTCTAAGACCGTACCCAGTCATCACACCGAGTTGGATGGAGATCTTCATCTCGTCCGTCACCCGTGTGCTATGGAACTAACATTTTACCTGTCATTAGGGTTATGTTCCAGAATGCCCAGAGATTCACTGCAGTCCAGGGTTACATAATATAATTTCTTTTCGCAGTGCTTCCTACCTTGGGTGGGGGTATCTAAACTAACTGGTATCCATAGATACGGGGGGAGTGTATGCGAAATCGACACTAGTTTTCACCGCTCGGAAAACCTGATAGTTTCCCAGAGTCGGATCCTGCCAACGTGTCGATTGCGAGTCCAGACAGAGACAATCCCTCATCATTATTAAGAGGCCCTAAGATAATTGGCCAATTTATATCATCTAGCCGGTGTGCAGTGTTGCATATCCGCAACAGCCGGAAAAGAGGCATACACAATATGTCTCTTATGGAGAGATTTCCCTAACTAATTTAAACCTATTCTATCGAGCTAAAATAGCCAGGTTTAGTCGGTCACATGTCAGGCTTGAGCAATGTGAGAATGATCAGTGTAAAATTGATGCCGGAAGAAAGAGTGATGTGGATACAATGTTTCTGTATAGTATAGCCCAGAGTTTTTTTATAGAAACAAACCAAAATAACTAGGATGGCTACTTGCCATAAACATAACTAACTAGTACAGTGCTAACAGTATATCAGGTCATAGGATCTTGTGGTGCTTGTTAGTTGTAAGCACACAGAAATAAAGATAATATGTACAGTATGAAACAGAAAATATAAAAATGCGGTCTCACGACCGGGAAGGTACCTATCAGTCATCAGTACCTCTTACGGAATTAATAAATAGCACAATAGTATAGTTACTTGAGTACCTATTGTTCATTGGTACAGTAACAGTTCTTAAATCGCGGTAGTTGATGCGCTACAGATGAGTAGCATGAGATGGCATGATTCCGAAGTTGCTGGGAAGATTTCCGCAGGCAGACTGTTGATGCGGCTCACTCTCAAGATGGTGAAGAAGAACAGCTGTAGAGAAATGTCCAGTAGATAGTCAGAATAACTAATACATGAACTTACACTGTGAATTATAACGTGTCCGTCCGGCGATGGTAGTTTGAATGTTGCCCGTAACAAAGAGGGCTATTGTGGCAATTAAATGTTGCATGTAAATAACTGGGTATACAGCGCGGGATACATCGCATAGCTCTTGCAGTGTACTGGGCAGAGTCCCAATAAACTATGACCTAAAAGTTAATTAAACACACGATATGCTGCGTGGAAGTTTGATACCACTTTTCAGCATGGTCCTGAAGATCCGGCGAGTTATCCACCAAGAATCATCCTGTAGAATTTACATAGGGGCCGCAAGGCCCATCCGCAGGGAAGCTCCTCTGTAGGTTGTTCCAGATAGGAAGTCTTTTTTATTTATTTAGTTGCCCTCAGATGGCCATCTGAGGGCTTACAAAAACTTGTTGCGGATATACGGTAGCTCACTGGCACAGGAGATCTGAATTCCATTAGGCACTGTTGCGGTGTAGGATACCACAGTCAGTAAGCAGTTAGCCCACGTCTAGGACTGTGCTGGTCCAGTAACCTTGCGGTCGGCTGTTCCTCAGCGAAGTGCTCTCGATTCTTGATTTTTCACTCCTTTTATTCTACTCGTGATATCAGAAGCAGGATGTCCCAGCCAATCAGGCGGCGAGCAGTAGCCAATCAGCATGCAGCCTAAAAGGTTGATGTGGCATCACGTGATCAGCGCATTCCCCATTCACTTAATACATACACACGATTACGACGTCCAAGTAATATTTTGAAAATAATTTTAGTGAGCTATTCATGGATAACTCGGCCATTTCTGGTCCGATTTTAAAAAGGTAACCGGTTTTGAAATCCTCGTTTCATTCTGGCCGTGATCCGTAACAGGAACGACGAGAATGGAGTGATTTGAAGAAATCACACGTACCAACTCGGTACACTATAATTATACACTCTCTTCCAATACTGACACGTGTTGCCAAGGAAGCTCTGATGCACGTGCATGCATGCTATGCGTTCTTACAGACTTAGCCGTTTTATAGAAACCTCTCTTATATGGCTTTATGCATGTGTGCTATCCTACCCATGGGGGGGGGGGGGGTGTGGCGCTGCGTGCTTGGAACATACCCGGAGCAGTCATTCCGTACCCAGCCTAGCTGGGACCCATACCCGTCTGGCCGATCCGCGCTACACCCCACACACCCCCCCCCCTCCTAGTTTGACACCAGTGACAAATGATAATGCATCGCGGAACGAGAGCCTGGGAGCATGCCAGGCGAGAATTATAGACTTCTCGAGTAGGCACATAGATTAGAGTAGTGACGCGAGAGACGTGTAGTTTATCAGAGAAGTGCACATAGAGGTACGAAAGAGTTTGGGAGGGATGCATACTTTTAGTTTTCATTTTTGCCCTGGTATTTATTTTTCTATGCCTTTTCTTTTTTGCATTCATTTTGTGGTGCATGCACTTTATTGAAATAATACCATGATTAACGCTAAGACAATAGCTCACATGGGCGTTCTCTCGATGACAGATAATTAGATTTCCGCCGAGAACGGCCAAGCTTCAACGTACCTAAATCAAGTTAAGTTATAAAAATATAATATATAAGAAAAGACTTATGTATTTTAAAACATACAGTAAAAATATCACAGTAATATGACAGTAATTACGTATACATACTGTGGCTCGCGGGGGTATATGCTGGTCTGCCATGTTGTTCCATTCCATCGCACCGCAAGTGCATGATATGCGGGAGGGCTGGCTAGCTGCAGATCTCGGGGTTGCGGATTCTGTAACGCGTCTCTCCGGAAGGTAGAAAGACCGACTTCTAGAGCCGGTAGAACACTGATGTTCCAGTGGGGCCATGCGACCATTGCCGCCAAGATTGAACCTCACAGTCTCATCCCAACTGTTGATGTCACTGGTATGTCGGTCTATAAACTAATTTAAAAGTCCGGACATAGTAATAATTAAAAATAACTACACAAACAATGGTACTTGTTTGCTAGTAAATGAACAAACTAATACAGTACATAGAACCAAACCGGTGACTTGTCTCCGTGGGCCCGCCGGAGGTACCTCACAGATTCGTAAATTCAGCGAGGTATCCCCATAAGGGAGCATCCTAACGATGCTACTTATGTAGTTTAATATAAACCAATTATACACCTAACACACACAAAATAATATTGTTGCAAGAGGAAAGTGCCTCGCGTGGGCTTCCGTCACAGGAAAATGCCTTCAACGCCGATGCAGAGGAAAAGAGCTGGCAAAAAGGTCAAATCTTTTGTTCAAACAAAATGTTATGTGCAGTGGGTCAATCCTAGTGAGATTATAATTAATGTGATGCACGCTGGTTTACGTGAAGACAGGTCGGATGACTTCCGAAGAATTCATAGGTCACCGTCTTATGTATGTCCAAGGACACTGTATTGGTAGTTGCCGCTTTTATTTATGCGGGCCTTCTGCTAAATTCTAACCTACCATTTAGCTGTTAGATATGCTTCCAAGCTTTGGCCACAAGTAGCAGGGATTCCTACCTATCTTTTGACATATAAGTCTGACTGGCGAAGATGCCCGGCTTCCCGAAGGTCGCCCCGCATAGCATCTTCCTCAGAAAGACAGCATGCGGACATGTTACGGAGCGACAGCTCCAGAATCATATGACGATCCGGTCATGTATTGCACCGCAACCACATATAACATCACTAGGACAATGCACTGTTCACATAAGCAATTTAGAAAGTGCAATAGTATTTTTATGGCGGTGAGTAAGAGGCAGATATCCATCCCTAGTGACTTTCCCATGAGGGCGTGGTGATCTCTAAGACCGCACCCAGTCATCACACCGAGTTGGATGGAGATCTTCATCTCGTCCGTCACCCGTGTGTTATGGAACTAACATTTTACCTGTCTTTAGGGTTATGTTCCAGAATGCCCAGAGATGCACTGCAGTCCAGGGTTACATAATATTGTTTCTTTTCGCAGTGCTTCCTACCTTGGGTGGGGGTATCTAAACTAACTGGTATCCATAGATACAGGGGGAGTGTATGCGAAATCGACACTAGTTTTCACCGCTCGGAAAACCTGATAGTTTCCCAGAGTCGGATCCTGCCAACGTGTCGATTGGGAGTCCAGACCGAGACAATCCCTCATCATTATTAAGAGGCCCTAAGATAATTGGCCAATTTATATCATCTAGCCGGTGTGCAGTGTTGCATATCCGCAACAGCTGGAAAAGAGGCATACACAATATGTCTCTTATGGAGAGATTTCCCTATCTAATTTAAACCTATCCTATCGAGCTAAAATAGCCAGGTTTTGTCGGTCACATGTCAGGCTTGAGCAATGAGAGAATGATCAGTGCAAAATTGATGCCGGAAGAAATAGTGATGTGGATACAATGTTTCTGTATAGTATAGCCTAGAGTTTTTCTAGAAACAAACCAAAATAACTAGGATGGCTACTTGCCATAAACATAACTAACTAGTACAGTGCTAACAGTATATCAGGTCATAGGATCTTGCGGTGCTTGTTAGTTGTAAGCACACAGAAATAAAGATAATATGTACAGTATGAAACAGAAAATATAAAAATGCGGTCTCACGACCGGGAAGGTACCTATCAGTCATCAGTACCTATTACGGAATTAATAAATAGCACAATAGTATAGTTACTTGAGTACCTATTGTTCATTGGTACAGTAACAGTTCTTAAATCGCTGTAGTTGATGCGCTACAGATGAGTAGCATGAGATGGCATGATTCCGAAGTTGCTGGGAAGATTTCCGCAGGCAGACTATTGATGCGGCTCACTCTCAAGACGGTGAAGAAGAACAGCTGTAGAGAAATGTCCATTAGATAGTCAGAATAACTAATACATGAATTTACACTGTGAATTATAACGTGTCCGTCCGGCGATGGTAGTTTGAATGTTGCCCGTAACAAAGAGGGCTATTGTGGCAATTAAATGTTGCATGTAAATAACTGGGTATACAGCGCGGAATACATCGCATAGCTCTTGCGGTGTACTGGGCAGAGTCCCAACAAACTATGACCTAAAAGTTAATTAAACACACGATATGCTGCGTGGAAGTTTGATACCACTTTTCAGCATGGTCCTGAAGATCCGGCGAGTTATCCACCAAGAATCATCCTGTAGAATTTACATAGGGGCCGCAAGGCCCATCCGCAGGGAAGCTCCTCTGTAGGTTGTTCCAGATAGGAAGTCTTTTTTATTTATTTAGTTGCCCTCAGATGGCCATCCGAGGGCTTACAAAAACTTGTTGCGGATATACGGTAGCTCACTGGCACAGGAGATCTGAATTCCATTAGGCACTGTTGCGGTGTAGGATACCACAGTCAGTAAGCAGTTAGCCCACGTCTAGGACTGTGCTGGTCCAGTAACCTTGCTGTCGGCCGTTCCTCACCGAAGTGCTCTCGATTCTTGATTTTTCACTCCTTTTATTCTACTCGTGATATCAGAAGCAGGATGTCCCAGCCAATCAGGCGGCGAGCAGTAGCCAATCAGCATGCAGCCTAAAAGGTTGATGTGGCATCACGTGATCAGCGCATTCCCCATTCACTTAATACATACACACGATTAAGACGTCCAAGTAATATTTTGAAAATAATTTTAGTGAGCTATTCATGGATAACTCGGCCATTTCTGGTCCGATTTTAAAAAGGTAAACGGTTTTGAAATCCTCGTTTCATTCTGGTCGTGATCCGTAACAGGAACGACGAGAATGGAGTGATTTGAAGAAATCACACTTACCAACTCGGTACACTATAATTATACACTCTCTTCCAATACTGACACGTGTTGCCAAAGAAGCTCTGATGCACGTGCATGCATGCTATGCGTTCTTACAGACTTAGCCGTTTTATAGAAACCTCTCTTATATGGCTTTATGCATGTGTGCTATCCTACCCAGGGGGGGTGGCGCTGCGTGCTTGGAACATACCCGGAGCAGTCATTCCGTACCCAGCCTAGCTGGGACCCATACCCTTCCGGCCGATCCGCGCTACACCCCCCCCACCTCCTAGTTTGACACCAGTGACAAATGATAATGCATCGCGGATCGAGAGCCTGGGAGCATGCCAGGCGAGAATTATAGACTTCTTGAGTAGGCACATAGATGAGAGTAGTGACGCGAGAGACGTGTAGTTTATCAGAGAAGTGCACATAGAGGTACGAAAGAGTTTGGGAGGGATGCATACTTTTAGTTTTCATTTTTGACCTGGTATTTATTTTTCTATGCCTTTTCTTTTTTGTTTTCATTTTGTGGTGCATGCACTTTATTGAAATAATACCATGATTAACGCTAAGACAATAGCTCACATGGGCGTTCTCTCGATGACAGATAATTAGATTTCCGCCGAGAACGCCCAAGCTTCAACGTACCTAAATCAAGTTAAGTTATAAAAATATAATATATAAGAAAAGACTTATGTATTTTAAAACATACAGTAGAAATATCACAGTAATATGACAGTAATTACATATGCATACTGTGGCTCGTGGGGGTATATGCTGATCTGCCATGTTGTTCCAGTCCATCGCACCGCAAGTGCATTATGTGCGGGAGGGCTGGCTAGCTGCAGATCTCGGGGGTTGCGGATTCTGTAACGCATCTCTCCGGAAGGTACAAAGACCGACTTCTAGAGCCGGTAGAACACTGATGTTCCAGTGGGGCCATGCGACCATTGCCGCCGAGATTGAACCACACGGTGTCATCCCAACTATTCGTGTTCCCAGTATGTCTGTCCATTCTAATTTAGAGCAATGGACGAGAGGTTATAATTTGAACAGTCACACATTTGATAATACTATACAAACAGTTCTATGCATTTGACAGTAAATGAGCACAATAATACACAATATAGAGCCATCCGATGTTCCTTCCACGTGGTTCCGACGGTGGTACCACACATATCCTTGAATCCGCAGAGGTATCCATGCAAGAGAGCTCCGCAACGAAGTCACTAGATAGTTTAACATAAACTAGTACACCCCAACACACACACAAAGAGAATATTGTTGTTGCAAGAGGTAAGTGCCTCGCGCGGGTCTCCATCACAGGAAAATGCCTTCAAAGAGTTGGCAAAAAGGGCCACTCTTTTGTTCAACAGAAAATGCTAAGTGCTGAAAATCCTAGTGAAGCTACAGTTAAGGTGTTGCACACTGGTTTATGTGAAGATGGGACGAATGATTTCCGAAAATTTCCGAGGTCACCGTCGTAGGTAGTTCCAAAGTTACTGCATTGGTAGTTGTCGCTTTATTTATGCGGGCCTCCTGCTACATCCTAACCTACCAATTGGTTGTTAGTAACGAGAACAAGCTTTGGTCGCAAGTGGCAGGGATAACTACCTAACTTTAGATATGTTTATCCATCGGGCGCAGATGCTCTGCTTCCCGTAAGTTGCCCCTCATAGCATCTACCTCCAAGGAGAGCATGCGTACATGTTACGGAGTAAGGCTCCCAAATCAAATAACGATCCAGTTACCCGGCCCCGCAACCACATATAACCAGTGTTGCCCACAACATCTGATTTTTGGGGGTCCCAAGGGCCCCACACTCTCAGATTTGGGGGTCCCACTGAAAAATCTGGGGTGCCATGGGGTCCTCATCTGAAATATGGGGTTCCAATGTTTTTTTCTTAAAATAAACACAACACATTGTATATACATATAACATCACCAGAACAATGGCTACAGTTCACACAAGCAATTTTGAATACTGTCATGTCATTATGGTGGGGATAGAGAGACAGATATCCATCGTGAGTGTCCTTCCCGTCAGGGCATGGCGGATTCCAAGATAACACCCAGACACTACAATGAGTTGGATGGAGATCCACATCTCATCCGTCACCGTGCCCTACGAAGTTAACATTTGACCTGTCATTAGGGTTATATTCCGTGATGCCCAGAGATGCACTGCAGGCTGGTATTACAACATTTTAGTTAATAATTATTATTTCGCAGTGCTTCCTACATTGGCGGGGGTATCTAACTAACAAGTATCCGAAGATACAGGGTAGATGTATGTAGATCAACGTTTTAACTATCACCGCTCGGAAACCTCCAATAGTTTCCCATGGTCAGATCTGGTCAACGTGTCGATAGGGAGTCTAGACAATTAATGAGCCTTGTGGCTGGTGGATCATGGAGAGACAATAACTCAATATATATATATATATATATATATATATATATATATATATATATATATATATATATATATATATATATATATATATATATATATATATATATATATATATATATGAGGCCCTATAGGTACCTGGCCAATTTTACACAACCTTGCCGGTGCATGGGGCTGCATTACCACAACAACTGGAAAAGAGGTGTACACTATGCGTCTCTAATGGAGAAATTGTCCCTAACCACTTTAAACCTATCATATCGAGCTAAATAGCCAGATTTAGTCGGTAACATGTCAGGCTCAAACAATTAGAGCATGATCAGTGGCCTCAGTGTAAAATTGATGCTGGTGGTGATATAGTGATGCAGATATATATATTGCTGTATAGTATTTCCTAGCATACTGCGGTCTAGAGTTTTTTATAAACAAACAGAACATATTAACTGGATGGCTACTTGCCATATACACAACCAACCAATACACAACCTAACGGATGCGATGGTAATGAATATGATAATTATAAAGTATCAACAGTCACTAGACCTTACGGTGCGGCTAGTTGAAAGCACCCACAGTAAACAAGGATAATATTCCCAGTAAAACAGAAATTATAAGAATGCGGTCATATGACCGGTAAGGTACCTATTAGTCATCAGTACCATATACGGAAATAATTAAATGTTCAATAGTATAGCTACACAATCGCAGAGCTAGGGTGCTGGTGGATGGACAATCTGGACAGAATGTATTGCTGAGACAAGGGGTGCCACAAGGCGGCGTATTATCACCAACTCTGTTCATACCCTTCATTAATGACATTGTGGCAGAGTTGCCCAATGGGATACAAGCAGCCCTCTATGCAGATGACCTCGTACTCTGGTGCACCGAGGAGTACACAACCACTGTCACGTACAGAATGCAGCTCGCCTTGGACAGAATTACAGCTTGTGCCAATCGCTGGTGTATTACCATCAACAAAGAAAAATCATCAGCCATGCTATTCTCACTGTCCACCAAAACTAAGGTTGGCAATCTGACACTGGGCAGTACTTCACTCGAGTACGAGGACCAGCAGACATACCTGGGAGTCACCTATGACAGAAGGTCAACATGGAAGGGTCACATCCAGAACGCAAAGGCAAAGGCCAGAAGAAAGCTAAACATCATGAGGAAGCTGGCAGGAACAAAGTGGGGTGCCAATGAAAGGATCCTCAAGACCATCTACCTAGGTGCCGTACGACCACACCTTGGGTATGGATCCAGCTCGTGGGTGACAGCCGCTAAATCTCATCAACAGAACCTTGACAGAGTACAAAACCAGGCACAGCGCATCATCACTGGTGGAATGAGATCAACACCAATAGAAAAAATGGAGCAGACAGCAGGCATCCCCCACCACTTAGTAAAGGAAGGGAATGCAAAGCACTGATCCAAGCTGCAAAGTTCAAATCGTTCAACAACCACCCGATGAAGATCAGGCAAGCACAGCTGTCATCAGGAAGACTTGTGGCACCCCTTGTCTCAGCAATACATTCTGTCCAGAAAACCATGGTAGCTAGAGGTACAAAGCCAGCAAATCGCTGGATAAATCGGAAGCTGTTGGAGATCAGAAATGAGGAGACCCATCTTGGCGTTACTAGAACATCTTCGTGTAACAACCTAAAAACAGTTGAAAGCAGAATTAATTCAACACGGTGTGCAGCCTACTCCCTAATGGGTGCTGGCATGTATGGACTTAATAGTCTAAACCCAATGGCATCAATACACATCTGGGAGATATATAATACTCCAGTCCTACTGCATAGCCTTGAGGAACTGATCCTAAAGCAGTCTGAGATCGAAAAGCTGGAAGATTTCTACAGGGCCAATCTAAAATGTATGCAGCATCTGCCTGCCAGTTGTGCGAACGCTGCAGCCTACTTGCTGCTTGGAGCACTACCAGTGGAAGGCCAAATTCACAAAAGGATTCTGATCTTTCTTGTGAATATGCTATACAGAGAGATTTCCATCAAACGTGAAATAATTGAAAGACAATTAGCCATCAAGGCAGCAGGGTTCTATAGCTGGGTAATGATAGCAAATCAGATGCTACAGAAGTATGGCCTGCCTGATGCATACAGTCTTCTGAAGAACCTGCCAAGTAAGGGAGTATGGAAAACAATGGTGACAAAACAGGTCCATGACCACTGGGAGCACAAACTGAAAGAAGAAACTGCCGGAAAGAAGACTCTGTCCCATCTTTCCCTTGACTCCTGCAAGATCGGGAAACCACACAGTGTATGGACAAGCTGCAAGTCTGATAAGACCTCTGTATATAAGGCTACTATCCAGCTGTCCACTGTGCAAGAGTGAAGATGAGATGCTGGTGCACTTGCTTGTCGTGTGTACACAGCTTCAACATACACGAAAAGAACTCCTGAGTAAGATCTGTGGCATGTTGAAGACACTAGGACTCAAAGTCACACAGGAGAACTGTATTCAAGCTATCCTAGACCCTAGCAACTTTGCTGCAGATGATCCTGTAAGCTGTAGCTCCCGGATACTACACACACTCCAAAATCTATCCAGAGAACTTTGTCACATCCTGCATCGACAGAGAGCTAAGATGACTCAGTTGCAGTGATGCACTCAAAGTTGCGTGCTCCAGAGGTGCATGATGGGTCTGACTGCGTCGTTGACTATACTCTAACAAACAGGTCACTCTTTTAAACAAAATTTTTTTGCACCTTGTGATACTTAATGGATACACATATTATTATTACTTGTGAAATCTCGCGAATCAAGCTTCTCGTTGGACACGTCGGATGGAACATGAGGTTCTACCTTCAGGAAATATCCAGAACTAAATATCCATACCGACTGTACTCCCTGTGGAGGGTCATCTGAAGAACATCACATTGTATGAGAGATGGGATTTACTGCGAAAGAAGAAAGAAGAAGAAGACAGTATATATTACAGGTGCACTCTGAATTTTGCATTTGATTCATGATATATGTTTGTCAGGTCTGAGTTTGTGTGTTATAATGTATGGTTGATGATTGTTTTAATTAATTTGCAATTCATTTTTATTTTTGCTATATTTAATTTATTTTTATTATTTTTTTCCCCCAAATTTTATTATTTTATTTATATTTATTTTGTACTGGAAGTAATATACAAGTTACGTAATATACAACTGTTTTTGTTATTAGTGATTTATGTTCTACAAAACTGCATATGTGTGCAGTCAGCGATCAGTATGCAGCTCGGAAAATGCACTAACAGTACAGGAAGTGTGGTTGCCTACGGGTAAACAATAGTCCGGGAAACAAATTACACACTTAAAAAATCAGCCTGTCCAAAGTTTATTGACCATAGTAAATAATCTCTGACAGAAATAAATCCAGCTATACTACTAAATATGTATTTGGTTCTATCTGCACTATTAAATAATAGTTAACATAAGCGAAAAATGATTTTGAATATCAAAATTTTCAAAAACGCCGCCCAACACTCGTCCCTTTTGCGACTCGGTACCTGTATATGTGTGTACGGTGTCCGCCATAACAATAGGCAATGCCTTGGGCGGAAAACCGGGTATAACTCATGAATATTGTTTATTTTGAATTATTGAATAAATAAACTTGAATCTTGAATCTGCGGTTCTCCTAAAGGGTTGTATCTGAGAGGCGGTATCGACACATCAAGAAGAAAATATGAAAACATCTTTTATGTAGTATCCCTGCATAGAAGTAATGCAACAGGTCACAATTATCAGGAATTGTCATATATGTAAGTGTCTAAATGAACCGTTTATATTCTAACTATAATATAAGTTTAGAAAATCAGGCAAACGTAAATGACCAGTTTTCGTGTTTCCATATTTTATTTTTCTACTTGTAGCAAAAAGAAGAATGCACTAATCTATCATGGTGTTCCATATTCTCGCGGTGGTTACGAAATTAATATCACAATAATATAAAGTAATCTTCCATGATCAAAATGTTGGGATTTATCTTCCAGTTGTTTTCGAGGTTCATGCATGATGTGATTTTGAGGGAACGTACGTGCAACGTGACCTAAAAATCTGTTACATGCCAGTCATCTTTGTGACCTAATTATATGTGCTAGGCATGATTCTCGGCCTCTGGTTAATGTAAACACTGTTCTACCTCAGATTTGAAAATAAATAAAGAGCTCAGTTTCACGTAGTTATCATCCTGCACTTCTTAAATACTGTCTATCGCCAGGATTAAGACTATCAAGCAGAACAGATAAATGTTTGTAAATGTCTATAATGTCTCCAATGTATTCATCGTTTGTAATGTTATGTCATGTATGAATGTTATATGTAAGGGGCCCGTCACCTCATAGGCTCTGCCTTTGATGGGCCACCTATATGCATTTTGTAAGTAATACTTAGATGGCTATGATATCTTTAGCAACATAAATTTAGCTTCCAGAGCCGTTTGTATTTATACAAAACAAGCTTTCAACTTCAGAGAGTTCACTTTCGAGTCCGTATCAGCACAGGAATCCATATGGATAGAAGCACAACTCAGGAATAATGACAGCATATTAATTGGTTGTATATACAGATCGCCCAACAGCACAATTATGAATGACAGTAATATTAGAGATATGATGAAACTAGCATATGAATCGCATCACAGTCACATTTTAGTGGCTGGGGACTTCAGCCACCCAGAAATAAATTGGAATGACTGCACATCGCCATCAGATATTACACATCCTGCAAGCCGTTTCCTCGACTCAGTGAGAGACTGTTTTCTCCACCAGCATGTGCTCTGCCCAACACACTATAGAGGCAACCAACACCCGAACACACTTGATCTAGTACTGACTAATGAAGAAAATATGATAGGTGAACTGCAATACCTACCCCCACTAGGCAAGAGCCACCATATTGCCCTGCTGTTCACATTGAATTGCTATATGCCAGTAAGCCCAAGTATAACACGGAAATTATCATATGACAGAGGCAATTATGACAAGATGAGAAGTGCATTGAATGGAATAGACTGGGATGCCGAGCTAAATGGAAAGAACATTGAAGATTCATGGACACTAATTAAGACGAAAATTCTCGACTCGGTTAATGACTGCATTCCCAGTAAGAAAATCATCAACTCTCCTAGACGCAAACAGAGAAGTGCTTGGATGAGCACCAGTATCCAAGAGAAAGTAAAAAGTAAGCGCCAAGCATTCGACCGGTTTAGAAAGACACGTGATGAAACTCACTATAATGAATATGCAAAGTACAGAAACCAGCTAAAATGGGAAGTAAGGAAAGCAAAGCTGAACTTTGAAAGAGACATCGCTAGGAAGTCAGGTATCGCAGATTTGAAACGTGAAGATGGTACAATCACCAGAACGGATGCAGAAAAGGCAGAAGAACTCAACATCTACTTTGCCAGTGTATTTACACGTGATGACCTAACCACAATACCCCAGCTCAACAGTAGAGATCCCAGCAGCTGAGCAGTACATTAAGCAATTTCACCATCAAGGAAGAGGATATCAAGAAAAGGTTGGATAGCCTGCTAGTGTCAAAGTCACAAGGACCCGATGGGCTTCATCCAAGAGTCCTGAAGGAAATAGCCATTGTATTGCCCGGCCACTAGCGATACTGTTCAACAGATCTTTACGCGATAGAACTCTCCCTCAGGAATGGAAAAATGGTCAAGTAACCCATATTTTCAAGAAAGGCAGTAAATCATCAGCCAGCAATTACAGACCTGTAAGCCTGACTTCAGTTGTATGTAAAGTCATGGAGCGGTTCATTAGAGATAAGCTCATGAATCATATGTCAAACTCTATTTCTGACTGTCAGCATGGCTTCCTAAGTGGACGATCCTGTATCACACAATTGTTAGAAACCTTAGATTATTGTACTGATATCGTAGATCAAGGAGGAGCAGTCGACGTAATATACCTTGACTTCGCCAAAGCGTTTGATACCGTCCCACACCAGAGATTGCTTAGCAAATTAAAGAGCTACGGTGTCAGTGGAGATGCCTTGGGCTGGATTCAAGACTTTTTGAGTAACAGAAGAGAGAAGGTTGTCCTTAATGGCTCTAGCACAAATTGGGCTCCAGTCCTCAGTGGAATCCCTCAAGGCAGTGTGCTGGGACCGGCATTATTCATCTGCTACATTAATGACATGCCCGAAGTAGTAAGCAGTATGATAAAGCTCTTTGCAGATGATACTAAGCTCTAGATACTCAAAGATAGCTTCAGAAGAGGCCCATCAGCAGCTACAGACAGATCTCAACAATCTAAAAGACTGTGCAAATACTTGGCAACTACGCTTTAACGCATCCAAGTGCAAAACCATGCACTTGGGTAGATGCAATAAGAAACAGCCTTACAGCATGAATGAAAATGGTCAAAGCATAACACTTGGCGAAACAATTTGTGAAAAAGATCTGGGCGTTTTTGTTGACAATGGACTGAAGTTTAACAGCCATGCAGAGACAGCAGTAAACAAAGCCAACAAAATCGTTGGGATGATTAGAAGGTCGTTCGACTTCCTAGATCCAGTCACATTCGTACTGCTCTTCAAAAGCCTTGTACGACCCCACCTAGAATATGGAACGTGGTATGGTCTCCACTGTACAAAAAAGACGTGCTGTTACTGGAAAACATCCAGCGACGAGCGACAAAGATGATCCCAGGGCTAAGTGATTTACCATATGAAGATAGACTCAGAACACTCAAACTACCAAGTCTAGTATATAGGCGGCTTCGCGGACACCTTATCGAGGCTTTCAAATACACACATAATATGTACGACGTCAATCGGGAGCATCTACTGCCATCAGACGTAGGTGATCGCACAAGAGGTAACAGTTACAAGCTCACCAAACAACGCTTCTGCAGTGATACCAGAAAGAGGTTCTTTAGCATACGAGTGAACAAGCATTGGAATAGCCTACCTGATCACATAGTGACAGCTCCAACACTCAACGCCTTTAAAGGAAGGATTGATAAGCACTACCGAGAGAACCTCTACACAATTCAGTTCCCGATCTCACCCATCCGCACCCAATCAGTTAAACAGGTTAATGAAACCCAGGTTCAAGAAGAAAGTGAAAATCTGTTACAGGCTTACTAGCCTAACCAGCAGAAGAGGATATGTATATGTATGTATGTAATACTATAAATAAGCAAATAAAATTTACTTGAATTGAATTGAATTTTGATGTTCTCACGTTTAGCGTCGCTTAGGTGATGTCAACAAATCATGTGTTTTTAAATAGATACACTATTTTTACAAAACAAGCGTAAATTTGTAAAAGATGCGTGTAGAACAAGTGATTATTTTATGCATTTTGTTGTCAGTGTAGTGAAAAACATGTACATGCCGGGTTCGCATGGAAATCCTGGGAAGCCATGGTTATTTGGAAATCTAAATTCCAGGCCTGGAAAAGTCATGGAAAATTGTAATTTTGGTCAGTCATAGAAATTTAAAATTTTGCTTAGAAAAAAATTTGATGGCATAAAATTCCGCTGTATGGATGGGGCAACCAAACTCCACGGTATTTAGCTAAAACTTATATTGTCCTTAGGCCAATCACCAAACTTATACCAACCAGTGAAAAAGTATATGCATCGATTGATTATTTTAACTATTCTCTTGCTGCTTATACAAGTTTCTTAGGGAATTAAAGTAAAATATTGTTAGTATCTGGCAATAAAGTTTGGAACCCCCATCAAAATTTACATGCTATCTGGCAAGTCAAGGCTGCCAAACTCCATGGCAATGCACAAAATAGCATACTAAAGACCTAAAACGCTAATAAATGAAATAAATCATGCATTCCACATTTGTCTAGTGTTCTTGTGTTAGAGTAGGGGCAAAGAAACTGTTTTATTACGAAACACTGATAAGTTAGAGCCGTATTTAAAATGGGACCAGTTTTGGCAATGCTCAGACTACCCCTTTAACAAAAATATGCTTTAAAAAATGGAAATAATTCACGGAATTCGCCAAAATGCATAAATTATTGAGATTCTAACATTCTCTTCTACAAAATCAAGATTAGGAGAAAAAATAAACCTGCTATTTAATTTTATAATAGGCAATCCGCAATACCACGGAATTAGGTCACATTTTAATAGAATTTTTGTGAGTAGGATGGTTGTGATTGAAATGATGCTGAGAAGCCATCTAAGCAGCCAGCACTCCAAAAAGTTCCATTCAGGGTTCGAAATTAGCGAAAAGTTGACTGCCAGACTTGGCAAATCAGTAGTCCGTCTAAAAAATTAGTAGTCCGTAAGGCTTGTAATATGCAACACGTTGTTTACACAAATTGCACAAATGTGACATGAACAGATGGTTGAATAATTAATATTGGACTTCTGAGAATGTTATTGAGGATAGTGTATCAGTCTTAAGGTCTACAGTAGCCAGTATTGACTTCAGTTGAAAGAGTTAACAATTTTTATTTAAAAATTACTAATGGTTGTGTTCTCTGGCTTAAATAGTGAATGATAAAAGGTTTTACTGTGATCAGTGTGTATCAATCGGTCCACGTGTTACTAGTTTTACTACGAATACTACGAATGCTATATATAGAGATACTACTACTATTACATCATTCATAAAATTGCCACCTAAAGCAGTGTTTATTTTCTTTACTTTCGGTAGTTTCATTGCGATTCATTGGTTGCTTTCCATATAGTTATATTTATTAACCAATAATCTTGCAAAAAAGTATGTTCCCGACTTTGGAGAAGAGTACTCGAGAACACTCGCGCATGCGTTGATCGTAGCGACATGCCGTTCTAAATCTGTTGCTTGCGTGAATCAAGTGCGATACGCCGTCGTAGCATGGCTAACTATACTGTCGGCCTTGATTTGGGAATGCGCTAACAGGAGTTTAGCATTCGCGATGAGATAACTCAGTTTCCGAGACAAACATTGTCTAAATCGACCAGAATCAGCCTAGATAAACTTATATTTTTTAAGTTTATCATAACGCTAACTAATGACGAGGCAATGATCAATAGCCATACCCCCTATAGGAGAATTTAGACTTACAAGAGAGTCTGTGAATATATCGATGACCGTGAATACTCCGTGATACATATTGCAAGTTTCCGACTGGTGTCCAAACTCAAAACTGAAGTCTGTGTAACAGTTTATTATGATACCGGAAGAAGGAAGCTGCTAACGCATGCGTGCATCGCTAGCTTTTAGAATTTGACATCTCAACATGACATTTTCACGACAAAATACATAAACTAAACCATTCAATACACACATTGCATGGGTTGTTAGCTGAATTATTCTACTCGGGTCAATTATTTCCGGTAGTACGTCAGACTATTGATATAGCTATACGTGGTCATCCGTTGGTATATTTGGTAGTAAAGGATGAACGGACGAGTGCTAATTTCGAACCCTGGTTCCATCTGTTAACTTGATAATCTGATCTAGATGCTAGTATAATAGTAGGAATGAACGCCTCCTATAAAACTTAGTCAACATTTCCGAGCATTTTTCAAAAGCGGGTGTTTTTTACTGCGGATTCACACTTGGTTATGCAATCTTGTGTAATTAAAACTAAAAAATTTTGCATCAGCTGGTTCTGGTATCTGGCTGAGGCCAATCTGGTTCCGTGACGGTTGGTTTGGCACCAGCCGACACGGTAACGGGTCGGCCGGGCCGGGCGTGGTATTCACCTATCTCGCCTGGTCCGGCAGTCGGACGTGGGGTGCCGTTGGCGCCCGTGTCTGGCTACGGTTCCGCGACTGCTACGGGTCCGTACGGTTTTCCGTGCGGACCTACCCCATGGACCGGAGTGTTTCATGGGGTGGCGGCAGAACCATGTGGTACCGGAGTGCCTGGCGTGTCAGCCATGGCTCCTTGCCGGGAGGCCGTGGCTGGCAGGCCCGTGAACACGTCAACGGGTGACGTGTTTGCGGGTGTGTCTTCATCGGAGATAGATTGGTCAGAGGCTCTGGAGTGGCTAGCCAGGGTTGACCCGTCTGTGGTTTCGGCCACGGCCGATGAAGATGCGCCCCGTGCGTCGATCAGGACGGGGATTTTGCCCGCGGCCCGAATCCAGTCGGTGGGACTGGATCCACGGTTCATAGAGTTGTTGGAGGCTATTTATAGCAAACAACTTATGACCAAGGGTCAGCTCCCTGCGGCCTTCAGGGAGGTGCGGGCAAGATGTCGTATTCCGCGGGGGGAATACGACAGATATGGTGTAGTCCCGTCGGTCACCGAGGATGACCGATGGGTACTGGGCATTCAGAGTGCCGGGGCGGGTGGCCCCGGTCCGGCACTTGTGGACAAGGCTCAGGTACACCAAGAGGAAGTCCTGTCCCTATGCGATGAGGGTGTGAGGGCAGCTATGAGCGCTGTCAACCACTCGTATCGTCTCCTTCAGTCGGTGTGGGCTGAAGCGGGGGCAGGACACCCTGTGCCACCTGTGGCGCTTTCGTGCGTAAATGACGGCCTGGTGCTGTCTATGGACGCATTGGCAAGGGTGCAAGCGCGAGTGACTAAATCCAGGAGGCAAATGGTCATTGACCATATGCGTCCGGCTACGGCAGTCAGGGAGCGTCTTCTTGGGACACCCCTGACAGGGCCTAGCATCGGGCCATCTTAGAGGATACAGCCAGTATCGCGCAGAATCGGTTAGCGGTCAATCTGCAGCTAGAGCTAGTGTGGCAAACGCACGCACTAGGGGCTGTGGGGAAACCGCTAGCGGGACAACCTTCAAAGAAGCAGAAGAATCATAAGGGCAAGGCGAAAGCTAAGGCTGTTGCGACTTCTGCTTCAGCTGGTTTTTCTCAGCCGCTGCCGGTGAAGAATGCCAGGAAGGTTGTAGAGGCACCTACCCTCCCCAAGGTTGCTCCTGACCGCCCTAGAGGCGGGAAGGGCAAGGGTAAGGGTAAGTCCTCAAAGGGCGGACAGAAGGGGGCGGATCGTACCTGAGGGTACGAGAGCTCCCTTCATATCCGTCTGGACCGCGCCTGTTCTCTCTCTCTCATTAAGAAAGAGGGGCGAGCGGACTACCAGCCGGACAACCCCGTTAGACATCGAGGCGTCTATGGTGGGTGGAAGGCTCATGCGTTTCGTTGAGGCCTGGCGAGGTGTGATGTCAGACAGTCTGGTCCTGGGATGGTTATCCCAGGGTTACATGCCGGAGTGGTGGGACTTTCCATCACAAAATCTGTCTTTGGCACCTGTCTGGACACCCGTACCAAGGGAGCCAGACAAGTTAGAAGCCGTTCAAAAGGAAGTGTCGGGTTTGCTTCTGAAGGGAGCAATAAAACCAGCAAACCGAAACACTCCAGGCTTCTATTCAAACATGTTCCTTGTCCCCAAGAGCACAGGGGGATGGAGACCCATAGTCAATCTCAGGCCATTAAATTGGTTTATCCATACGCCTCGGTTCCAGATGGAAATGCCGAGGTCGGTAATGGCGGGATTGAGGAAAGGAATGTGGTGTGTATCGATCGATCTGAAAGATGCATATTTCCACATTCCGATGAACAGGAGTTGTCACAGGTTTCTGAGATTTGCGTTTCAGAATCAAGTATGGGAGTTTATTGTTCTCCCATTTGGCCTGTCGACAGCTCCGAGGGTTTTCACAAGAGTGGTCCTTGCGGTGACAGCGTTTCTCAGAAAAGAGAACGTGGCGCTACACACCTACATAGACGACTGGCTGATCAAGGCAGACTCAGCAGCCAGGTTGAACGTGGATACTGCTCTGACTCTGAAGTTACTTTCAGATCTAGGCTGGATAGTCAACGAGGAGAAATCCGAGTTGACACCCACTCAACATTTCGTTTATTTGGGGATGCGATTCGACCTCGAGGAGGGCAGGGTTTACCCGTCAGAGCCCAGAGTGGTGTCTCTGTTAGCCATCCTCAAGCGTTTTCGAGTGGGAAACCACATTCAGGCGAGGCGGTTCCTTCAGATGCTGGGCATGATGGTCTCCATGGAGCAGGTTATCCCGTACGCTGCTCTAATGCGAAGGCCTATCCAGTTGTATCTGATGTCTCTGTGGAAACAGAGAACAGAACCCCTGTCACAACTGTTACCAGTTTTGGAGCCGATAATGTCGCATCTTGTATGGTGGAAGGAGCGTCAGAATCTCCTAGTAGGGGTTTCGCTGCACCTACCCCACCCCCAGCTGTCCGTGTACACGGATGCATCGCTGGAGGGGTGGGGTGCCTGCCTGGGAGAACACCAGGTCTCGGGCACATGGACTCTCCCAGAGAGTCAGCTGCATATCAATCTGTTGGAAATGATGGCAGTGGAACTGGCGTTGGAAGAGTTCCTTCCGATGATCAGGGGCAAGGTGATTTTGATACGGTCGGACAATTCGACAGTAGTATCATATATAAATCGCCAAGGCGGGACGAGGTCGCCCACTCTGTGTATCAGAGTGTGGCACTTGATTCAATGGTGCAGGAATTACTCGGTTGTTTTGAAAGCAGCTCACATTCCTGGCCGATTGAACATTCTGGCGGATGCTTTGTCTCGCAGACAGAGAATTCTGCCAACAGAATGGTCCCTCAACCCTCCAGTTCTGCGACGGATCTTCGAGCATTGGGGCAAACCCAACGTGGACTTGTTCGCCACAAAGGAAAATGCTCAAATCATGACGTATGTCTCGCCGATTCCAGATCCAAATGCCGTCGATACAGATGCTCTGGCGATAAGCTGGAGAGGGATGCACGCTTACGCGTACCCACCCACCATTCTTCTACCGAAGGTATTGGTGAAGGTCAGGGAGGAACCGTGTCTGGTCCTGCTAATAGCGCCGTATTGGCCGAGCAGGGTGTGGTTCACGGATCTTCTAGATCTGCTGGTGGAAAATCCTGTGTAGTTGCCCGAGATTCCGAACATAATCTCCCAGGCCAAGGGACGCTTCCTACACGAGCGTCCCGAAATGTTCAAATTGACTGCGTGGATGTTATCAAACAACGTTCCACGTCGGAAGGCTTTTCTCGACAGGC
This sequence comes from Chaetoderma sp. LZ-2023a, assembly GCA_034401795.1. NCBI lineage: Eukaryota > Metazoa > Mollusca > Caudofoveata > Chaetodermatida > Chaetodermatidae > Chaetoderma > Chaetoderma sp. LZ-2023a. The sequence goes on from CM067375.1 coordinate 77,031,505, forward strand.
TGCTGATTTCATCGCGGCTGCGAGAAGGAGGTCAACCTTCAAGTCATATAACAACAAGGTTAACAGATTTGCAGACTGGTGTGAAGAAAAGGGTATTGATACCTTTCAATCCACTATTCAGCAAATAGCAGACTTTCTCTGTGAGCTGTTCTTTTCAGGACTAGCTCCCGTCACAGTTGCTGGTTACAAGTCAGCTTTGGCATCAGTTATCCCTTGTCTAGCCAACAGGGATAGTCCAGAGGTGGCCCAGTTAAATGTGATGTTGAAGGGAATGAGCAATTTCCGACCGAGACAACCGGTTGTCATTCCAGCCTGGAGTCTATCTTTAGTGCTTAATGTACTGGCCAAGCACCCTTTCGAACCGTTGCGTTCGGCTAGTCTAAAGCATTTGACTCTAAAGGCGGTTTTTCTATTGGCAGCTTCCTCAGCTAGTAGGCGCAGTGAGATCCATGCGCTTTCGGCAGAGAGGGATCGATTTATTGTTTGTGGAGAGGGGCTGCGTCTTCTGCCAAGAGCAGAGTTTATGTCAAAGAACCAATCTTTGAGATATCCCGGCAAACCGATCATTATACCGAAGTTAACTAGGTTTGATCGTGATGCCAGTGTCTGGTGCCCGGTCCGTGCTTTGACTAAGTACAAGAAACGGACTGACTCGTTACGGTCGAACGATAGACATCTGTGGATCTGCCATAAAAAGCCTTATGGCGCCGCATCCATGGATACTATCTCTCGTTGGGTGGTCGAATGCATTCAGACTACTCACGAGATGGCGACTGGGCACCAGGTGCAATGTGTAAGGGCACACAATGTCAGAGGAATAGCCGCCTCGACCGCCCTTTACAATGGTGTTCTGTTGGAGGACATCATGGCCGTTGCACAATGGCACTGTGAGTCCTCATTTACGGATTACTATATGAGGGATGTGTCAGACTCAGCCAATCCACTCGCTTTAGCTGTTTTGAAACGATAGTTAGTGACCACACTGCTCTTCACCATTTTTTCACTTTGGTAAGAAAAGAACCTAAAGCAGGCATGGTCAAGCGAGAGGATGACAACCAGATTGTGTCACTGATGGCCGGACCAGTGAATGGTTGGAGGCGGTACGTCTGGAGTCCAATTATCATAAGGTAATTCAATAGTGAGAGTTTTTTGTATTATGGATGTGTATCATGTTCATTCATCTTATATATTCATGCTCATTCCCAGGCTAATACATGGAATATGCAGGGAGCAGTTAACCCTCTTGGCATATTTGTGTTTCAGGCGAGATACATGTTCGTGAGTTCTCTCCCTTTTCTTAGGAGGAAAAGGGGGGGGGGGGGGGGCGGTGATGCAAATGTGATTCGGTTCCGTGAACTTGACGGTCCTTTTAGGTCTCCATTAGTCAAGTTTGAAGTCTAAAATCTTTCTCCAAGGGGCAAAATTAGCATTTATGGCTTGCCCCTTCCCACAAGGTTACTGATCAAATCTGGTGTATATCAGAAGTAACAGAATGATGAGTATTGATCGAAGGAGAATGAAGGAAATGTCAATTTCCCTTTCTCCGAGATCTAACAATACTCACCATTCTGTTACGGACCCAGCCTCCCAGCCCCACAGAGGCAAGCCATAGTTTTCTCTTGTTTGGTGGCTATGCAAACAATATGAGCTCTATGGTAAACGGGTACTCGGCAGTTGGGAGCCGAGTACCCAGTTCCCAGGAGTCGGTAAAGCTTTCTAAGTCTATAATCCTAGAGCCGCTGTCAAGGCCAGCTGTATATCAGAAGTAACAGAATGGTGAGTATTGTTAGATCTCGGAGAAAGGGAAATTGACATTTCCTTCAATCTGCCATAAGAAGCCATATGGCGCCACATCCATGGATACTATCTCTCGTTGGGTAGTAGAATGCATTGAGACTACCCACGAGATTGCGACTGGTCACCAGGTGCAATATGTTAGGGCTCACGATGTTAGAGGAATAGCCTCCTCGACCACCCTATTCAATGGTGTCCCGTTAGAGGACCTCATGGCTGTTTCACAATGGCACTGAGTCCTCTTTCACGGATTACTGTATGAGGGACGTGTCAGACTCCGCCAATCTACTCGCTTTAGCTGTTTTGAAACGATAGTCTAGTGGCCACACTGCTCATCTCCTTTTGGTAACTTTGAAAACAAAGGTAGTAAGAACAGACATGGTCAAGCGAGAGGAGTTCAACCATATGGAACACGTTTGATTGAAAGTGTGTTGGTTGGTGGCGCCACGTCTGGAATCCATAATTCATAAGGTAATTCAAGTTTGACAGTTTTTTGTATTATGTTTATATATCATGATCATTCATCTTATATATTCATGCTCATTCCCAGGCTTATATGTGTCAAGGGCTGTTAACATTCTGCACATTTGTGTTTCAGGCGAGATGCATGTTTGTGAGTTCTCTCCCTTTTTAGGAGAAAGGGGTGGGGTGGGGTGAAGCGGTTATGCGAATGTGATTCGGTCCCAAACTTGTCGGTCCTTCTAAGTGTCCGTGTGACAAGTTTACATCTTAAGTTCTTTCTCCAGGGCAAAAGAGGCTTTGTATGGCTTGCCCCTTCCCACCAAGTTACTGACTAAATCTGGTGTTATCAATAAGTAATGTAATGGTAAGTATTGATCGAAGGAAAATGAAGGAAATTTCAATTTCCATTTCTCCGAGATCTAACAATACTTACCATTACATTACGGACCCTGCCACCCAGCCCCACGGAGGCAAGCGATGAGTTGTTCTCTTGTTTGGTAACTATGCAAACAATATGGGCGGCTCTGGCGAGTGGGTACCCTGTTCCAGGAGCCGGTAGTGCTGTCTAAATCTAGATTCCTAGAGCACCGCTTCAGGGTAGCTGTATTATCAATAAGTAATGTAAATAAGTAATGTAATGGTAAGTATTGTTAGATCTCGGAGAAAGGGAAATTGAAATTTCCTTCATTTTCTCATTTAAGTTGATATATATGCTCGTCTAATAATTGCAAACATACTATTTGCTTTGTTCACCTTTTCTGTTATATGGCTTTCGAAGTTTAATGATTTGTCTATAACCACTCCAGTGTCCATTTCTCCTTCGATCAATACTCACCATTCTGTTACTTCTGATATACAGCTGGCCTTGACAGCGGCTCTAGGATTATAGACTTAGAAAGCTTTACCGACTCCTGAGAACCGGGTACTCGGCTCCCAACTGCCGAGTACCCGTTTACCATAGAGCTCATTCTTGTTTGCATAGCAACAAGAGCAATACATGCTTTCTGCATTGAGGATTTTAGTGTTTTTTGTGAAAGAAAATCTAAGTCTTTAATCTGTGATAGTTTGTGTGTTCGTGAAAGGATTAACTAAGGATACTATGGAGAATACCGCCGAAGATAACCAGGTTGTATCGTTCTTTATTATCCATAGTTAAAAGACTTAGGTCTCTAAATTTCGTTGTGTCGCATGTTCCAATTTCTGACCCCATAGAATCTGGGACGTGTGCTAACAATGATATATGCCAGACGATCGCCTTCTTAAACCCCAACAGGCGATCGGCAGATATGAAAATAGGTGTTATGCTACGGTATTTCTAACACGAATATTGGCTGACGTCGTTCTCCGTAGGATCCGAGCGGGTGATGTCACACCCGGTCGCTCGGATGTTTACCTGAAGAAAATTTTTCATTAATTCGCGCATCTTGTTCTGGGTGCTGCGTACTAAAAATGGTACCGGAAACTTTAGAATGATCAAGTTTACGTGCGATCACGATCGGTTTGCAATGATCGGTGGTTTCAAAATTCTTGAGTAAATGCGTAGTCTGCGGTTTTACCGTGTGATACAGCAGTTTGTTATACATTTTGTTGTTTTCTTCACATATCGTGCTGCTTTCGTTAGGAGTATAATTTATATTGATTAGTAAATATACCCCGAATGCTATGCGATATGATTCCTGGAGCCGTTACACATCCTGGAGGATCTATTATGGGTGTGTTTAATGCCGCCTCGTTCTTGTCGTCATAATCAATGCGATCGTTGTTGTAACGTGGCGGGGTGGGGTGCGGGAGGGTTACAGTTAATTTATGAGTCAAATTATTTGAAAATTAATTGTCTGCCTTCCATCCGGGTCTCGTTCCGCTTGTTTATTGTAGGTTTGTGCTTATGTTATAGGCCAAGCCAGCCCCGCCATCATGTGACGAATGCCATAAGTTTGTCCGTGTCGTGTTCAAGGACCATGCCTGTTTTAGGTGTTCCCTGTGTAATATTGATCATAGGTGTAATGTTTGTGCAGTGTGGTCCGTTGAGATGATGGTTAAGTTCCTTGCCCAGAAGGACTTGGCTGGGTCTGATGCGGGGTCAGGCGGTCCGAGAGGAAATCGTGGAGCGCCCGGTTCGGCCGGTGGGGGTGCTCCACGTCCCCAGCTGGAGGTGGCGGAGATGGCACCGCCAGCGTGGTTTGGTCCGGCTATGCAGGGTTTTCTGCATAGCGTTCTGCCCACGCTGGTGTCGTCCCTGCTACCAAAGGTTGGGGGCAGTTTCTCCCCATGCCTGGTACGGATCTTGTCCTCGGACAGGATTCTGGACTGGTTACCGAGGGGGCCGTCTCGTACGGCCCCCTGGCAGTCCCGTCTGGCTTCGGCCAGACGGGTTCTGTTTCTCTGCGGCCACCTCCAGGTGGTCCAGTAGCGGTGGCCGGTCCGTCAGGTGTGGGAGCCGTCCACCAGGACGGCTCCACGGTTGACTCGTCTAGTAACGACTCTTCGGAGTCTGAAGACGAGGAGGCCGAGGAGGAGAGGTTGCTGCGGCCCGTGAAGCCGCAGGTGGAGAATATGGAGGTTGATTCGGTCCTGGACGGAACCGGCCTCCATTTGTCTGGTTTGGCGCAAGCCAGGTCAGCGGCTCCGCCTGTGACTGAGGCCAATCCGTTACCGTGCACCGGTTCCGTGCGGCTTGGTTTGGCACCAGCCGTCACGGGAACGGGTGTGCCGGGGCAGGCGTGGTACTCACCTATCTCGCCTGGTCCGGCAGTCGGACGTGGGGTGCCGTTGGCGCCCGTGTCCGGCTATGGTTCCGCGACTGCTACGGGTCCGTACGGTTTTCCGTGCAGACCTACCCCATGGACCGGAGTGTTTCATGGGGTGGTGGCGGAACCGTGTGGTAGCGGAGTGCCTGGCGTGTCAGCCGTGGCTCCTTGCCGGGAGGCCGTGGCTGGCAGACCCGTGAGCACGTCAACGGGTGACGTGTTTGCGGGGGTGTCTTCGTCGGAGGTAGATTGGTCAGATGCTCTGGCGTGGCTAGCCAGGGTTGACCCGTCTGTGGTTTCGGCCACGGCCGATGAAGATGCGCCCCGTCCATCGGTTGCGTCGATTAGGATGGGGATTTTGCCCGCGGCCCGGATCCAGTCAGTGGGACTGGATCCACGGTTCATAGATTTGTTGGATGCTATTTATAGCAAACAACTGATGACCAAGGGTCAGCTCCCTGCGGCCTCCAGGGAGGTGCGGGCAAGATGTCGTATTCCGCGGGGGGGAATACGACAGGTATGGTGTAGTCCCGTCGGTCACGGAGGATGACCGATGGGTACTGGGCGTCCAGAGTGCCGTGGCGTGTGGCCCCGGTCCGGCACTAGTGGACAAGTCTCAGGTACACCAGGAAGAAGTCCTGTCCCTATGCGATAAGGGGGGGGGGGGGGCAGCGATGAGCGCTGTCAACCATTCTTATCGTCTCCTTCAGTCGGTGTGGGCTGAAGCGGGGGCAGGCCACCCTGTGCCACCTATGGCGCTTTCATGTGTCAATGACGGCCTGGTGCTGTCGATGGACGCATTGGCAAGGGTGCAAGCGCGAGTGATGAAATCCAGGAGGCAAATGGTCATTGACCATATGCATCCGGCTACGGAAGTCAGGGAGCGTCTTCTTGGGACGCCCCTGACAGGGCCTAGCATCTTCGGTGGCCAAGCGCGGGCCATCTTAGAGGATACCGCCAGTATCGCGCAGAATCGGTTAGCGGTAAACCTACAGCTAGAGCTAGTGCGGCAAGTGCACGCACAAGGGGCTGTGGGGAAACCGCTAACGGGACAGCCTTCAAAGAAGCAGAAGAAGCGTAAGGGCAAGGCGAAAGCCAGGCCTGTTGCGACTTCTGCTTCAGCTGGGTTTTCGGAGCCGGCGAAGAAGCCCAGGAAGGTTGTAGAGGCGCCTACCCTCCCCAATGTTGCTCCTGACCGCCCTAGAGGCGGGAAGGGCAAGGGGAAGGGTAAGGCCTCAAAGGGCGGACAGAAGGGGCCGAAGCGTACCTGAGGGTACGAAAGCTCCCTTCATATCCGCCTGGACCGCGCCTGTGCGACAGGAACATCGGTGCCAGTTATACCCGTCGTGCCTAGAACGAAATGGTTCTCACTCTCTCTCGTTAAGAAAGAGGGGGGGGGGGGCGGACTGCGAGCCGGACAACCCCGTTAGACACCGAGGCATCTATGGTGGGTGGAAGGCTCATGCGTTTCGTCGAGGCCTGGTGAGGTGTGACGTCAGACAGTCTGGTCCTGGGATGGTTATCCCAGGGTTACATGCCGGAGTGGTGGGACTTTCCACCACAAAATCTGTCTTTGGCACCTGTCTGGACACCCGTACCAAGGGAGCCAGACAAGTTAGAAGCCGTTCAAAAGGAAGTGTCGGGTTTGCTTCTGAAGGGAGCAATAAAACCAGCAAACCGGAACACTCCAGGCTTCTATTCAAACATGTTCCTTGTCCCCAAGAGCACAGGGGGATGGAGACCCATACGTAATCTCAGGCCATTAAATTGGTTTATCCATACGCCTCGGTTCCAGATGGAAACGCCGAGGTCGGTAATGGCGGGATTGAGGAAAGGAATGTGGTGTGTATCGATCAATCTGAAAGATGCATATTTCCACATTCCTATGAATCGGAGTTGGCACAGGTTTCTCAGATTTGCGTTTCAGAATCAAGTATGGGAGTTTACAGTTCTCCCGTTTGGCCTGTCGACAGCTCCGAGGGTTTTCACAAGAGTGGTCCTTGCGGTGACAGCGTTTCTCAGAAAAGAGAACGTGGCGCTACACACCTACATAGACGACTGGCTGCTCAAGGCAGACTCGGCAGCCAGGTTGAACGTTACTTTCAGATCTAGGCTGGATAGTCAACGAGGAGAAATCCGAGTTGACACCCACTCAACATTTCGTTTATTTGGGGATGCGATTCGACCTCGAGGAGGGCAGGGTTTACCCGTCAGAGCCCAGAGTGGTGTCTCTGTTAGCCATCCTCAAGAGTTTTCGAGTGGGAAACCACATTCAGGCGAGGCGGTTCCTTCAGATGCTGGGCATGATGGTCTCCATGGAGCAGGTTATCCCGTACGCTGCTCTAATGCGAAGGCCTATCCAGTTGTATCTGATGTCTCTGTGGAAACAGAGAACAGAACCCCTGTCAAAACTGGTGCCAGTTTTGGAGCCGATAATATCGCATCTTCTATGGTGGAAACAGCATCAGAATCTCCTATTAGGGGTTTCGCTGCACCTACCCCACCCCCAGCTGTCCGTCTACACGGATGCATCGCTGGAGGGGTGGGGTGCCTGCCTGGGAGAACACCAGGTCTCGGTCACATGGACTCTCCCGGAGAGTCACCTGCATATCAATCTGTTGGAAATGATGGCAGTGGAACTGGCGTTGGAAGAGTTCCTTCCGATGATCAGGGGCAAGGTGATATTGATACGGTCGGACAATTCGACAGTAGTATCATATATAAATCGCCAAGGCGGGACCAGGTCGCCCACTCTGTGTATCAGGGTGTGGCACTTGATTCAATGGTGCAGGAATTACTCAGTTGTTTTGAAAGCAGCTCATATTCCTGGCCGATTGAACATTCTGGCGGATGCTTTGTCTCGCAGACAGAGAATCCCGCCAACAGAATGGTCCCTCAACCCTCCGGTTCTGCGACGGATCTTCGAGCATTGGGGCAAACCCAACGTGGACTTGTTCGCCACAAAGGAAAATGCTCAAATCATGACATATGTCTCGCCGATTCCAGATCCAAATGCCGTCGATACAGACGCTCTGGCGATAAGCTGGAGAGGGATGCACGCTTACGCGTACCCACCCACCATTCTTCTACCGAAGGTATTGGTGAAGGTCAGGGAGGAACCATGTCTGGTCCTGCTACTAGCGCTGTATTGGCCGAGCAGGGCGTGGTTCACGGTTCTTCTAGATCTGCTGGTGGAAAATCCTGTGCAGTTGCCCGAGATTCCGAACATAATCTCCCAGGCCAAGGGACGCTTCCTACACGAGCGTCCCGAAATGTTCAAATTGACTGCGTGGATGTTATCAAACAACGTTCCACGTCGGAAGGCTTTTCTCGACAGGCTGCTGATTTCATCGCGGCTGCGAGAAGGAGGTCAACCTTCAAGTCATATAACAACACGGTTAACAGATTTGCAGACTGGTGTGAAGAAAAGGGTATTGATACCTTTCAATCCACTATTCAGCAAATGGCAGACTTTCTCTGTGAGCTGTTCTTTTCAGGACTAGCTCCCGTGACAGTTGCTGGATACAAGTCAGCTTTGCCATCAGTTATCCCTTGTCTAGCCAACAGGGATAGTCCAGAGGTGGCCCAGTTAAATGTGATGTTGAAGGGAATGAGCAATCTCCGTCCGAGACAACCGGTAGTCATTCCAGCCTGGAGTCTATCTTTAGTGCTTAATGTACTGGCCAAGCACCCTTTCGAACCGTTGCGTTCGGCTAGTCTAAAGCATTTGACTCTAAAGGCGGTCTTTCTATTGGCAGCTTCCTCAGCTAGAAGGCGCAGTGAGATCCATGCGCTTTCGGCAGAGAGGAACCGATTTATTGTTTCTGGAGAAGGTCTGCGTCTTCTGCCAAGAGCAGAGTTTATGTCAAAGAACCAATCTTTGAGATATCCCGGCAAACCGATCATTATACCGAAGTTAACTAGGTTTGATCGTGATGCCAGTGTCTGGTGCCCGGTCCGTGCTTTGACTAAGTACAAGAAACGGACTGACTCGTTATGGTCGAACGATAGACATCTGTGGATCTGCCATAAAAAGCCTTATGGCGCCGCATCCATGGATACTATCTCTCGTTGGGTGGTCTAATGCATTCAGACTACTTACGAGATGGCGACTGGGCACCAGGTGCAAGGCGTAAGGGCACACGATGTCAGAGGAATAGCCGCCTCGACCGCCCTTTACAATGGTGTTCTGTTGGAGGACATCATGGCCGTTGCACAATGGCACTGTGAGTCCTCATTTACGGATTACTATATGAGGGATGTGTCAGACTCAGCCAATCCACTCGCTTTAGCTGTTTTGAAACGATAGTTAGTGACCACACTGCTCTTCACCATTTTTTCACTTTGGTAAGAAAAGAACCTAAAGCAGGCATGGTCAAGCGAGAGGATGACAACCAGATTGTGTCACTGATGGCCGGACCAGTGAATGGTTGGAGGCGGTACGTCTGGAGTCCAATTATCATAAGGTAATTCAATAGTGAGAGTTTTTTGTATTATGGATGTGTATCATGTTCATTCATCTTATATATTCATGCTCATTCCCAGGCTAATACATGGAATATGCAGGGAGCAGTTAACCCTCTTGGCATATTTGTGTTTCAGGCGAGATACATGTGTTCGTGAGTTCTCTCCCTTTTCTTAGGAGGAAAATGGGGGGGGGGGGCGGTGATGCGAATGTGATTCGGTTCCGTGAACTTGACGGTCCTTTTAGGTCTCCATTAGTCAAGTTTGAAGTCTAAAATCTTTCTCCAAGGGGCAAAATTAGCATTTATGGCTTGCCCCTTCCCACCAGGTTACTGATCAAATCTGGTGTATATCAGAAGTAACAGAATGATGAGTATTGATCGAAGGAGAATGAAGGAAATGTCAATTTCCCTTTCTCCGAGATCTAACAATACTCACCATTCTGTTACGGACCCAGCCTCCCAGCCCCACAGAGGCAAGCCATAGTTTTCTCTTGTTTGGTGGCTATGCAAACAATATGAGCTCTATGGTAAACGGGTACTCGGCAGTTGGGAGCCGAGTACCCGGTTCCCAGGAGTCGGTAAAGCTTTCTAAGTCTATAATCCTAGAGCCGCTGTCAAGGCCAGCTGTATATCAGAAGTAACAGAATGGTGAGTATTGTTAGCTCTCGGAGAAAGGGAAATTGACATTTCCTTCATTCTACCTTGGATTGCATGAGTTCATGGGGTTTTTCCATCGCGATGATATGGTAGTTCCTAGCACATGCATTTGTCTGACCAAAACTAATTTTTACACATTTGTCTGGATGGAAGCGGAGAAGCCACGTAGTTGACCACTCTGTTAGCTCATTCAAGTCTGCTTGGAGTGTAGCGTTGTCCTCTGGACTTAGTATAATCTGGAAAATCTTTGTATCATCTGCAAAGAGGTAAGCATCTGAAATGACTTGTGCAGGTAAGTCATTTATGTAAAGGACAAAGAGCAATGGGCCCAAAAGACTCCCCTGATTCCACATCCATTCAGCTTGACTGCTCACCATTTACAGCTACTTGTTGAACACGGTAACTAAGGAAGGACTTAATCCATCCATAAATTGGATCTGTTATCTTATATGCCTTCACTTTATCCATGAGCCGTCTGTATGGGACTGTATCAAAGGCCTTTCTGAAATCCATATATGTTGCATCTACCGAATGACCCTCATCAATTGCCTTCATCCATTTGTCGACGACATGAAGAAGCTGCAGTGTTGTTGACCTGCCACTAATAAATCTGACCTGGTTTTTACTAAAGAGCTTATTCTCAGTCATGTAGCGCATAGTATGGTCCCTAACTATGCTTTCCATTGCCTTGCATAGGATGCTGGTTGGACAATACTCAGCCTGTTTCCTGTCACATTTCTTAAATATTGCAGAGATTTTAGCTTTCTTCCAAGCTTCGGGAACTGACTTAGTTCCTAGAGAAGTCGAATATATTGTAGCGAAACTGGGGGCACAATGCTCTGCTGGTCATGGTGTGATGCGACACTTGTATAGAAATCTCGCATTCAGGATCCTGATCTATTATTCGACGCAGTTAAAGTTGAAGGCTGCAAAGGGAACCCGGTTGGTGGTGCTAACACAGTTGAAGTCAGAACCGATTTTGGGGTTCTCATGAGGTAGGACGGTGGGTTCTCAGTGTGTGATTGTGCGTGCGTGCATGTGTGTTGCTCCAAATGCCCCGTCTCCTCTGATCCCCACCATTGGTTCCCTTTCTTGGGCAACCTGCCTCAGAAAATCACCCATCACACCGGACAGTTGTTCTATTTCCCAAACAACATTGTCCTGGTCCCCAGAGGCCACGGGAATCCCCATCTCTCCGTATTCCATGCACCGCTCAAGAGCTTGATGAACTTGGGCAATCCACTGGCTATGAGCAGATAACGAGTCCATTATTGTGGGTTAGTGACTCTCAAGGTACACTTAGAAAAATAAGTCTTGAAAAAGGAAGGAAGTAATGGTTAGAGGGTGTGCAAGCTGTGCAGTGCTGGAGTTGTTAAAATGCAAAAGGACGGGTTCGCACCAACTTCCTAATGGGTTTACTAAAGACTGGTGCCTAGTCTGCTAAATCGAAAGAAGTTCTTTTAAGAAAATGTTTTGCTGCAAAGCTAAGCAAAGGTAGATTACACCAAGTTGGTTGAAAACTGGGGTTGTGCAACCTTCTAGTCCACACAAGTAATCCTCAGTTAGCAAACCACTTGACGCGCTCTTAAGATTTACATTGGCTAAATAACTAGCTTATAATTTCTTACTCCAATGCTTAGCGAAGGGTTAAATTTATCCAACTAACGTGTAGTGTAAAGTGTGCAGTTCTATCGAGGACAACTTAAATGTAAGTCACTTGAAAATTGATGATTTACATCAAACTTGGTATAAATTGAAAATAAATGTCAACTAAGCAACCTATAAATGGCTAACTCAGAGACTAAGTTGAATCATAAATAATCTGGCAACAGTTAACTGTTCTCAGATTTTTGTACCGTAAGTGATAGAAATTTAGCGCACTATCGGGCAATAATGCCTATGGTTATTTTGGAAATGTGCTGGTAACAATCTGGCAATGGTTAGCAATGCTCAGGTTCTGTACCGTTAGATGATAGCGATTGAGCAAACTATCTGGCAACAACACTCCAATATAAATTCTATCCGGCTTAAATATTTGCTAACTGATGTTGAAAGTCAACAATGCTAAGAAGGACTCGGATACTATCTATAAGCATGTTGGGCCTACAATCCTAGGATAACCTGTTCAAGTAAAGAATCTTGTGGCTCTTATTGGACAAGTAATCAAGATGTTTTCACCTGAAAGTTATTCTAAGAACTATATAAGCAAGCGGACTGGGACTCCTGGTGACTAAATCCTTGAAACAGCCGGTAAATAAGATCAAGTATAAAAGTATAAGAAAGATCACCTTGAAATTTGGTAGTTACATGTAGAAGCTGAAAGAGCCTAGCTCACCTTTCTATTGAAAGCAGTGACCTCTCTAACTACCGGACGAGTACAGGTGAACTTATTTGATGACCTTGACCTATGACTTTTGTCTTACAAATGTGTCCGAGTTTCTAGACTGTATCTAGCTAAATTGAACGTTTCGAAATCACGGGCGACGGAGATCAAGTTTTAACTAAATCGATCAAGTAACTACCATTTTTATTCGAGGAAAGGACGCGAGCTTGTATTGGACGCAGGCTAAATTTTGGCTCAAATCCTCCCCAAAAATCCTTATACTCATAGAAAGGACGCAGAGAGAAATTGAAATCCATTCTCTAAAATGGTTAACTCATATAGAACCTACCACGAAAATTGAACGCAATTTCCATACGCATGCTTACCACGGTACCACTATGTACACCTCATAAATATCATCTCTAAACAGGTTATCAAAAATAGGATGGTTAACATGTCCATGTCGGGCTAACTGCTAATTGTTATGCAAATCTGGAACTTAACAAAAGCTGTACCTGTGAAAATATGTGTTCGTCTCTTATGACTAGTTAATTAATAACCACTCGCCCAACAAATGCATTCCCATACTAAATGCGGTCAGCTGCATGTGTTCGGCTGTCCAGTACTTACAGCAGTCCCTGATCCAGCTGCACCGACGAACACCACTGATGTTAATTTCTTGAAACGTGACACGTAAACACCGGGTAAGAAGTAGAATGTCCCTCTCACTTGTACAAAATAAGAACCAAAATCGAATTCCATCAACCACTTCAAAACTCTTAACATGATTTAATTGAAACTTGACACAGCTGTCAAAACTCGATCCGAGCGGCATTTTTCCTTCAATGCATTCGCCAGTGGGATAGCGAGTGGTTCTGCCAACTCTTTTGAGAATTCTTGGATGAATGCAGTCTGGCGCTGGAGATTTACTGATGTTTAATTTCTTGAGGGCCTCTACAGTCTCTATCGTGATCTCAGGTGGTACCATCTCTAAATTGTGGTGTTCACGATTTGAAGTTTTGGAATTTCCCCTGGTGGCTCCGCAGTGAAAATGCTTGAAAAGAAGTTTGCGAGCACCTCTGCTTTATCTCTGTCATTTGTGGTTATTGGTGACTTCTTATCTGTACATGTCTGATACTCTGTCTTTTGTATTGCATTTCGATTTAATGTACATTTGTACTTCCAAATCGTTTTCGGGTTACTCTTGGCTTGCTTTGCTAAATTTTCTTCAAATGTTTTTCTCATTCTCCTTGTTATCGTTCACACGTTGTTTCTGAGCCTACAGTATTCTTTATATTTATCTCCATGTATCGTTTCCACATTGTATGTATTCTTTATTTTATTTTCAATATTTTATTTGATAAAATTTTAATTTTTATTTCTTTACAGTGATGACATTGATAACTTGAGTAATTATTCCATTAACACAAGCAATGTCTGGAAATGGTGGATCCGATAGATTATGTGATGGTGACACAGCTGGGTCTACAGAGATCTCTATAAAGACAGAGCTTGATGATGGGGAGTATGACACCGGTGACCTCTCCAAGCCAGACACCGTTCGGTGTGGCCTCTCTTTGCTGGACACCAATGCAATGTCACACCAGGAAATCATGAATAGAATGAATGAAGAATTGGCTGACCTTATTGAGGTAAATATTGACACCTGTTTGAATGACTGTGCTTTATGAGAGCTTTAACACTTTAATGGTCAAATTTGGTCAAGAAAATCTAAATATATTCTTAATGAATGTCCATTTGTAAGCTAAGAGAGGACAATTTTTGAAAATTTACCACTGGAATGACTGGCTCGGCTAGCGAGCCAGGCATTCCAGTGGTAAATTAAAAAAAATGTTGTCTCTTGACCTGCAAATAGACATCCCACAAGACCACTGCAGAGGCCGGTTTTGGACTGCTTGACCATTAAAGGGTTAATCAATGCTCTTAGCAGAATAAACTACATGTAGTGATCTACCGTTAAAATTCGACTAAAGGAAGTATTACATATTACATGTTCTAGGAAAGGGGTGCGTTCTATAATCGAGTACAGTTTTTGAGCATATTTGTTTTTGTCAACTTTCGTAATAAAAATTAATGATACCACGGAAATTAAACGGTACAAATTCTCGCCGCCTTACGACTGTTTAATTTATCCCTCAAAACATCATCGCGGAAGTGAAATTATGAAATTGGAGCACCTAAATATTGCGTATCCATTAATAAATATAATTTATTACATCAAAATTAATCCTGAATTTTACATAAATTGGCGTCCTGAAAAGATATAAATCACGTGATTCGCCTCCAAACACGAAATATTGTTTTTAATTAGAGGGCGTACTCGGATAAAATATTCTGGACTCGGAACTCTGAATACTATATATTATCATTGCGCGATAGTAACTAAGTATTGTACTTGAGGTCTGATCCATACCCATTTGTTAACAAACTCGTGTTAACGTATACGATCTCGCGAGAACACGGCGCCTCCAATCGCAAAACAGTCAGCGGCTCGCCAACGTAAAAAGCGCTTTATCTCATTTTAATTCTGATTCCGTTTTAGATCATTTAATGTTAGTCGGCATTACAAAATTAATGCATAATACGAGAGTAAACACTGTTCTAATATTAATTTTTACTGAAGAGAAATATTATTTCTCTGTTCTGAATAGATAAATTCTCCCGTACAAGCCAATGAAAATAGAGAATGGCAGATATTAGAAGAATTCTAGTAAACACAACTGCTGATCTGACCGCATTCCTAATATCACATGATGTCTATGTTTTCAAGGCGACATTTTGTGTCAAAAGTAGCATTGATTTTAATATAATAAACGATCTTTATTGAAGATACGCAATATTTGCGCTGTCCCATTAATAATTTCACTTCCATGATGATATTTTTAAGCCTACATTAAACAGCGGTACGGCGGTAAGCATGCGTATGGAAGTTGCGTTCGATTTTCGTGGTAGGTTCTATGAGTTTTAACCATTTTAGAGAATGGATTTCAATTTCTCTATGCGTCCTTTCAATGAGTATAGGATTTTTGGGGAGGATTTGGGCCAAAATTTAGCCTGCGTCCAATACATGCTAGCGTCCTTTCCTCGAATAAAAACGGTATACATGTAAAATACACTAGTCAGTGGATAAATGTACTCATCCTGCAAAAGATGGGAGTCTGGGGGGGGCCCCTTCTCTTGAAAATATTCATAGCATGTACATGCTTTCAGATGGTATCTGTTACATTTGTAGGGGGAAATGTGGACTTTCAGTTGGTTGTAAAATTACTCTATATTAGACATTGATAAATGAAAAAGGTTTGTGGGGAATACTTGCCTCCCTCCTCTTCCTAAATGGTTGGATGTTTACCACAATTTTATGCATCATGTTTCTCAGTGTCATGCAATACATATATACCTGTATTTATTTCATTTCCGCGACTCAGTGTGGATAATTTTTGCACATTTTCCTCTAGTCCACCAGTCTTGTGGTTAACTCTTTAATGGTCAAGATGGCCCAAACCGGCCTATGCAGTGGTCTTTGGAAATGTCCATTTACAGGCCAAGAGAAGACTATTTTTAGAAAATTTACTACTTGAATGAATGGCTCGATAATCGATCCAGTCACTCCAGTGGTAAATTTTCAAAAATAGTCTCTTGCTCTGCAAATGGACATGTCCTATAAAGAAATTGAAATTTTCTTGAACAAATATGAGGGTTATGTGTTAATAGTCTATCAGTAGTCTGTACAAGAATCATCAGCTAATCTCAGACTATGTAGCTGGAGATTGAACCATGTAATGATCGAGATTGGTCACGAAAAATTAAATCTTTACAAGTGAGTGGAAAATTATTTATGAAAATTTACTGCTGGAACAACTGGACTCGATAATATATCTTAATCTGTTAATGGTCAAGCAAGACATCAGCTGCTTTAACCGAGTCGTTGAGGCGTGTGAACCGTGAGAAAATTCCCACCTACGGTTTTGTGGTGTCATTCGACCATTGATCCCATTTGGGCAGAATTTTTTACACAGGTTTTAAGTTGAGGACCATTTTTACATCATGTGTGAAATCTGATAAGCGGAAAACAGCGTCGTTTGCTATTTTCCAACAAAACACCACATTTAACAATCTGAAATAATACAAATATGAACAAATTAAATATATTCCTTGTCACTCAACAGTTTATCACTGAGGATAGTATAGCGATGCTCATTAACACACGCTTGTAGGTCGGGATGTGCCTTGCGATGACATGAGATTATAAGTCCAAACCATCATTTTCTTCATCAATAGTTACCAGAGGGTCGATGTTGCTGCAAATTTGATCTCAGCACCCCGCACATGCGATCGTGCATTTCAATCCATTTTTGTTGCATAAACATTGCTTTGTACCACACGGATTCTTTGTTGTTACTTTGCATTTGCAACGAATGAAACTGAGTACCTTCGATGGAGCAGCTTCAAGATCTGTCATTATCTGGCATAAAGACCCATTTTCCTCTTTCCATCCCCAATCATTGTGGTCCAGTTCATCGTTACTGAGAGTTAGCCATCTGACAATCTGGAGGTGAACGCGGAGGCAATGGAAGTAAGCTGCTTGCTCAGTTGGTGGCTCTATCTTACTTCCCTTCACAACCATCTGCATATATCGCGCATATCTCAGAGAAGTAAGCATGTCCTTCTCAGTGCCACCATACAGGCAATGGAATAGGCTAATTCCTACAGTACCAACTTGTTCCTGTGATGTGTCACAACTCCCGATTATATCAGACAAATCCTATACCTCTTTGGACATTACCTTCATAAGATTCGTATTACCATGGCCAAACATGCCAGAAGTTGTATCGCACACACTCCAGGCATGAATTATAAGAATACGCTTTCATATGTTTGCTGGGATGACATCCGCAGCTTCCTTGAGACTGTACAATTGCCGGCGTCTTGAGAATTTCACTTCCTTCTTCAAGAAAATGTCTGCCAATCTATCGTCTCAGTGATACAACAACATTGTGAAGATGTCAGTGTCCTCAGCAACAACTATGACTGGCTGACCATCTCTAACATAGTCAAGTGCCATTGATACTATCAGTGTATCTGCATCTCCTATACTTATCTTTGTGGCATGGCCCAGCGATTGAAGATAACTTGACAGAAGGCTGATTTACTTATCATATCTCGTGGGCCCTTGGATTGAGCACTCAATGCTGTCTTTACATTTTACATTTCTTCATCCAGTGTGACGAGTTCTTTGTATTTAGCAAGCCTGTCTGAATTAATGCTAAGGTCAAGAACACCATTCAGTAGCTTCTCAAGTTCTTTGACCTTTTCTGCTATTATATCAGTTGACCTATCCATATCCATACGTTCATCACTACAGCTGGAACTTGGCTCACCAAAAAAAGACTCATTTGATTCAAAATCTGTATCTTTCTCGCCACATTCCATTTCACTGTCGCTGGAATTCAGAGTGAGTAGAGAAGCTAACAATTGTGTAGTTAGTGCTGCCTCTATTAGGTAGAGACCACGCAGAGCTCGAGCAATAGCTTTGCCACTCATCATATGGGTCACTGCATTCTGACCATACGCTTCACCTAATGCCTCTTCTATTCCAAATCCTTTCATCATATGAAAGATACTACTACATGCGCTCATTAGCAGATGGATCCCTCCGAGTCGCAAGACTATTTTGTCCAGACCTTTGACAACCTTTATCTCCTTTGCCTTTAGCCAAAGCAGTTGATCGAATGTTACACAGGCTGTTGGCAAGTTGAGGCGGCTTGCCTGTTCTTGGGTGTACAACAGCGTGGAATGGATGCATGTCTCATCATTTGGATTCTGACAGGTCGATCATTGACAGTATTAGTACCGCTAACCTGTCCACAGTCTCTCCGTCAGGTGGTCTAAAGATTTGCTGCATGAAGCCGGGCTAATTTGGTGGCAGGTCATTTGATCTGCTTAGGAGCCATGCAGATTGCCACAACACATTTGAATAGTACACTGCTGGTAGCAAGATGTGTGGAAACTGCAAGGCGAGGATTGGCTCCAATATAACATTTGGATGGGCATGGGGAGACGGACTAACGTACTGGTATATTGGAATGCCTTTGTCAACAACCAAATGATCGACATTTTCTCTAGCTCGTCGCACAATATGTTGTTCGATATTTGAGCTATGATTCTCTGCAGATTACATTGCTATGACCCCATTCCATGGAATGTACCTTCACCAGTGAGTGTTCAAATATTATGATCTACTTTGTCACATGCCCACTCTATGAACGTTTGGTCTGGTGGAGGACACAAATCTTCTATGCTGAAAATCCTAGCTGATGAAGTTCATCAATAAGCCATCTCGATCTGAAAACATGATCAATCTCTACTCCTAAACCGAACAATATTGGAGTGCTCACGGTTCTCGGCTTCACAGCCTGTAGAATTACTTGGCCTATACTGAAGAGAAATGTTATTTCTCTGTTCTGATTGAACAAATTGATAACATGATCTGTTTGACACCACGTGAAGGTATCATTTTTTCGACGAGGGTACGAAGACATGGTGTCAGAAATTCTAACCCCTTTTCCCTATCGCCAATTTCTTCAGTTGGGGAATATGTCTGTAGTGTAAGTTGCTTCTCGCACTTTTTTACATATAATTTGTGCAGCAGCTGGAGCGATTCGATTGGCCTCTTGTTCAGAGTTCTCAGGCCTTTCGGTGTACTACTTTTCATTGATAATGTAATTTGCCATATTACAAAAACAAACAACGTCCTTCCTACCCAATACTTCAGTGAAAAATACATGATCACCATAATGATAATGCTCGATGAGCTTTCATGTCAGTATCCTCAGGCAAAATACTACTGCACCACCTGCTAACTCCACCATCATCGCATGAAGATCAACAATTGTATATAGTTCTAATTAACAAACATTTTCTAGCCAATTGCACAAGACTTCAAACCAATGTCCCATTTCATCGTCACCAGGTCGGCCCATGGCCTATGAGGTCGGCAATGTGCGCTTGAACTTCCTTTAACAAAAACGATGATAAACTGCTTTTTCTGAAACTAAATCTATCCAACTCTCGAGGCGAGTGCGAATCTCAGGGGACCAGGGTCGGACCTACTGTCACATTGTTCCTCTATACATTTCCTTAGCTCTAATATCTGCACAGACCTGATAACATCTCTCTTGCTCTCTCTCTCTGGATGCTTCCTATCTAGTATAACCTCTTCCCACATAAGAGGCAATCAGTGTTCTAGCCGAATGGATGTGGAGTAGAGGATCATAATCCTTTGTGGGATGGCACCACTTCATACACCCTGACTTTGGTGTTCCTGGGGTCAGTGTATCTCTTTCTACAGCCAGCATGGACAAGTACTTTGCCCATGGGTGTAGCATCACTCTTGTTAATCCCATACCGATGCAGTTCTTCATCGAATATCACTGAAACGGATTAGTGTTGCAAGACCCTTTCTCTTTGCAGGAATTGGAGGGTCGCATTTCTCAAATGGCTGCAAGCAGATCACACAGTTTTCCTCGTGTATAACATGAGGATGAGCACTGTCACTGTCACTGCCACTATCAGTAGAATCAATTCCACTCATCGTATCAATGATACTGGTGTCGAGTGAATATGACCACAAAATTCATGTATCTGCTTAATTAATTAAACTGTTTACGCCCAAATCCCAGGACTCACTACTTTAAATCAATAGGAATAAATGGCAATATGCCACACTTCGAACTGTCTAATTAGTGGGATGGGGTATTAAGGCATATAAAAACATGTATTTTATATTGTTTCAGGGAGAAGAATGAAATCAAGTCATTATACACACTCTGTATAATTATGACTTCGCAGAAATGACGTTTGATTTACTTGATAACGAGTTTTCTAAATTTAACCGGGAACAAATATTATTAAAATTATAAACAACCAGATATTCAAATTCAAATTCAAATTAAATCTATCATGAGACACCTTAATAATGTATTATTAAGGGTAATACGACAAAAGAGATGTTAGATATGATTGTAAAGAAGATCGTTAGTATAGATTTAAGATATCTATAAAGCGGTTTGAAAAATTAAAAAAACATGCTCAAATTCAAACCCTTGCCAAAAATTCCACCCAAAAGGGGATCAATGGAAATTTTTAGTATGTGATTCTGGGTGACGTTACAAATCGAATGACACGAAAAAAACTTAGGTGGGAATTTTGTCTAGGTTGACCCACCAAAACTGGCTCCTATGACGAGACTACTTAGAACTACAGTTATCTTGAGAAATGTCCATTTGCAGGCCAAGAGAAAACATTTTTTGAATATTTACCACTGGACTGATTGCCTCTGTTATCAATTTCTTGGCCTGCAAATGGACATACCATTAATGGATTATCTAACTCCGGACCAGAAATGACAAATTCTGTACATGATATCAAGAATATTCTGCTGGATATTTTGAAAACAAATTTGACTGGGAGCTGTTGCTGCCTACTATGGCAGCAACACAGTCCAGTCATATTACATGTACTTTCAAAATACAAAAAGTAATATCCACCATCTCTCCTGTGCATAGACTTTGTCGTTAAATTAACCCTTTAACCCTCAAATTCTTTCAAGAAAATTCAAATTATCACATAGAAAATGTTCATTTGCAGATTAAGCGAGGACCTTTTTTGAAAATTTACCACTGGAATGACTGGCTCGGTTATCGAGCCAGGCATTCCAATGGTAAATTTTCAAAATATTATTTCTTGGTCTGCAAATGGACATTTCACAAAACCTCTGCTGAAGTCGGTTTTGGCAGATTTGAGTGTTAAAGGGTTAATAATATCTGATGTGTACTAACTAAGACGAAGTTCAGATACGTTATCAAAGTACTCAGATCAAAGGTATCACATGGTTGGTTTACCTGTCTACGCATGCATGCACTTTTGCTCTCGCTTGAAGCAGGAGTAATCGAGTAGAATTTGTACCGCATGATATCGTTATCCAATTATACTCTCAGCATTCAGATATCCAATCGAGGTATCTCGATAACATATATGCGAACTTAGCCTAAGTGCCAAGTGGCATGTTGGTATCATATTTTTTAAATATTCTTTGTTAAACAGACTGCACTATTATAAATAGATATGATTTAGTGAGGCAAATCCATGAATTACGTTGGTAACTGTTTGTTATTTTACGTGTTCATAGGAAGATCCACTGCTGTGTCATTTACCACGTGAGATGACCCTTGAGGAGGTGAAATCTCAGATCACGCTGGAGTATGGACAGGCCATGACAGTGTTTGTGCGCAAGGCTGATGGTGAGGTCTTAGGTAAGCCATCGTACTAACATACACCCACTCGCATAGCTACGCTGTTCGAGGCCGTACTTGCAGGCCTGTGATTTCTCACTATGTGAAGTAACAATACGCCAGTGGATTGGCAGTAGCCAATCAGATTTCTGCCTACTGCACGCGATAGGCGAGAGTTCGTCTGGTGACCTAATTTACAATCACAAAAACAGCAGCGATCGCGACGCTGTTGATCTGGAAAGAGACATTTGCAAAAGTTTGCAATAGTTTTGCTCTGAACAAGTTATCTGAGGAACAGAAAATGTGTAGATTGGTTTTCGGTAACGAAAACCGCTAGTTTGGTTTACGGACACGTGTAAATTTGTCTACTTCCTGATTTCTTATTGAGCAATCTCATTGGCGCAAGTTGACTGACCCCAGCTCATTAATATGTATGAAGCTTCGTGAACTCGATACGGGAACGTAGTGGGCGAGGATCATCCAATAGGATGATGTAGGTAAGCATGTTTATAGCTCAGGGTTCATGCACAAGTGTGGAAGAGTATGAGATTATAGGAAGCCCATTACCAGGCCATAGAAAGTATGTCAAATTCTACATTTTTAGCCCACCTGGGTAGAATGCCCAAGTGAGCTTATGCCATAGCGACCGTCCGGCAGTCAACTTTTTCTTTAAAAACACTACTCATTAACTGCTTGGCGGACTGCAACTTAATTTGGATGGAAGGACCCTATGGCGGTAGGCTTCAGAATTTGTATAGAGAATTTTGATGGGTAAACGTTTTCAATTTAAATTTGAGATTTTATGAAAAATTTACGGAAAATTGTCAAAGCGCTACTCCTCATTAACCACTTGGCAGATTTCAATCTAACATGGCTGGATAGTCGACATTTTGGGTGAAAATCTTAGATTTTTAAAGATTTACAGGAAATTGTCAAAATGCTATCCTCATTAACCTCTTGGCGGATTTCAAACTAATTTACCTGGAAGAACTCTATGGGTATACGCTTAAGGTTTATACTGAATTTTGATTGATAAATCTTTTGCACTAAAATTTTAGATTTTATAAATAATTTACAGGACCGTATCAAAACGCTATACCTCATTAACCACTTGGCAGATTTTAACCTATTTGGCTACGAGGATCCTATGGGTGCAGACTTCAGAAATTTTGATTAATCAGTTTTTTGGGGTAAAAAGCTTAGATTTTATGAAAAATCTACTGGAAATTGTCAAAACGCTTTGCCATAGCTGCTTGACAGATTTCATCAAAATTTGGCTAGAATGACCCTATCATGGTAGGATTTGTAGGAAGAATGTTGTGTCATTTACCATAACTTTTATTCAGAATTTTGCTTGGTCAATGTTTGTGGTGAAAATCCTAGATTTATGAAAAATTTACCGGAAATTGTCAAAACATATCTCATTTGGCTTGAAGGATTCTATAGTTGTAGGATCTAGAACATCTGTTCAGAATTTTGTTTGGTCAATTCTTTGATGTCCATCTTGGAATTTTCTTTTTAATTTCCAGGAGCCGTTTAAAAAAGCTACACAGTAATAAAAATAAATGGTCACGCTGCAACATAAATAAGTTGGTATACTAATAACACCTGTGAATTCTAGAGTACATAATAAAGAGAGAAATTCAAATTTAACTGTTTCTGCCGCTTACCCATGGATCCCATTCATTTCCTTCCAAATTCTGTGCTCAGGCCTGCTGACCTGGAATCACTGGACCTTTCCAGTTTTAGCTCTGCTCTTGCCAACCTCTAGCTAGGCGCCACCCACACTTCTGTGTTGGGATTGATCTATCCCCAAATGCCCTAACTGTCAATTTCCTGACAACTATACAGTAAGCTATTGAATATTTTGTAAATAATTTGACTGGGTGCTGTTGCTGCCATTTATTAAGTAGTAAATACATACAATTTGTACAGCAACGCATAGTCCGTCTTCAAGTATGCATTCATGATGTACTTATCTACGTCATTCATGATGTCATAATAATGTCATTCATTATGATGTCATTCTAGTCATATGTCATAGTTGATTATGACGTGATAGGACGTGTAGAATGGATGGATAAAGTGGAATGTTCAACAGAATATGTATTAAATAGTAAATACATATAATTTGTACAGCAACACACAGTCCGTCTTCAAGTATGCGTTCATGATGTACTTATCTACGTCATTCATGATGTCATAATAATGTCATTCATTATGATGTTATTCTAGTCATATGTCATAGTTGATTATGACGTGATAGGACGTGTAGGATGGATGGATAAAGTAGAATGGTCCATTTCGTTGCTCTGAACTCCATGTGTAGAGAGAGAACAATATGGTGGAATTCAACAGACAGTTTGGAAAGTTGCAAATTCATATTTAGGATCAAATAAGAAGTTTAAAATGGCTGTCTAAATGTCTAAATCTTTGCAAACATTTTACTTGTAGCATTTTCGCTACTTTTCGAAGGTCAATCTAATCAATAAACCAAGGACTTTTAGGAGCCTTAAAAACAAATTCTGATTTCACATCAAGAGTATACTTACCTCCCTAATACTTTTGATATTGCTAAATATCGGCTTTCACTCAATAAACACTCAGATTAAAACAGTTAGGTGCCCCTACTGGGCAGGGAGTCAGAGCGTAGTCTGGCGGATGCCAGCCCCACCACCGCGCATGACAAGGTGGTGGAGGACAAGGTGGTGGAGGAGGAGAAGAAGAAGCAGAAAAGAGAGGGTGTGAGTAAGAAGGGTAAGAGGAAGGCCTCTTCCGGACCGAGATGTTGGGAGAGATGAGGAAGACAATAAAGGATTTGGTTCCAGAGGTGCGCGCGGTGCTGGTCGTGGCGCGCGAGGATCTGGGCGTGGTAATCGTTCCTGATGGGACGGTTACCGCGGTGAGAACCGCTCCGGTGTTTCTGGCAAAGGAGACAGTGCCGCTCTTGCACTCCTTATGTCCACCTCTATCCCTAGGTGGACCGGTGGGAGGCCGGCTAGCCGACCACATGCAAGAGTGGGAATGGTTAACTCAGGACCGTTTAGTCTTGCGATGGCTTTCAGTCGGGTATCATCCCGATTGGATGACAGGCCCGCCATCGCGACTGTCTCTAGTGCCGATCTGGACTCCAAATCCGAGAGATCCAGAGCAAAGGTTGTGTATCGAGCAGGAAATAAATTCCCTCATACAAAAAGGAGCTATTCAGCCGGCACAAAGGTGTCCGGGCTTCTATTCAACCCTGTTCTTAGTAACAAAAAACACCGGAGGGTGGAGACCAATTCTCAACCTCAAGCCATTGAACAAGTTCATAGAGACGCCCAGTTTCAAGATGGAGACTGTGCGCTCGGTGTTGGCGGGGTTAGAGAGGGGAATGTGGACAGCGTCGATAGATTTGAAGGACGCTTATTTCCACATCCCCATACACAGGAGTTTCCGTCGCTTCCTGAGATTTGCATTCCAGGGCAGACAGTGGGAATTCAGGGTGTTACCCTTCAGAATTTCCACGGCTCCTCGGGTTTTCACCCGTGTGGTTCTTGCGATCACCGCATACCTCCGCAGGAGAAGCATAGCAGTCCACACGTACATAGACGACTGGCTGTTGAAAGCGCACACCCAGGAAAGTTTATCGGCCAGTCTGGAGATTGTTTTGAAGACTCTCACAGACTTGGGCTGGATGATCAATTTCCCAAAATCAGAGCTGACTCCATCCCAGAAGTTTGTTTACCTGGGGATGTTCTTCGATCTAGAGACAGGATATGTTTTTCCTACTCAGGAGAGAGTTCAGAAACTCATCTCATTAATTCAGTCAGTGTGCGACAGTCGTCATGTCCTGGCACGGGTTTACTTGAGAATGCTGGGGTTGATGGTTTCATTGGAACCAGTCATTCCTCAGGCCGCCTTACGCAGGCGGCCGATCCAGTTATTTCTCATGACACAATGGACCCAGAGTACAGGTTCGCTGGACTCGAACGTGTCAGTGTTGGCGCCTCTGATTCATCACCTGCAATGGTGGTTGGACACAGAGAATCTCTTGGTGGGGGTTATGCTAACCCCTCCCCACCCTCAGGTGACTGTATACAGATGCATCGATGGAGGGCTGGGGAGCTTGCCTGGAAGAATCCACGATATCAGGGCTTTGGAATCTGGAACAGTCAAAGGAACATATAAATCTACTGGAGCTAAGAGCAGTAGTCCTGGGCCTGGAACATTTCTTACAGAAAGTTCAGGGCAAGATTGTTCTTATTCGTTCAGACAACTCAACAGTTGTGACTTACATAAACCGCCAGGGCGGAACGAAGTCGCCCAGTCTCTGTATGATGACATGGAGACTGCTTTGTTGGTGCCTGTATCACCAGATTACCTTGAAAGCAGTTCATTTTCCGGGAAGGTTAAATCTGCTAGCAGACTCATTGAGCCGAAGGATGAGTGTTTTACCCACGGAATGGCAACTAAATCAATGTGTGGCGGATCGTCTGTTCGACCATTGGGGGAAACCCAACATCGATTTGTTCGCAACGAAGAAGAATGTGAAGATGACGACGTACGTCTCTCCGATTCCAGATCCAAGCGCTTTCGCAACAGATGCGTTAGCTATCAGCTGGGGGAGAATGTATGCATACGCATTCCCTCCAGCAATCCTGATTCCAAAAATTCTTCAGAAAATCAGACAGGAGGAATGCCAAGTGCTTCTGATCGCCCCGGATTGGCCAAGCCGATCATGGTATACGGATCTGCTGGACCTTCTGGTCTGCAATCCGGTTCCTCTGCCTCTGATGGACGACATTATCTTCCAGGGCAAGGCCCTTCACAACAATCCGTCAATGGTCAGATTGACTGCGTGGATGTTGTCAAGGAATCTAGAATTAAGGAGGGCTTATCTGAGCAAGCAGCCATGTTTATGGCCAAAGCCAGGAGGGGGTCAACCTCCAGAGCATATAATTATAAAATCAACAGATTTGCAGAATGGTGCTCAAAAAGATGTATTGATCCAATGGATTCATCTTTCAGGTAGTAGCTGATTTCCTCTGTCACCTGTATGATGCCTATAGCCTCAAGCCTAACTCTATTGCTGGTTATAAGTCAGCTTTAATGTCTGTTATTCCTTGCTTGGCTAATAGGGGAAGTGATGAAGTAAATACATTAAATGTATTAATTAAAGGCATGGGCAATCTAAGACCAAGGAATCCCCCTGTGATTCCGTCTTGGAGTTTATCGCTAGTGCTTCAAGTACTAGGTGATAAGCCTTTTGAACCACTTAGTTCCATTTCTATGAAACTATTAACACTGAAGACTGTGTTTTTAATTGCTGCGGCCTCGGCTAGGCGTAGAAGTGAAATTCATGCCTTATCAGCCGAGGATGACCGTTTTGTGGTTTCAGGGGAAGGCCTTAAGCTGCTACCTAGGATTAATTTCTTGGCTAAGAATCAGTCGTTGAAATATCCAGGTCAACCTATTGTTTTGCCTGCTTTAACTAGATATGATCCTAATTCTAAAGCATGGTGTCCCGTCCGGGCGCTTCTCCGGTACAAACAACGTACATCGGAGTGGCGCACCGACCAGTCGGCGTTATGGTTGTCATATATTGAACCCCATGGCAGGGCTTCTAAGGACACCATTTCCAGGTGGATTGTAGAATGCATTCAGTTTTGTCATAAATCCGCCACCGGGAAGCAGGTTGACGTGGCCAAGGCTCACAGTGTCCGCGGCGTAGTGACATCCACTGCCCTATTTAATGGGGTCCCTGTGGATGATATTATGTCGGTGGCTCAGTGGCACTGTGAGTCAAGTTTTACAGACCATTATCTCCGTGACACCTCTAATCCTCTCGCCTTGTCGATTTTGAAAAAATAACTAGGCTTATATTTTTGATGAGGTTTCCTCATTGCTTATATATTTCACAATTAATTTATGGAAACAACCACTTTTTTGGGACTGCATCATTCTTCACCAATGGGAAGAAGATGTCAGCAGCCATTTCAACAAGGTCAGTCTTGTGCATGAGTTGTCCATTGTTGATTGTCTTGTCACGTTACCCGTTATTAATATGATGATGGTTTTGTGTATTTATGTGGTTCATTGTTGAGAGTATACGAAAATGGAGCTTTTTCGTCTCTGTCCTGTAGTACATGGCACTTGTACGTAGAGAGCGTATAGGACATTGAGGTCATTCGACTCTTCCTCCCAGGAAGGAGGGGGGGGGGGGGGGAGCGCATATGACATTCGGTCATCTCTCATACATCGGTGGTGTTATCCGATGGTTAGTCAAATCCTGACTGTTTTTTCATACAGTTTCAGAAGTTTAAGTTCCTTAAACGCAGAAAAGCGTATAGGGATGAGCTGGTCTTTTGACCTCGCCTCCCTCCCGCCGAATTCACTGTCGAATTCTGGCAATATCAAAAGTATTAGGGAGGTAAGTATACTCTTGATGTGAAATAAACGAAATCAAGGATTTCTTTTTTCACGAGAGAGTTGATACTTACCTCCCTAGATACGGACCCGGCCTCTCCACCCCACAGAGGCTCGGTCTTCAGGCTCTTAATAGTTGCATGTGTATCAGCCAATAAATTAGTCAGAGGAAGTGCTAGTCTGCGCATGCGCGGTGGTGGGGCTGGCATCCGCCAGACTACGCTCTGACTCCCTGCCCAGTAGGGGCACCTAGCTGTTTTAATCTGAGTGTTTATTGAGTGAAAGCCGATATTTAGCAATATCAAAAGTATTAGGGAGGTAAGTATCAACTCTCTCGTGAAAAAAGAAATCCTTGATTTCGTTTAATTTAAACAAGTGCATTCAAAGACACATTAATCTTTACTAGAATTAAATTAAATGTTGTCTAGCTATTAGGTTATAAAGTCAACTAGTATCAAGATAATTCTGAGTCCTTTTAACTCTCTTCAATGGCATTGACCAGAAAATCATGAGTGTTCTTCTGGGCCCTAGTGGCAACATCTCACTTACGTTTATTGATTACTCCAGGTGAATTTGAGTTCTAACACAGAACACACAGGTACACTTATGTGCACACACCTTATGCATGCACACGCACACATGCATGCACGCACGCACACACTATAAGTTTCGCCATTCTCTCACCATCTCACAGCACTTCGTGTAAAAACTAATAAAAAACTCCGAATTAATTTTAGCTGTTGTGGTGGCCCAGACAGGAACTGTAATGGATCTGAAGCATGCAATTCAGCGTCATGTCACTCTAAAGTTATCCAGAGAAGGTGGTCCACAACATATTAGCTGGTATGTGAAGCTGATCAAGTGAGATCTCACTCGAGGTGGGCTAGAAATGTACCATGCGTCATCAGTATATGCGTTCAAGTTATTTTAAACATTGGCTCAGTCATCTGGTGTGTGAAAATCAGGAAGAACTTGTCACAGGGCATATAAAGATTTAATGAATAATTACATAGCATTACCAAATACCTGATTGTAAAGGCATTGAGTGGTATCTAGGCAGAAATAGCATAGACATGATTTAATTTATTTCAATGTAGATTTTTTAAATGATAATATGTCAAATTTACGCAAAATTGTAAAAATTATTTCATTAAAAACTCATCACTGGGTGGGTGTAGATATAGTAAATATTCACATAGCTTTGTTAGTCGTTGAAAATACATTGGTTGGACTCGGCCATTATATGCAGCAGTAGCATAGACGTGATTTGATTTATTTCAACATATTCAATGTAAATCGTTTTATCATTTTTTTTAATGACAAAATTATGAAAATTGATTCAGTCCACACGAGCATTTCATGAATATAGTCAGGCATGAAAGGGTTAACCGGCCAAAACTGGCATATGCAGTGGTCTCGATAAATGTCCACATGCAGGCCAACCAATTAACCCTTTAACACTCATACAATTGGCCAAAACCAGCTTCTGCAGCGGTCTTGAGAAATGTCCATTTGCAGAGCAAGAGATTATTTTTGAAAATTTACCACTCGAATGACTGGCTCGATAACCGAGCCCAATGTTCCAGTGGTAAATTTTCAAAAATAGTCTTCTTTCTCTGTAAATGGACATTTTCTATGAGAAAATTTAAATTTCACATCAAGAGTATACTTACCTCCCTAATACTTTTGATATTGCTAAATATCGGCTTTCACTCAATAAAACACTCAGATTAAAAACAGTTAGGTGCCCCTACTGGGCAGGGAGTCAGAGGTAGTCCGGCGGATGCTCGCCCCACCACCGCGCATGCGCCGACTACTACTTCCTCTTTGCTCATTTATTGGCAAAGGGTTACATGCGGTTTTGTGTTCTTCATACTTTTCTGCGCGTTGCCTTGTTTTTTGCTCACGTTTGACGATTATTTTTTGGTGGAAGCATGTCGGAAAGGGAGGATTCGCCTTTAGAAGGAGCGGGATCGCTTTATCAGGTGAATTCTTTGATATGCTAGCGTGTTTTGTCCCGGTTTAATGTATTTCCGGGACTCGCGCTTACCGTGATTAGCGCCTGATTATGTTGGTTTTTTACAACATGGTGCTTCATATGTCTCATTTCTCTTTGTGTTTTGTCCACAGGTATCGCATAGACGCTTTGATGGACTTCTCGGCACAAGAGGATATGTTTTCTCTCCACCACGGTTCCATTTCCTACTAATACTGTTAGGTTATCTAACCAAAAAATCTATGTTCAGTGAGTTGGAGGCCTGTTATAAAGGTCTTCTCACTTTGCCCTCTTGCTCCAATTCCTTCCCCTGAGGTGGAGAGAATGTAGAGGCGTACTATGGTGGAGTTCTCCGGTTCATCACGTTGGATGGTTTGTCTATACAAGGATCAGGTATCTAATTATTGTAAACAAAAGGGGAGATAATTTCCCTTTTTGCCAATGCTAGAATTGGAAGGAGTTATCTCTGTATATCTGATTGTTGTGTACTCGAAATGCCAATTCAACGGAAATGTTCCGTTTACTTATACAATTCGTTCTTGCTCTTGGTGCTTGTTGCGGATCGATTAATTTGGTCACGAGAGTGATGACGTCATAATCGGCCTTGGCCTTTTTATTAACAATTAACGTTTTGTCCATGGCTGGTTCTTCTTGATTTCTGATCTTGATGATCCTGTCCTCTCTTTTTAGTTGGTTTTGAGTTCGCTAACCTTAACTATCTTGCTCATTGTCCCTGTCCTTTGTCCTGTTTCAGAGACCTGGTTGCCCGTCCTGCGGGAGGTTTCTTAAAAGCCGCTTCGTCCCGCACTTGTGCTTCAGCTGCAGTCCCTGTGGACCGTTGCTGAAGTGCGACGTATGTAAGCTGTGGGGGGGCGAATTAATGTCTGATTTTCTCGCATTGCAGGCAAGGGAGAAGGTAATGGAGGAAGAGAGGAAGAAGAAGGAGAAAGTGTGTAAGAAGGGTAAGAAGAAGGCCTCATCCGCGGTGGATATGGAGGCCTTCAGGTCCGAAATGTTGCAAGAGATGCAGAGGACAATAAAGGATCTGGTCCCAGAGTTGCTTCGTGGCATGCTCCCTGGGCCAGCTCCTTTGTTGTCCTCGGCATCTGCTTACGAGCAGGTGATCCCCGCCTCTGAATCCGGTCTCTTTAGGTCCGGTCCGGTTGTGGATTCAGAGGTGGCCCCTTTGTTGGGGGCAGTCCAAGGCCCTGGCAGCAGGCATGGCGCCGCGCCGAGGGGCCGTGGACAACGGTTGTTGCTGGGACCCACGGTCTGCTCATCAGACCCCGGGTATCCGCGCGCCGAAGGTGCCAAACCCTCCTATGGCACCTTTCCTGGCCAGTCCGGGTTAGCTCTCTTTGCTGACCCGGAGTCTAATCTTTCTGGCCAGGAAGAAGAGGATCTCCTGCTGGGGTCGCCTTCTGAGGACGTGGCCATGGAATACGACGTCTGTGCACCCCTCGCGGGGAATGCAGGCGACGTGTTCCATGGTTCTACTCACGCAGGAGTAGATTTCACGGTCCAGAGGGTGTCCCCGGGCGGTGCTGTTGACCACGGATACCGCATACCTCGGCTTGCCGATGGTATGGCTGGTGCTGGTCAGACCCGTGGTAGAGCGGTGTTTACCCCGCGCTCTGCCACGGCGCCTGCTCCTGGTCAAGCCGCGGAATTTAGCATGCCTGCTCTCTCGGGCCCGCATGCTTTTCCAGGCTTGCCAGGGGTATCAGCTTACCCGCCGTCGACATCAACTGCGAGTGCTCTGGAGGAAGACGAAGGCCCTCGTCTAGTAGAGCGCTCGCAGTTAGCCACGGAGGAGGATTGGTCGGACGCTTGCCAGTGGCTGGTAAGTGTTCGGCCAGATCTACCCGTGGAGCTGCCGGCTAGCCAGCGTGACCATCGGCCGTGGTTAGCTGGTAGGCCGGCGGCTACCGCTATGCCATCTCTGCCACTTGCTGAGCATGTCGTGGACATGTTCGAAGCGGCAGAGGCGTCCATTAAGGTGAATGGACGTCTCGCGAAGGCCCCTCGCGAGGTGGCGAAGCGGTGCCGCATCGTGCCCCTGGATTACCAGCGGTACGGTGTGGTGCCGAAGCCGAGCGTTGATGATCGCGCGGCTTTGGGCGAAGATGCGCGGCCGGGCTCCCGTTCTGACACGGGAGTCTTGTGCTCGAACGCGTTGCGTTCGGCAAATGCCGCGCTGCGGGATGCGGAGGAGAGTGGGAGAGCGTCGATTGCCGCTCTGTCCCACGTCTCCCAGCTGCTACAAGGGGTGGTAGCGGCTTCCGCATCACGCCAACCAAGCCCGGTGACAGTCCAGAGAGCCATTCAGGATGGTATCAACCTGGCTTTGGACTGTTTGACGCGGGCGGTAACCAGAAGTGTCCGGGCGAGGCGCACGTTTGCGCTTGACAATCTGTGCCCGTCCCAGGACCTGTATAATAGGCTGCTGCGGACGCCTATGACAGGTCCTGGTCTCTTTGGAGGTGAGGGATGCAGGCACCTCCAGGAGACGGTCACTCTGGTTAATAACCAGAGGGCGCTGCGGGAACAATTTGAGGTGCTCCGGCGGGAGCGTGTTCGCGCGGCACCCCCTGCGTATCGTCCTCTGCAGGCTCGAGGTGGTGCTGGCCAGGTCAGGGGCCAGCCACCGTCGCAACGTAGGCCTAGGCCACGGGCGATTCGGCCAGCAGTGAGGGGGGCGCAGGCTCCCCAGCCGCACCCAGCCAGACAGCCGCCCGCGCACCGTGGTGCGCGCGGCGCTGGGCGGGGCGCGCGGGGATCTGGTCGCGGTAATCGGGCCTGATGGCCTGGTTACCGCGGTGGGAACCACTCCGGTGTTTCAGGCCGAGAGAACAGTGCCACTCTGGCCCTCCTTATGTCCACCTCTATCCCTAGGTGGACCGGTGGGCGGCCGTTTGGCCGCCCGCTTGCCAGAGTGGAAGCGGTTGACTCAGGACCGTTTAGTCTTGCGATGGCTTTCGGTCGGGTATCGTCCCGACTGGGTGACAGGCCCGCCATCGCGACTGTCTCTCGCGCCGATCTGGACTCCCATTCCACGGGATCCGGATCAGAGGTTGTGTATAGAGGAGGAAATAAATTCCCTCATACTAAAAGAAGCCATTCAGCCGGCACAGAGGTGCCCGGGCTTCTATTCAACCCTGTTCTTGGTAACAAAAAACACCGGAGGGTGGAGGCCGATTCTCAACCTCAAGCCGTTGAACAAGTTCATCGAGACACCCGGTTTCAAGATGGAGACTGTGCGCTCGGTGTTGGCGGGGTTAGAGCGAGGGATGTGGACAGCGTCGATAGATTTGAAGGATGCTTATTTCCACATTCCCATAGAGAGGAGTTTCCGTCGCTTCCTGAGATTTGCATTTCAGGGCCGGCGGTGGGAATTCAGGGTGTTACCCTTCGGAATTTCCACGGCTCCTCGGGTCTTCACCCGTGTGGTTCTCGCGATCACTGCATACCTCCGCAGGAGAAGCATAGCAGTCCACACGTACATAGACGACTGGCTGTTGAAAGCACACACCCGGGAATCGTTGTCAGCCAATCTGGAGATTGTTTTGAAAACTCTCTCAGACTTGGGCTGGCTGATCAATTTCCCGAAATCAGAGCTAACTCCATCCCAGAAGTTTGTTTACCTGGGCATGTTCTTCGATCTGGAGACGGGGTATGTGTACCCCACTCAGGAGAGGGTTCAAGTACTCATCTCGGTTATTCAGTCGGTGTGCGACAGTCGTCATGTCCTGGCACGGGTTTACTTGAGAATGCTGGGCTTGATGGTTTCTTTGGAACCAGTCATTCCACAGGCCGCCTTGCGCAGGCGTCCGATCCAGTTGTTTCTCATGACACAGTGGACCCAGAGTTCAGGTTCGCTGGACTCGAACGTGTCAGTGTTGGCGCCTCTGATTCACCACCTGCAATGGTGGTTGAATACAGAGAATCTCTTGCTGGGGGTTTTGCTAACCCCTCCCCACCCTCAGGTGACTGTGTATACAGATGCATCGATGGAGGGGTGGGGAGCTTGTCTGGAAGAGTCCACAGTATCAGGGCTTTGGGATCTGGATCAGTCCAAGGAACATATCAATCTACTAGAGCTAAGAGCAGTAGTCCTGGGCCTGGAACATTTCTTACAGAAAGTTCAGGGCAAGATTGTTCTAATTCGTTCAGACAACTCAACGGTAGTGACTTACATAAACCGCCAGGGCGGAACGAAGTCGCCCAGTCTCTGTATGATGACATGGAAACTGCTTTGTTGGTGCCTGGATCATGGGATCACCTTGAAAGCAGTTCATATTCCGGGGAGGTTAAATCTGCTAGCAGACTCATTGAGCCGAAGGATGAGTGTTTTACCCACGGAATGGCAACTAAATCAATGTGTGGCGGATCGTCTGTTCGACCAGGGGGGGAAACCCAACATAGATTTGTTCGCGATGAAGAAGAATGCGAAGATGACGACGTACGTCTCTCCGATTCCAGACCCAAGCGCTTTCGCAACAGATGCGTTAGCTATCAGCTGGGAGGGAATGTATGCATACGCATTCCCCCCAGCAATCCTGATTCCAAAGGTGCTTCAGAAAATCAGGCAGCAGGAGTGCCAAGTGCTTCTGATCGCCCCGGATTGGCCAAGCCGATCGTGGTATACGGATCTGCTGGACCTTCTGGTCTGCAATCCGGTTCCGCTGCCTCTGATGGACAACCTTATCTTCCAGGGCAAGGCCCTTCACGACAATCCGTCAATGTTCCGATTGACTGCGTGGATGTTGTCAAGGAATCTAGAATTAAGGAGGGCTTTTCTGAGCAAGCGGCCATGTTTATGGCCAAAGCCAGGAGGGGGTCAACCTCCAGAGCATATAATTATAAAATCAACAGATTTGCAGAATGGTGCTCAAAAAGATGTATTGATCCAATGGAATCATCTATTCAGGTAGTGGCTGATTTCCTCTGTCACCTATATGATGCCTATAGCCTCAAGCCTAACTCTATTGCTGGTTATAAGTCAGCTTTAATGACTGTTATTCCTTGCTTGGCTAATAGGGGGAGTGATGAAGTAAGTACATTAAATGTATTAATTAAAGGCATGGGCAATCTAAGACCAAGGAATCCTCCACTGATTCCGTCTTGGAGTTTATCACTGGTGCTCCAGGTACTAGGTGATAAGCCTTTTGAACCACTTAGTTCCATTTCTATGAAAATGTTAACTCTTAAAACTGTATTTTTAATTGCTGCGGCCTCGGCAAGGCGTAGGAGTGAAATTCACGCCTTATCAGCCGAGGTTGACCGTTTTGTGGTTACAGGGGAAGGCCTTAAGCTTCTACCTAGGATTAATTTCTTGTCTAAAAATCAGTCATTGAAATATCCAGGTCAACCTATTTTTTTGCCATCTTTAACTAGATATGATCCTAATTCTAAAGTATGGTGCCCCGTACGGGCGCTGCTCCGGTACAAACAGCGTACTTCGGAGTGGCGTACCGACCAGTCAGCGTTATGGTTGTCATATATTGAACCCCATGGTAGGGCGTCTAAGGACACCATTTCTAGGTGGATTGTGGAATGTATTCAATTTTGTCACAAATCCGCCACCGGGCGACAGGTTGACGTGGCCAAGGCTCACAGTGTCCGCGGTGTCGTGACATCCACTGCCCTTTTTAATGGGGTCCCTGTGGATGATATTATGTCAGTGGCTCAGTGGCACTGTGAGTCAAGTTTTACAGACCATTACCTCCGTGACACCTCTAACCCTCTCGCCTTGTCGATTTTGAAACAATAACCGCTTTATGTTTGTGAAGAGTGCCTCCGCATTGCTTATATACTTCGCCATTCAGCGACGGTGACAACCACTTGTCGGGACTGTATCATCCTTCTCTACTGGATTCATGATGACAGCTTCCTAGTACAACAAGGTCAGTCTTGTTCATGTGTTGTTCATTGTTTTGTATTGTCACGTTACCCAGTGTTATTAATATGGTGATGGTTTATGTGGGTTGTGGTTCTTTAGAGAGAGTATACGAAAATGGAGCCTTTTCGTCTCTGTCCTATAGTACTTAGCACTAGTACGAAGAGAGCGTGTAGGACATTGAGGTCATTTAATCTTCCTCCCAAGGGAGGGGGGGGAGCGCATATGACAAATCGGTCATCTCTCAGGCATCGGTTGTGTTATCCGATGGTTTATCAAATCCTGACTGTGTGTTTCACACAGTTTCAGACGTCATAAGTGCCTTAAACGCTTGAAAGCGTATAGGGAAGAGCTGGTCTTTTGACCTCGCCTCCCTCCCGCCAGATTCACTTTCGAATTCTGGCAATATCAAAAGTATTAGGGAGGTAAGTATACTCTTGATGTGAAATAAACGAAATCTAGGATTTCTTTTTTCACGAGAGAGTTGATACTTACCTCCCTAGATACTGACCCGGCCTCTCCGCCCCACAGAGGCTCGGTCTTCAGGCTCTTGGTAGTTGCATGTGTTAGCCAATAAATGAGCCAGAGGAAGTAGTAGTCGGCGCATGCGCGGTGGTGGGGCGAGCATCCGCCGGACTACCTCTGACTCCCTGCCCAGTAGGGGCACCTAACTGTTTTTAATCTGAGTGTTTTATTGAGTGAAAGCCGATATTTAGCAATATCAAAAGTATTAGGGAGGTAAGTATCAACTCTCTCGTGAAAAAAGAAATCCTAGATTTCGTTTATTTTCTTGAACAGATTCGAGGGTTAAAGGGTCATTGACAATCTCTTATACTAAGCCTTACACAGACACTATAATAATAACCTTATACACCAAACAGAGACTGAAGTAGTATTCTGCACCAGTTGTTATTTCATAGGGTTAGCTTTTTAATGGTCATTGGTCAAGCACACCAATTTCAAAATTTCCTTTGCAGTTACCTTCTGAGAAGTGAACATTTGCAGGCGAAGATAAGAACACTTCATAAATCTTACCCGTGGCATATCACTTATTGGTTTGGTGAGCCAAATCTAATCCTGCTGGATAGTGGCTCATTCATACATGCAGGGTTAGTCTCAGGTCATGCTGGATAGTGGGTCATCCATGCAGAGTTAGTCTCAGGTCATGCTGGATAGTGGCTCATCCATGCAGGCTTATTCTCAAGTTCTGGATAGTGGCTCATCCATACATGCAGGTTTAGTCTCGGGTCATTCTTGATAGTGGCTAATCCATGCAGGGTTAGTCTCAGGTCATGCTGGATAGTCGCTCATCCATGCAGGCTTAGTCTCAAGTCATGCTGGATAGTGGCTCAGCCATGCAGGCTTATTCTCAAGTTCTGGATAGTGGCTCATCCATACATGCAGGGTTAGTCTCAGGTCATGCTGGATAGTCGCTCATCCATGCAGGGTTAGTCTCAAGTCATGCTGGATAGTTGCTCATCCATGTAGGGTTAGTCTCAAGTCCTGGATAGTGGGTCATCCATACATGCAGGGTTAGTCTCAGGTCTTGCTGGATAGTGACTCATCCATGCAGGGTTAGTCTCAGGTCATTCTGGATAGTGGCTCATCCATGCAGGGTTAGTTACAAGTCTTGCTGGATAGTGGGTCATCCATGCAGGGTTAGTTTCGTGTCATGCTGGGTATTGGCTCATCCATACATGCAGGGTTAGTCTCAGGTCATGCTGGATAGTGGCTCATCCATGCAGGGTTTAGTCTCAAGTCCTGGATAGTGGCTCATCCATGCATGCAGG
This sequence comes from Chaetoderma sp. LZ-2023a, assembly GCA_034401795.1. Taxonomy (NCBI): domain Eukaryota; kingdom Metazoa; phylum Mollusca; class Caudofoveata; order Chaetodermatida; family Chaetodermatidae; genus Chaetoderma; species Chaetoderma sp. LZ-2023a. Next base: position 77,069,358 of record CM067375.1, read on the forward strand.
GTTAGTCTCAAGTCCTGCTGGATATTGGCTCATTCATATATGCAGGGTTAGTCTCAGGTCATGCTTGATAGTGGCTCATCCATACATGCAGGGTTAGTCTCGGGTCATGCTGGATAGTGGCTCATCCATACATGCATGGTTAGTCTCCGGTCATGCTGGATAATGGCTCATCCATACATGCAGGGTTAGTCTCAGTTCATGCTGGATAGTGGCTCATTCATACGTGCAGGGTTAGTCTCCGGTCATGCTGGATAATGGCTCATCCATACATGCAAGACTAGTCTCAAGTCCTGTCAAATCATTGAGTAACAGTTTATGATAACATAAGTCACCCATATAAGAACAGTCTGACTTATGGAAGAGACGGTAATTGTTAGTATCATTTGAAAATGGGTTCCAAAATATTTTAAAGTATACTTGTAAGGATGATGGCATATGTCTATAGGTGACCAGTATCCTACTATAAAGTAATAAGCATTTCATGCCTAGTTTTTCAAGGTCATGACCTCTAATTTAAAAAATAGACACCCATTCAATAGTTATAACTTTGTATTTCATTTATCAAAATAACATTTACGTGTAGGTTAACATGTTTCAGCCTAAAGATTGTATGTGAAATATTTTATTTTAATACTTATACCCCTGCAGGCGCTATGTATGGAAGAAGCACTGGTTGTATTACGAAGGACAGAAGCTGACCGCAGATCACAAGCCACTTAAGGAGTATGTAAATAAACTGCTATTAACGTTTCAATGGTCAGGTCAACCAAACCAGACCTCTGTAGTGATCTTGAGGCGTGTCAATTTGCAGGCTAAGAGAAGGCTATTTTTGACAATTTCCCACTGAGATAACTGGTTTGATAACTGAGTCCGTCATTCCAGTGGCAAATTCTCAAGACTAGTCATCTCTTGCCATTTAAATGTACATTCAGTAAGCAATTATTAGCTCACCTGACCAGAATGGCCAAGTGAGCATATGCCATGGCGGTCAACCGTCGTCCATCAACTTTTTCTTTAAACAATGTCTTCTCAAGAACCACTGGGTCGATTTGAATTCTATGTGGCAGGAATCATCTTTACGGCATAGAGATTTAAGGTTGTGCAAATGAAGCCGATCGGGCAATTCGACTGGTGGCCATCTTGGATTTTGGCCGATTTTTAGAAACGTATTTAAAAATCTCCGAAACCACTTCGGGGATGGATTCAAAACTCATGAAATATCATTTAGGGCAAGAGTTAAGCCAAGTTTGTTCAAGAGAACTTGATTGACCCAATGGTTTGGTCGTCATCTTGGATGACCTAGTTTTTGCAAAAACAACTAGAACCATTGAAGGGATCAGACCAAAATTGGGGAGATATGATTAGAGACTAAGGGCCATTAAAGTTTGTTCATGGGAATTTGATCCATAAAAAAACATGGCCGCGGTTGGCCAATAAAAGTCTAGCGTGTTTGGTGGCCATATTGGTTTTTTTTTATTTTGATGGATTTTGAGGCCAAAATTGGTTTTATATATATGTTTTTGGGTATTCTGATTTCAAGTTGGCCATTTTTTAAACTGTCGGATAAACGGTTTGGTGGCCATCTTGGATCATTTGCCAATCAAAAGCTTCCAGACTAAAGCAATGGAAAATTTTTAATGTCTTCTTGAGAACCACTGGGCCAATTTCAATTATATATGGCACGAATAATCCTTGGGGTATAGAGATTCAAGTTTGTTCAAGCGACCCATGATTGGCCACTTTGGCCGGTGGCCACTTGATTTTGGCAGATTTTTAGAAATAGGTGTTTAAATCGCTGAAAGCACTTGGGGCATCGATTTAAGACTTATGAAATATGATCTAAGGTACGAGCTGAAGCAAGTTTGTTCAAGGGAACTTGATTGGCCAAATAGTTTGGCGGCTATCTTGGATGATCTAGTTTTTGTGAAAATTACTTTCTCCATAACCACTGAACAGATAAGGCAGATATATAGCCGAAACATTTTTCCATTGAAAGTTGATACATGTATGTCAAAGAAATATGTCCCCCATGAATCAATCAAAATTTAGCATTTTTTGCAGACATCTTGTATTTTCTGCAAATTTCTAAGTAAATCATAAAAAGACTACTTATTAACCACTGGGCCAATTTTAACAAGAGCCATCAGAAGACGGCATATACCCCCCGGATCCAAACATTTCAGATAAACGTACATCAAGAGTGGACATACATGTGACGTTAATTGTGAAGGACAATATTTTAGAAAAACTAATCAATGAAAAATGCAACTCCTAAAACCTAAATTCCTTTGTCACTAAGTGTAATACAGTTTATGTATCGGCTTTAAAATATTTAAAGGGTGATAACTCTGTAATGAATAATTTTTTGCCCGCCAAAAAAGCACAATGTGATGCACATCTGCACATGATACTGATATACTGTGGATGAAATTTTAAGTTAAGCCACTGAGACCTCTAGGAGGAGTTGCGTTGAGAAGAAATGATTGTCAGAGATGGATGGACTGGCAGACGGACATACATACATTTTGGACAGACGGATGGACATACAGGTATACGGCTAGCACATGCACACCTTCACATGGTAATGATAACACTTAACAAGTTTCAAAAGAATCAGAGCTAAGCTGTAGGAGGAGTTGCATTGACAAGAACTGATTGGCAATGCAGTTTATGTATCAACTAAGTCACCAAGGATTGCGGGCTGACATCCGCATACAGAGGCAACTCTGATTATGTCTACCGCAATCTTCCCAGGTGGTCTGAGTGCAACATCAAAGAGGCAAACCTTAGGTGCAGACTGTGAACACTATAACATCGATATTACACGCATTCGAGAGACTAAAGTAGCTAAACACTCAGAGCAGCAACTACAGACAGGCCATAAGCTAGTGCTCATGGAGCAAAAACAGGCCACATACCGGGTCTTAGGCTTCATAATCGGGCCAAGGGTCTTGGATCATGTCATTAGTTTTGGATGCGGCAGTGATCACGTTGCATTCATCGACCTGGCTATACCTACCAGGGGTCGATCTTAACTTTTTATGTCACTAGTCTGTCGGACTAGTGATTTTGAAAATAGACTAGTCCGCAGATAAAAGCACTAGTCCTGTTAAAGGGGTTTCGGAAAATCTTACATCTCACACATAACATATCCTATGGTACTCACATTTCCCGCCAAAGTTTTTAGTACCCTTGTCACTTGATTTGATATTGCATAATTAGTTTGGAACTGCTATCAATTGTTTTAGCACTATAAAATTATATTGTACAGGGAACCAGGCACCACATGTAATTTGTTGTGTAGTTCCAGTAATCGGCAAATCATGCGTATGAATATATATGCGCAGTCATGTTAAATAAGATTTTTTTCTTTTGAATTTCTGAGCGAAATACAGGAGTAATGCATTGCACATCTTAAATAATACGCGCCATGATCATAAATTTTGGTGCATCTAAGAAGAATTAGCATATTACGTGTCCAAATTGCGTTATTATTTTACAAGTCATGGCAATATCTTGACACACATGCACATATTTTTATAGCAAACTAACCAGGAAGTTAATGCATTCAGAACTGCAGTACACCATACCCATTGTGGTAGCTTGGTTCCCTGGGGCATTTATTTGGGAACCAGGCTACATGGTGTCATACGCCGTGTAGCTACTATGCGCAGTGATGTTTTATCTAAAACAGACTCTTAGACGTAAGTCACTGAATTGGAGTATGTGTAATGGCATAATTTTCTCAGTTCTGACTATCGCTATCCTACCGCCATTTTGTCTTTAAAAAGTCATTAATTCAAGCCGTAAAATGATTAAATATCGAATTGTATTGTCTAGAAAGCGTGCTCACAATGTTCTAATAGTAGCTTAGTGATAATTTAATACATTTTATCATAACATTTGTCCCAAAATCGGTTGATATAGACATTACTAAATTCGACACGACAATGTTCCTGGATAATAGCAATTCTCATATTCCCCTCTACGACAAAATGCGTTTCAATTCCTCAGAAACGTTGGGAGTATATATGTTCCTCTGCAAAATCTGTCATCCGTATACATGTTTAATTATTAAATGTAGAGTTTACAGATATTCGCGTTGGTTTAATCGTTATACTATATTATATGTAGTTTCCAAGCCATATACATATGTCTGTATCAGTCAAAATCCATTTTATGAATTCTACATAATTACTGATCAATTCATAAGCCATGCAAGTCAGCTACGAGGCAATGAGCAATTTTTGTATCCCTCTAGGCTGAATTGACCAAGTAATTTGTTTTACGATGTCGGCAGTTTTGCACACATTAAGCGATTTCGCAATTCGGTTGTTTTCGGATCTTTTATGTCCTATCATATAGAAACCGAAAAAAGCTGATCGTGAATTAAATGCAAACGCTCCGGAATGCTTGCCGACTATGAACAGGCACTGCTATCATAGATTTTAACATATATAGCTTCTGAGGTAAATTTAAGCAGGTAAGCTTGCTTGTTTGCAAGAAACTTATGCATTAGTTTTCTCAACGTCATGGAATATTTTGTTTTTGCGAGTCTAACGGATAATTTTGACAGAAATTTTGTACTAATCCACCAGACTTGTGATCATCAGACTATAAGTAGTCCGTATGAGAATCAGGTAATCTCGGACTAGCAGACATAACTAGAGATTGAACCCTGCCTACGCGAAAACACACCACCACTAAGTGTCGAATTGTTAATGCATACAGCCCAACTACCGAAAAAGCCAAAGAGAATCCAGCAATATTAGATTCCTATGCAGAACTGAGCTCCGCCATTACAATACCAGCTAGATGGCAACTGTTCATGTGTGGAGATTTCAACTCCAAGCTGGGTAAGCTCGGAATTGCGGACAAAAGTTCAGGACTTGGCTTATGCATAGGATCCTATGAACAGCAAAGGAGATGCACTGGTGGCATTCCTTAGTTCCAAGCTCATCAACGACACTGACACCCAAATGTCATAGAAAAAAGCCCTCGGGGAGCAGATAGCTAACATCGATGTCAGCTCCTATCCAAACGAAGCCCTAACCAAAACTGAAATCTATGGAATCATCCGCTACTAGCACCATAGGTGTTCTTTAAAACAACCAAACTAGGTATATTGATGACCCTCTAGTAGTAAAACTGTCAGCAGAGCAGAAAGCGTTATGGCTGTGCATCTATCAAAGTGGCCAAACTACCCCGTGAGCGGAATATTATTCTGCGCCACATTAGCGAACGCTTAAAAGATCTTGCTATTCAATAGCCAGACTCCCTAGCAGATGAAATCACTGCCACGGACTACTGTCACAAAATGTTTCGGGCAGCCCGAGCCCTGAGAGTTACTGATTACACACCACCACCAACTGTACACAACTCTGAAGGACACTTTATCGAGACTGACCAGGGAAAAGCCGAGGCGATCCGAGAATGGTTCAAGGAACAGTTCACTGACAACGATGATAAGCCCTTGCACCCGTTCTCAGGAGACCCCAGGCCATTACTAACACCAATTAAAACAGCAGAAGTTAAGAAGGCACTTAAAGCCCTGAAAAATGGACGTGCATCTGGACCTAATGGCATGAGCAATGAACTATTCATATATGCAAGTGACATTATCTCAAAATTGATCATGCACCTAATCAATTCAGCTTTTGTGCACCATCTTCCCATCGATGCTGTAGGCCAAGGCACCCTTATCGCACTATCCAAGCCCAAAAAGCCACCTGGGCCCCCAGCCAATCTGCAGCCCATTGTGCTCCTCAACAGCATACGGAAAATCCTATTCAATGTTACTCTATGCCGCATCCTAGACAAGATCGATTACTTCACCGGATCATGTCAAAGTGGCTTCAAACGTTGACGCACCTGCGCAGACATTGTATGGGCTCAACGCATGCTTGTGTCGGTCGTCATGTCCAAACACTGAGACTTAACACAAAATGGGCATTGATATGTCACGAGCCTTCGACACAATTAAACACTCTAATGTCCTAGATGTACTATGCCAGGCCAGTTGCAATGAAGATGAGCTACAACTAGTGAGACTACTGCTTGCACAGAGAGCCTTGGAATTCACCCTACTCGGAGCCAGCAAATACAAAGCCAGGAGAGGATGTCATTGCATAAATCTGCTAAGCGTGCTACGAGGTGACCTCAAGAAAGCAGGACTCAGTACACTCAAGTCAAGAATGGACCTGAGGAAGCTAAGGATTTCGGCAGACACAGTGGGCAAAAGCGAAGAAGGACTGATTTCAACTGTAGGATGTTTCTACTACTACAGCCGCAAAATACAGTAATCATACATATCAGCTTTAAGAGATTTAAAGGGGGATAACTCTGTAATGAACAATTTTTGGTCGCAAAAAAATCACAGTGATACTGATAATGTGAACAAAATTTAAAGTTAATCCATTTAAACCTCTAGGAGGAGTTGCATTGACAAGAATGATTGTCACAGATGGGTGGATTGACAGACAGACATACGTACATTTTGGACAGATGGATGGACGTACAGGTATACGGATAGCACATGCACACCTTCACGTGGTAATGATAATACTTACTAAGTTTCAAAAGAATCGGAGCTAAACTGTAGGAGGAGTTGCGTTCACAAGAAATGATTGGCAATGCAGTTTATGTATCGGCTTGAAGATATTTAAAGGGGGATAACCCTGTAAGGAACAATTTTTCAGTCGCAAAAAAAAGCACATGCACATCTGCACATGATACTGATGATGTGGTAAAAATTTTAAGTTAATCCATTGAGACCTCATTGAGTTGCTTTGACAAAATGGGGCGGATGGACGGATGGCCATGCTGATCACTATATCCCTTCCCCCCCCCCATCTTCCAGACTGGGGGGGGGGGGGTGCGGTAGGGGGGGAGGGTGATAATAAAACTTGGCCAAATCTTCACAGAAATTTGATTGGTAAATTTGTCCAGTGGTCGTCTCATTTTCTTCGCTTCTGCCAGTAGCCAATAATTCCAGATGAGTGATACACGCCCATTGGGCCTCTTGTTGACAATTCAGTCATTCCAGCAGTAAATTTTCACCGATAGTTATCTCTCGACTTATAAATGGGTATTCAGTAAACAATTATTTTTAATTTCTCAGCCAATCTTAATCATTAACCCTTACCACTCTGATGTCAATATTCTGTCTTTTATTGTGTCAATAACAAAGAAACTGATGTTCATTTTTTAAAACAATTTTGGTCCTAGACAGCAACATCATCCACCAAATTTGTTGAAAAATGAACAGCAGATCATCTTTTAACTTAAATTGAAAATTTAAATTTTGACATCAGAGTGGTAAGGTTTAAAGCTAGCGTAAGCCGTTAAAGGGGAACGTCAGACCCTCAATATTACTTTGTATAAAATGAATCTACAAAACGTAACCTTTAAAAAAAATATAATTGTAAGATCTGTTCTGAAATTAGAAATATATATCTTCATTATTTAAATATGTGATATATTAGTTAAATTTCTATTACTGGATGAGACGTATGACGTCATAGGTTGAACATTTTTCTCGCTGTCATCCAATGCTATCGCAATAAAATTGTAAATTGCGTTTTATAAGCAGTTCCTCTTCAGTGATGTTAGAAATATAGAAATTATATTTGCGGTAATGTTGAAGAATATATAATACGTCTTTTGTCTGGTTTCTCTGATGGTGGCGCTTTGGCATAGTTTTGATCTTGAGATAAATGAATGACATGATAGTATAGGTATATCAGTCAAATTGCCACTTTTAAATCGACACTTACTAGCGCTACAGTAGATAATGTTATTAAAATTTCATCTATTAATGTAGGAGTTTAAATCGTTCTTACATACATCCCAATACATCTTTAGGTAAATGATGTCAATAGCTTTATCACCGATAGAGATATCACCATCCAAATGCATGCACTCCTGTCTTCAGAGTGCCGTTATCATGGTTCTTGTCGGATGGGATTTAACCTATGACGTCATAGGTTTAATTAACTCACAGAAAATTATAGTAACATAGCAATTTTTAACACCATTTTAATAGGATTTATATATAAATGTCACAGGAAAGTTTTGCACAGTAGCTTGAATATGGGCTCTACGATAGAAATGCGTGTTTTATGCAAACGATGGTGACCCGTCGTGTGTTCCCCTTTAAGACCACCACATTCTACTAAAAAAATCTAGTTGTAGTGCTAACAGCTACTGCTCTGATTTGTTCGCGATTTGTGACATCAAAATTTCTATTATATATACCCCACTATGCAGGTTCTAAATCTTGGTCGAGCCACATTCTTTGAATCGATAGTCTGCCACAAATACTGGGAACAAGTAGGTCACTCGGATCAGTATGTCTACTCTCCATAATAATTCAATTCTTGGAACTAGTGAACTAATTCTTACAGAAAATGTTTATCCAGGTAGTATATATTCAATAGATAATGTAGTTAATTATATAAATGTTAATACTATCTTCCATTTGCAAGTCAATACTAATCATTATACATGTCGTAACTTATGATTGTGTTTTCAGGTATAACATTAGAAACAAGGATGAGGTGTCATTCATCAAAAGACTGCAAGAAAGATAGCGTCCACCTTCTTTCCACAGTCACATATCCACGGCGTTGATTGTTATAGGCGGATATCTGCTTCAGACCCACGACAGTAATTGTTATAGGCGGATGTCTGCTTCAGACGCATGGCGGTGATTGTTATAGGCAGATGTCTCCTTCAGAGCCACGACAGTGATTGTTAGCTCACCTGGTCAGAATGCCCAAGTGAGCTTATACCATGGCAACTCCGTCGTCTGTCCATCTGTCAATTTTATGTTTAAACGACATCTTCTCAAGAGCCATTGGGCCAATTTCAATTGTATTTAGCAGGAAGCATCCCTAGGGCATAGAGATCTAAGTTTATTGAAATTTGTCATATTCTTGTATGTAATGCCTCTGATGAGCTTCCCACATGGAGCGAAATGCCACAAAGTCAGATCTCGGAAAGGGGTGTTGACCTCTCCACCCCCACCCCCCTGTTGCACCTATCTAATATAAAAAGCCTTCCAAGCTCCCCACTAGCAGCTCCATTGATACCTTAAAGGGGTCACACCCAGCCCCTAGCTTTATATAAAAAATACACATTAAACCACCTTATGGCTTCACTCTCAGACCATTCTCTCCAACCACAACTCAAACTAAACATTTTGGGCCCTGCAAAAAGCACACACACATGCACACTCATAAAGGAGCCAAAACTATAAAGGCCCAAAAGCTTTGGGCCCCGTATTGCGCACACACATGCACCTGCCCTGGTACCAAAGACTGGGCCTCCGTCTTGGTACCCTAAGGTATGTACAATTACGGAAAATGTGCGTGCATATGGAGTGGGGGGAGGGGGGCCCAAAGCTGGTCCCAAAGTCCTATAAATAGGGGGCACCAACTCAGTGTCAGGCATCCGACTTTAGTCCTGAACTATCAGGACAAGCGTCAGGTTAACCTATCCAGAGTCGTGGCTTTCCATGTTATAAATCATATATTTTCACTTAAATATTGTTCAAAATCACTGTTACAAAAAGCAGTCAAGAGATTGTTGTCAATATTTCTAAAAATAAACCATTTGACTGAAAAGCATTGGAAGTGGCACTGATTGATGTAAAACTCAATAAAGATTAGTTGAAATGCCAATGTTTCAGGTGAACGATACAGGCCCCTTGGGCCTCTTGTTATAGGCAGATGTCTGCTTCAGACCCATGATGGTGATTGTTATAGGCGGATGTCTCCTTCAGAGCCGCGACTGATTGTTATAGGCTGTTGTCTGCTTCAGACCCATGATGGTGATTGTTATAGGCTGTTATCTGCTTCAGACCTATGATGGTGATTGTTAGAGGCGGATGTCTCCTTCAGAGCCACGACGGTGATTGTTATAGGCGGATGTCTCCTTCAGAGCCGCGACTGATTGTTATAGGCTGTTGTCTGCTTCAGACCCACAATGGTGATTATAGGCGGATGTCTGCTTCAGACCCATGATGGTGATTGTTAGAGGCAGATGTCTCCTTCAGAGCCATGATGGTGATTGTTAGAGGCAGATGTCTCCTTCAGAGCCACGATGGTGATTGTTATAGGCGGATGTCTCCTTCAGACCCACGAGGGTGATTGTTATAGGCAGATGTCTCCTTCAGAGCTGCGACTGATTGTTATAGGCTGTTGTCTGCTTCAGACCATGATGGTGATTGTTATAGGCGGACGATTGTTATAGGCGGATGTCTACTTCAGACCCACGATGGTGATTGTTATAGGCGCATGTCTGCTTCAGACCCACGATGTGTTTGTTATAGGCGGATGTCTGCTTCAGACCCACGATGGTGATTGTTATAGACGGATGTCTCCTTCAGAGCCACGACGGCAATTGTTATAGGTGGATGTCTCCGTCAGACCAACGATGGCAATTGTTATAGGCGGATGTCTCCTTCAGACCCACGACGCTGATTGTTATAGGCAGATGTCTCCTTCAGAGCCGCGACAGTGATTATTATAGGCGGATGTTTCCTTCAGACCCACGACGGTGATTGTTATAGGCGGGTGTCTGCTGCAGATCCACACCAGTGATTGTTATAACGCTGCGACTGTCTGTTTCAGACTGTCAATATCACCATAAAGTCTGTGGCAGATGGATGGACAGACGGATGGCAGGTGGTCACCATGGCATAAGCTCACTTGGCCAGGTGAGCTAAAAATAACAGTTACCTAATTCTTGATGAAAACCAGGCGCCATTTGCATCGCTATATTGATGGGATCAACAAAAATTGTGATATTGTTAGTCTCCATGTTGGAAGTCTAAGGCTGTGTTCACACTACAGAGCTAATCAGATGTAAGTCAATGAATCACAAAATTTAGTTTTATTCGGGTAACCTTTCACATTTACACAAGTTATGACAAGTAAACAAATCTTTGTGATCGATCAGACTTGGTTCGGTTTAGCTCTCTAGTGTGAAATGACCCTGGTGATTGGAGGTTATGTGGATTGGAACGCTTACATGTACACAACGGTAATATATACACCTGTGCAAAAGTTAAGCACCACCCTATTTTTACGCACATGCGAGGGTATATTCATGTGCTATGAAGAAAGCAATAGCATAAACATTTATGTACCCATCCATCTTAGTGCAAGAGGTAATAATGCAACTAGAGGAATGCTGATTATGATGGTGGGGAAACACTGTATGTTTTTGTTTGAACTTGAAAACGAGGCCTGAATATGGTTACGTTGACACAACTGACAACTATTGCCCTACAGTTGACACACATGGCTAGATTGTCATTAATGGTGTCTGAAAACAAAGTTTAACATCTGTGCACGAGTTTGAGACTGTCATTATTAATACCGGGTATATCCACCTTGTGCCTGGATGACGGCCTGGACACGACGTCTCATGCTGGTCACCAACCGACTGATACGCCATTGTGGTATTCGTTTCCATTCAAGATGGAGTGCGTCTGTTAATTCCTGTAGGTTCTGCACAGGAGGATCCCTCCTTCTCACCATGTTTCCCAGAATGTCCCAGATATGCTCAATAGGGTTCATGTCAGGGCTCCTTGCTGGCCATGGTAGGGTTTCGATGGCATTCTGGCGGAGGTATTCATGCACAGCTCTAGCACGATGTGGTCGGGCGTTGTCATCCATGAATATAGGGTGGGTTCCAGGTGCATGATTTACAAAATGAGGGACCACAACTCTATCCAGTATGGAATCTTGATATCTTTGTCCATTTAGTGTTCCAGGTACAGTCAACAGATCCAGCTTACAATCAAATGAGATGCACCCCCATATCATAACGGAACCTCCACCAAATGGAACTTCTTCCATGATGTTACGTTGGTCGTACGCCGTGCGTCTGGACCTCCATACACGAGTTCGACCATCTGTGGCATGAAGCAGGAACCGACTTTCATCGGACCAGTGTACCCGTCTCCAGGATCTCATGTTCCAGTGTCTTCTTTCGTTGCACCACCTCAGACGCTCCTCTTTGTGGTGTGCAGTGAGGAGAGGACGTCTGACAGGTCTCCTAGCTTTCATGCCAGCAGCATACAGTCTCCTTTTGACGGTAGACATTGACACTCTATTGCACATTTCCCATTGCTGGCTGAGCACTCTGCTGTTGGTGAATGGAGATCTCCTAACAAGGCGTACTAGGGCTCGATCATCACGGGCAGTAGTCTTCTTCGGTCTTCCAGATCTAGGCCTGTCCTTCACCTCGTTAGTTTGCCCATGTTTTGCAATCAAACGACTGATTACAGTATGGTTAATGTTCAGCTGTCTGCCAATCTCTCTGCATGACATACTAGTGGTATGCATGCCTATGATTTGCCATTTCACACGATCACTTAACCTTCGTCTTGCCATAGCGGTTCACAATCAAGAGCTAATTCTCTCTGTACAAATAAACCACGGTCATGAACACAAAATTCCTAATCTTGTCGCCTAAATCTGTATGTAATGTTCTACACCTCAAACTGGACTTTTACATAACTGAACACGTGTGCTGTTTCCCGCCACGCACGGACATCAAGCGGCGTGAAGTCATGCATGCATGTGCATTTCGTACTTGGAATTATGTCAGCTAACGCGGGGACAAAAAGTATGGCAGCCTAGTTGTACCATCATGTTTCTACGTTCTATTGTTTTTGCTGGTGCTTATCTTTTGCACAGGTGTATATGTATGCAAATTCAATGAAAAACACTGTCAAACTTTTGCAGATTTTGAAATTAGTTTTACTGAAGGCTTTTGCTGGGTGCGGCAGCAACAGTTTCCAGTCTAAGTCATTTCAAGATATACAGTATGTCATCTCAAATTGTTCACTATTTTCTGATATCTTTTCATCAGCTTAGCATCGTGGTATAAACATGAAATGGACCTTTCCAGTTTTAACGATGCCCCGCCCATCTCTAGCTAAGCTCCACCTATGCTTCGCCCGTGTTGGGATCAATCGATCTGTGCACTCTGACTCTCAATTTCCAGAAAACTATACAGTTAAGCTGTTGAATATTTTGAAACTAATTTGACCGAGTCAAATTAGTTTCAAAATATTCAACAGCTTACCTTTATGATTGCTTTTATATGAAATTGCCAAACTATATCTGGCACCTCTATGACTGAGCTTATATACTGAGGCGGGCGCGCTACGATTTTTCTGATTGGTTCAAATGTAAATCATGGCAGCCATCATATGGTGTAGAAATGTACCAACATTTAACTACTAAAGCCTGAATATCTTTCTTTAGCTGCATGATAAAAAGTTCAAAATTACATACATAGTTTATGAGTGTCATATTAGATAACCTGAATAGCTAAAGCGAGATGGGCTTAGTTATCCTTTAAATAGTAAAGGAGACACAATTCGTACAACAATGCTTAGTCCGTCATCAATTAAGCATTCATGATGAACTTAGCTACTTCATTGATTATGACATCAGCCTACATGTGACCTAGTTGATTATGACATCATATAATGGATCATGGATAAACTGGAATCCTCAATAACCATTCGTGATGAAGTCAGCTATGTCATTGATTATGATGTCAACCTACACCTCACATAGTTGATTATGACATCATATAATGGATGGATAAACTGGAATGCTCCATTGAGCATGCATAATGAACTTAGATACGTTATTTATGATGTAATTGGTTGACATTAGCCTACACGTCACATAGTTGATTATGACATCATGTGACGGATGGATAAACTGTTAACCCTTTAACACTCATATCAGCCAAAAACGGCTTCTTCAATGGTCTTGAGAAATGTCGATTTGCAGAACAAGAGAAGACAATTTTTTTTAATTTACCACTGGCCATTCCAGTGGTAAATTTTCAAAAAACGTCTTCTTGGTCTGAAAATCGACATTTTCTATGAGAAAATTGAAGTTTTCTTGAACAAATTCAAGTGTTAAAGGGTTAATGTGAGATGTACATACTGCTGATAACTTAACAAGACATGAAAACAAAGCTGATTTATTTTTTCTCTGGTTTATTTAATGCCAAAAATGCAAATATTTTCCCGGATATGTAAAATTACATGGTGTATATAATATATAATGTAATGATATATATTAATTAATCTGTAATAAAATATTTCTAATAAACATGAATATCTAATTAATACTATTGCTTATGTTTTATTGTAAAGATGAATATCAATGAATGTATATAAAGACATAAGATAGGTGGCCATAACTATATATATAACAGAGAGTGACCAAGAACCACCATTGCAAACACCCACCCATTTGTAACATTTTAAGTTTTCAGATTTTCTTCAATTCACAACCAAAGTTGTGGAATCCTAGTAGACATTTGCATCCATTCTCGTGTTAAAACATTAGCGAAAATCGGACACACATGGACACTGCCAGATCGGTAACATATGGGCCACCGAAGAGCACAGGCACATGTCTTATGACACACCTATGTCAAGACGTTTCAACCTCCAGAGACATACTAGAAATGATATGCAATATCGTGTCATCCAGGTTCTATCATCAGATCCTGATTGAGGACAACAGCACTCCTTGGAGAAGATCCAAGGAATCACACTGGATACATCGACTACACTGTATGGAACTGCAAGACATCAATATGTAGTTATCACCCCTCTTCATACCCTCAACGCCCCTATTGGCTACACCCCTTTTTACTCAGATGTGGGGGATTCCCCTCTAAGAATTAATCCTAATGGCGTCATAAATGCTATTATGATGCCATTAAACTTTCTATCTCTATGGCCCGTATACGTCATAAGAACATCTTCACAACACCTCTATGTTAATCACTCAACACGTGCCCTTTCCATATTCATTCATTTGGAATCGCTAAGATGTTAAGCAACTAGTTTATTCTTGGTCTTTCAACACCTAAGTTTTCACACACTCAAACTCACACACACACACACACACACACACACACACACACACACACACACACACACACACACACACACACACACACACACACACACACACACACACACACACACACACACACACACACACACACACACACACACACACACACACACACACACACACACACACACACACACACACACACACACACACACACACACACACACACACACACACACACACACACACACACACACACACACACACACACACACACACACACACACACACACACACACACACACACACACACACACACACACACACACACACACACACACACACACACACACACACACACACACACACCTCTGAGTAGCCAAAAACCTCGGAATGAAAAGCGTCTAGTTTAACATGGTTACTTGAGCGCACCGCCCTTGATCCCTCAGTACAGGATATTGGGTCTTGTCACTCTGCTGCTGGTCCAATCACGTGTCCCGTGTGGGTAGTGTTGACTGTGTCTGGCATCAGTACAGCCAACACAGGAGGGATGCCCCACAGGCATGGAAAATCACAACCAAAATTAGGATTTTCCTGACCACAATAATATATCTCAAAACGGTACCGAAAAGGGACACCATCATGAAATTATGTGCCCCAGGAGCACTTCTAGCGGTGTCAAAAACAGACCAACATTAAAAGAATCGGTGCCACTCTGACACCGGTAGTGCCACGCTTTCCAGAATTATGACACCGAGAAACCAACAGGCATAGGGACACCGCTGAAAAGGGACACCAAGATTTTGACTGGTTGCCAGGCCATAGGGTATAAAAGGCCGAGAAAAATCAGTCTCAGGCCATTCAGACTTTTGAGTCACACCAGCACTCAACGTAAGATTGCCTGATATAATTCAACTGAGGACAATCCCGTACATTTGAAGACGTAGTTATTAATCCCCCCAATCCCCGATATCAGTACAGTAGTTTTTGGACACAGATACGAATGCAATACACTCCTCCCCTTATGGGGTAGTGGTAATACCATATATTGAATTTTTAACCCTTTAATGGTCAAGCCAGCCAAAACCAGCCTCTGCAGTAGTCGTGTGGAATGTCCATCTGCAGTTAGAGTATTTTTGAAAATTTACCACTGGAATGGTTGGCTCGATAATTGAGCCAGTCATTCCAGTGGCAAATTTTCAAAAACAGTTCTCTTAGCTTGCAAATGGACATTCAGTGGGCAAATATTTTCATTTTCTTGACCAAATTTGACCATTAAAGGGTTAATGAGTTATCTTTCTCGATTACGCATAACAAATAAAGGGTTACTTCCTGTAACTACTATCTGTATTACTTCTATCCTTACCAATGTCCTATTATTCCTGCAGGAACGTGTAGAACACATGAATAAATACTCATCCCAGTGGTCAGTTTTATAATTGTCTCTTGATCTAAGTCATCTGACAGGGGACATTTACTATGAGACATTGCCATTTTATTGATCAGTAATAGATTAACATATACAGGTTGTAAATAAAAATGTTATCGCTAGCACCATGGATGGACTGCTGGATGAACAGAACAAAAAATATGCATTTTCCATGACCAAACTATCCAGCCTGTTTCAGCAACCAAATACTCCCAAGTCATGCCAGTAACGGCTAAGTTGACTTGACCAGCAAGTGGACACTCACCGAGCAGACTTAGCTGTTCTTGACCATGGCCATTAAAGGGTTAATCAGTGTTCCAATAACCCTTTCATGACAGACATAATATAACATATTACTTATGATTGGAATACATTCTGTTAGTTTGAAATAAATTTGATGCTTAACTAGTCTTCCAGTCAAATTCTTTTCAAATATTCAAGAGATTCCATGTATGTGTGTTTGAAATGGAGATTGTGAGTTTAGTATTGACAGTTACCGTTTTTATTCGACGAAAGGATGCTAGCTTGTATTGGACGCAGGCTAAATTTTGGCCCAAATCCTCCCCAAAAATCCTTATACTCATAGAAAGGACACACAGAGAAATCTCCATACACATGTTTACCGCCCCGTGCCACTATGTTTAATGTACGCCTCAAAAATATCATCGTGGAAATGAAATTATTAATGGGACGGCATACATATTGATAAAGATCGTTTATTACATCAAAATCAGTGCTACTTTTGACATAAAATTAAATGACCAAACTGGAATCGGAATTAAAATGAAATAAAGCGCTTCTTATGTTGGTGAGCCGCCTCTTTTGCGATTGGAGGCGCTGTGTTCTCGCGAGATCTTATACGTTAACGGGAGTTTGTTATCAAATGGGTACTGATCAGACCTAAAGTACAATACTTAGTTCCTATCGAACAATGATAATATATGGTATTCAGAGTTCTGGGTCCAGAATATTTTATCCGAGTACTCGCTCTAATTAAAAACAATCTTTTGCGATTGGAGGCGAATCATGTGCTTTATATCTTTTCTGGGCGCCATTTTATGTCAAATTCAGGATTAATTTTGATGTAATAAATTATATTTATTAATGGATACGCAATATTTAGGCGCTCCAATTGAATAATTTCACTTCCGCGATGATGTTTTGAGGTATACATTAAACACAGTCGTAAGGCGGAGAGAATTTTTACCGTGCGAAAATGGTATCAATTTTTTTTTACGAAACTTGACCAAAGAAATGTGCTCAAAGACTGTACTGGATTATAGGATTTCCTAGAACTGCATCCTTTAGTCAAATTTTAACGGTATTTGTTGGAAATACTATTGATAAAAACCACAATCATACGAATTCTACCTATATGCTTGTTAACTCTTACCACTCTGATGTCAATATTCTATTTTTTACTGCGTCAATAGCAAAGAAACTGGTGTACATTTTTCAACAATTTTGGTGGATGATGTTGCTGTCTTCGACAGCACCATCCTCCACCAAATTTGTTGAAAAATGTACACCAGTTTATCTTTTAATATAATTTGAAAATTTAAAATTCGGACATCAGTGTGGTAAGTGTTATGTGCTGATGTACTCCCGGGTTCACCTTGATTGTTAAATGAAAAAAACCCCATTGTTTTGGTCAGTAACAAATGATGTCATAAACACACACTGGAGGAATCCAGTTTTAGCTATGCCCAAGCTTTTCCCGTATTGGGATCGACCGATCCCTGCACTCTCCAAATCTCAATTTCCAGAAAACTATACTGGTAAGCTGTTGAACATTTTGAAACTAATTTGACTGGGTGTTGTTATTGTCTATGGCAACAACAGCACTGCCCAGTCAAATTAGTTTCAAAATATTCAACAGTATAATAAGGAAAAATTAGTTACCTCTCCGGGATGTAGAAATTGTTTGAGTGTAGCTTTCGTGACCATCTCGGTCACTTCTTCAGCACTAACTGACAGTCGCTGGCAACGTCACTCTGGTTAGATCTTGTGGAGTCACGTGACAGCATGGACTGGTAGACCGCTGGTATACGGTAGCCCGCGTCTCTGTTTATTGTTGGTTGATGCTTGTAGATTTTTATGGCCTCTAACCTTCCGTTTGAATAAGTTGGTCTCAATGTTGATGATGTCAGTTAGTGCTGAAGAAGTGACCGAGATGGTCATGAATGCTACACTCAAACAATTTCTACATCCCGGAGAGGTAACTAATTTTTCCTTATTATGAATCATCCTGGGATCGGGACCAACTTTTTCGGAAATATTCAAATAGTAAAGACATACAATTCATACAACTAGTCGGACAATTGATTGTTTGTGATGGACTATATCATGTCATTCATGATGACAACATGAAACTGGATTCTCCCTTATGATGTAATAGAGCGAAATACACACTGGCCCATGGAACATGTGCATGACATCAGACTTCACAATCCTCCATATGCTATGGAACATTATAGATGTCTAGATACTCACCATATTTATTATGCCTTTTACAGATCAGTTCTGAGTTATCTAAGCCACTTTTAGCTGCTTATGTCGCAGCTCTACTGGACATTTGCGCTTGTTTACCAATGGGCAATGATAGCTGAGCTTTATCACCATAAAACCCAGCATTTCTGTGCTATAGCACTGTTGATAATCTGACATAGATAATCCTGTATATTGTCAAAACCACGCTAAATATTACCCAGTAAATGTTATTAAGCACCATTTTAGCCAGAATCTGGACAGCGTAAAACAGTTGACAGCATATTTGTGCAAGATAACAGTTTCTACATATAATAACAAATCCTATCACATTTAACAACAAGATTATATATTCTTCAACCAAACAAAATAAGAATTGCTATATCTACATTTAATACTATGCTTATAAATCATTCCATAGTTGTATATTTTAACTACTACCTACAAATTAAATATATTACTATAATATATATTTGTAACCGTTTAATGGTCAAACTGTGAAAATTAACTTCTGCAGTTGTCTCGAGAAATGGCCATTCAGAGACCAAGAGAAGACTATTTTTGAAAATGTACCACTGGAATGACTGGCCCGGTAACTGAGCCAATCATTCTTTTACGCAAATCACGTAGTAATTCTAGTGGTAAATTTTTTTTTAATGGTCTTCTCTTGACCTGTCAATGGACATTTCTCATGACAACTGCAGAAGTCAATTTTTCCCAGCTTGACCCTATGGTCAAGGTATGGTATGTTAAATCCCCTCAATAGCAG
Source organism: Chaetoderma sp. LZ-2023a (assembly GCA_034401795.1). NCBI lineage: Eukaryota > Metazoa > Mollusca > Caudofoveata > Chaetodermatida > Chaetodermatidae > Chaetoderma > Chaetoderma sp. LZ-2023a. The sequence continues at coordinate 77,088,952 of CM067375.1, forward strand.
CTCTGCATAGACAGGTAACCACATCTGCTAAATGCAACCAAGTTAATACTTCATCCATTTGCAGAACAAGAGATTATTTTTGAAAATTTATCACTGGAATGACTATCTGTTATCAAGTTAGTGATTCCAGTGATAAATTTTCAAAAATAGTCTTCTCTTAGTCAGCAAATGGACATTTCGCAAGACCACTACATTGGCACATTCTACAATATGTTAGTATACTGTACAGACTTTAGTTCCTTATGAATGACAATTGTTATAATTTTGAAAACAGTTGTGCTGTCTTGATCTATTATGCATTAATGGAATCCTAGTCGTAACCATGTAACGCTTAAGCCAGCCAAAATAATGCTTCTACAGTGGTCTTGGTAAATGTCCATCTGCAGACCCAGAGAAGGTAAATTTTAAAAATTATCATTGAAATGACTGGCTCAATAAGCGAATCAGTCATTCCAGTGGTAAAAATGTCTTCTCTTTGTCTGCGAATGGACATTTTCTATGAGACATTGTAGCTGCAGTAAAATTGGATATTTTAAAATATTCAACAGCATACCTGTATGCATAAAACATGGGTGGTAAGACATAATCGGCTCACCTGAAATGACTAACGATTAGGTCACCCTAGATACTGTTTTTGGCTGGTATGAGTGTTACAGTATTAAGTTTACAGAGAGTGAACTTTTAACAGGTAAATATATCACATTAATTATAGCCTGAGTATTAATGATCAAGCCGGTCAAACTGGCCTTTACGGTACTCATTAGACACATCCAGTTGCTGACCAACAGAAGACTAGGGTGGAAATTTTACCACTGCAATGACTGGCTCGATTATCGAGCCAGTTATTACATTGGTAAACTTTAAAAAATAATCTCTTGTCATGCAAATGGACATTCACTAAGCATAAAATTTCAATCTTCTTGACAAATCATGTCAATTAAAACCTTAACAAAGAATCGCTAGAAAACAATCAGCAGTTTTTCCCATCACACTATTTCTCTATATTAATATATATATATATATATTCTATATCTAGTATAATCCTAATAGTTTTGTACAGATTATAAGATCATTATGATAAATTACATGGCACAACAACACAGGAACACGTCATAGCAAATTTCAATATAATAATTCAGTATGTATCAGAGAGATAAAAAGGGCTATGCTAAAATTAAAATTCACACACACGATACATTTTGTGTAAAATCAATGACAGCTACTGTTCTTTGTGTAAGAATTCCTGTGATAATGATATTAACCATTTCACAACGAAGCTGGCCAAAACCGACCGCTGGTCATCTTGGGGAATGCCCATTTGCAGGCCAAGAAGACTTTTTTTCAAATTTACCACAGGAATGACTGGCTCGATAACTGAGCCAGTCATTCCAATGGGAAATTTTCAAAAATAGTCTTCTCTTGGCCTGCAAATGGACATTCAATAAGTAAATATTTTAATTTTTTGAACAAATTTAGTCATTGAAGGGTTAATAGAGATATCAACAAAAGGCACCCAGGCGTGACCTAGATTTTGTGCAATTCCTTCCATCAAGCAAGATAAAATTTAAATAACTCATCTGTGGCGAGCTTTCAAGATATATTACATACAACCAGTAAATTAGACATTTTGTCAATAACTCATCTGTGGCGAGCTTTCAAGATATATTACATACAACCAGTAAATTAGACATTTTGTCAAAAAACATAAATTATTATAAATTATCTCCTAGAGTCTCACAACGCAGGAGTCTAAACCCTTACGGACTAGAAACAACACATTCTTTGTAACTCAGGTAGTCTGAATATCAGCTTCCAGTCAAATTGGTTTCAAAATATTCAACAGCTTACCTGTATAGGTGTCTTGAAATTGAGCCATTGGTAATTCAATGGTTAATGGTTGCACCAGTCAGTCTTGAGGAATATCTATCTGCAAGCCAAGACTAGTATTGAGAATTTATCACCGGAATGTCTGGCCCGTTAACTTAGCCTGTCATTCAAGTGGTAAATTTCCAAAAATAGTCTTCTTTTGGCCTGCAAATGGAAATTCACTAAGCAAAACATGTCAATGGATGAATCCAATTTTAGATATGCCCCGCCCATCTCTAGCTAAGCTTCACCCACGGATCAATAGATCCCTGCACTCTCTGAATCTAAATTTCCAGAAAACTACACAGGTAAGCGGTTGAATATTTTATGCCAGCACCCACTCAAATAAGTTTCAAAATATTCAACAGCATGCTTATTAAATAGTAAAGACATACAATTCGTCCAACCCGACATAATTGATTATGACATTAGTATATATGTCACGTGCTTGATTGACTGAGAAACTGGATTCATTAATTTTCTTGACCTATATCACGAAGTGTTAAAGTTAAAGATAGATACTTTTGCACGAGATATGAGATGCCTGCTGATTTCTGTTCAATTTACCATGCTACCCAGCATGCAACGCTACTAAACCCCAACCCCCCCTCCCATCTCTATCTAAGCTCCACTCTCACCTCATCCGTGTTGGGATCGATCGATCTCTGAATTGCCTGACTATCAATTTCCAGAAAATTACAGCTAAGACCTGTTAAATATTTTGAAACTAATTTGACTGGACCCTATCCAGTCAAATTAGTTTCAAAAAGTTCAACAGAATATTTTTTAAATGGTAAAAACATAGAATTTGTACGTGTTGGACTATTAAGCGCTAAAGATGAACTATATCGAGTCATTCATGATGTCATGATTATGATGTAATCTTCCACGTCATGTAGTTGATTATGACGTCATATGATGGATGGATAAACCTGGAAAGGTCCATTGGATTGTAAGACATTGCTGCTGTCCAATCCAATTAATGTTTTTCACCAGTACATTTTATTTTGATTGGGAAAACATTCTAAGTTATTCCTGAGCTGCCCTGTACATATCAATCCCAGATTATCTGAGCTCCTCAATGTGAATATGATCACCATCCCGAACGTCAAAGCGGCTCATAGGTAATGAATCGAGAAACAGCTCCACGAGTTCACTGCTTACGTCAGCGCCATGGTGAGGGCCGCACGCCTGGTGCCACATGCAGAAACCACTAGCAAGAGAACATAAGAATTTAGATGCTAAGCATGCCACTGATATTTAGTCTTAACATAAAGTATTGTAATAGCCAAGTCTCTGTTTGTCCTTCCGACCGACTGTCTGACCCTGTCTGTCACTCCGTCTGTCCATCCATCTCTCGATCCACCACAATACCTCGGGTTATACTGAAGGGATCTCCAGCAAACGTTTGGGGGTCACAAAGTGTGCTGATTTTGTGGTCAAATTGTCAATGAATACTGAAAAAAATGTCCAGTGTGATAACTCAGTTGTGGGTCCCGAAAAATTCTATATGCTGGCACCGTAAACAGTGTGCAGTCTAAGAATGGTGATGCTGAAGGTTGTTTCTGTCATACAGCAACAGTTTACATCAGGGAAGCAGGACACCACCAATTCTCAAAATCAACACCAGTTACTATGGAAATGAGAACTGTATACTGGACTCTGACTATAAATTACAAGGTCTTTGCTGATTTGTAGCCCGTGTCTAATTACATATTTTAACCATTGTCATGTGCTGACACGATTATCCATCTAGATAGGAAATTTGGATGCCGAGACACAACCCTTTCACTGATGAATTTCTCATAAATCACTTTCAAGGCAGCCCCATACAGGAAAACTATTGAATATTTTGAAATCAATTTGACTGGAGGCTGTTGCTTAATTTCAAAATATTCAAACGAATAGATTTTATATCATAACTAATATACTTTTTCCGAACTTTGTCGATGAAAGGGTTAGCAAATCAACGTCTGATCCTCTTTAACATTAGACTTTTTTAATCAATCAATTACACAAACGTTTCATTCAGCAAATGATGCCATTTGATTGGCAGCTGGATAATGAAACACTCTTGATTGACAGCTCAGACACACTGTATTGTCCTACTATTCATTAAACAGGTAATCATCACGATTGGTAAAGAACATTATTGCTTGTAGGTGAATGTCCACTTGCAGGATAATAGACATTAAATTTACCATGAGTCGGTTATTGAGCCAGTCCTTTTGATAGTATATTTATTTTCTTTTTGAAAATTTACCACTGGAATAACTGGTTCTATAACCAAGTCTGTCATTCCAGTGACAAATACTTCAAAAATACTCTTGTCTTGGCCGGCAAATAAACGTCACTTTTCCTGTCAAAATTTATGATTAAAGAGTTAATTAATATGCACAGATAATACTAAGTCCCTCACCTAGCACCCAGTTTCTTGGAGAACTGACGATTGATGTATTTTCTAAGTGTCCCGACCGGTTCCCAGACACGAATATTCGCACTGTGAATGGCTTTTCCTTCATAGATAAACGTCAGCTGTCCGTATTCCTGATGCGTGAGGTTGATTTCAGCTAACTGGCAGAGTTTGCCTGAATAAGAATATCAATCAGAACTGATGAACAGAAGATCTTAAACGTGTTTCCATTTAATAGCAAAATTATCACTTGAGTAATAAATATCATATATTGATTGAACTTTAGCGATTGCAAAATGATTTTTACTAAGCAACGTTGATGATGTTGATATTAAATGGGAATAAGTTTAAAATTAGAAATATATCACATAGACTTATTTATCATATAAACTACAGGTACACCATAGCTCCTGTCAAATACTGTGCGTTAACCGTTCCACTGATAATTTTCCCATGTCCCCAATCTTAGGACAAACAAATAGGAAAACTGTTGAATTTTCTTTTAATTAATTAATATGACTGCAAGCCTTTGCTTCCTTAAACATTTTAACTTAAACGTATTCAACAGAAGTTGTTATTCATCGTAAAGAATGTACCCTTTCAGGAATTTAACATTGAAAGGGTTAATTACGGATGAGTCTCATCAATTCCGATATGTGCAAAAACACCGCAAATTTACATGTCATATATGTAACACAAAGAGAGCTCTTACGGCTATAACCCCTACAATCTCGCAATTCACCTTTCCAGAGCATCCATTCATCATCAGACCTCGTATGATGTCATAATCAGCTCAGCGCGTGTATGATGACATCATAATCATTACGTCACAAAGGGTTCCATATAGACCGTCACCAAATCTCAAATACTCCGACACATTGTATGAATTGTATGTCTTTGTAATTCTTTGCTATTTAAGAAACATGCTGTTGAATATTTTGAAACCAATTTGACTGGGCGCTGTTGCTGCCTGTAGGCAGCAACAGCACCCAGTCAAATTAGTTTCAAAATATTCAACAGCTTAAATGTGTAGGGTTTTTTTAATTGATAGTCATGGTGTTCAGGGATCGATCGATCGATCCCAACACGAGTGAGGTGTGGGTGGAGCTTAGCTAGAGATGGGCGGGACATAGCTAAAACTGGAAAGGTCCATTGCAAGCCAACTAGATACAGGTAAGATGGTGAATGTTTTGAAACTAATATGACTGGAATCTGTTGTTGCAATAGTCAGAAGCTCCCAGTTAAATTAGTTTCAAAATATTCAACAGAATATGAACATGTCAGACTAAAATTACATGTATATAGCTCCAGTGAAATTGTAAAACTAGACATATGTGACTATCTCTATGGTAGCCAATGCAAGAAAGGTGTTGCGTATTCAGAAAATAATTTGAATGGAAGCTGTAAAAATTCCTTTCAAAATATTCAATGCAATGTTTATTGTGTAGCTGTTTCTGGGACTGGAGCCTATAATATATTGTCTTACCGTGTTTCTTCTCCAAGCCGTCATAAATATCAGGTTGTTCTGTCTTGTGAGCAAAGTACCTAACAAAGTATCGCTCAGCTTTGTCCCGCTCTGTTGATGATATTTCACTGCCATTCAGGGTTTTAATTCGGGGCAAGCTAAAAAAGCAACCACCAATCAATCATAGATCTTACAAATCACGGGAAATAACAATTATTCATTTTAAATCTCTTAAAGGATAACTGACCTCATCTCTTGATAGTAATTCAGGTGATCTAATACGCCACTCATAAACTATGCGTGGAATTTGAAGCGTGTTATCATGCCACTGAAGAAAGGTATTCAGGCTTCAGTAGCTAAATGTTGACACATTTCCCTATCACCCTATGATGATTGTCACGATTTACTTTATAACCAATCAGAAAAAAGTAGCATATTTGCCTCGGTATATACGCTCAGTCATGGTGGTGCCATCTATAGTTTGACAATGTGGTGTAAAAGCAACCATACAGGTAAGCTGTTGAATATTTTGAAACTAATTTGACTGGAAGTTGTTGCTGCCCTAGGCAATAACAACAGCAGCAAAATTAAATAGTTCCAAAATATTCAACAAGATGAGCGTTACTAATAAAGAATGTAATGTATTGGCTCTTACATGACATCACACAAAATCGCTTGAGAGGAGACAAAATGGCATCGATTACTGTTTAACATTTACACGATATTACAAAACAGATAACTGTGATACAGATAAGCGAGTGTGATAGGATATGAATGATATGTTATCTATATACCATACTCTATCGATGCAATACAATATTTGAGATGAGAGTAGCATCCCTTTAAAGGTGCATATTCACAGCAAAATTACTGAAAATAAAATTGTTTATATTATATGCTTTTAGTGGCCTTAAACTGTGAGCCTATATGTAATGAAACGAAATAAATCTTAACATATGATGATTTCATTCCATATAAATTAATATAATTTATTAAGTTGCGAAATCTTATATTAATTTATATGGAATGAAAACATCATATGTTAAGATATATAGACACATAATTTAAGCCTATAAAAGAATACAATTTTAACAATTTTATTTTTAAGCATTCTGGTGTGAATATGCACCTTTAAATATTTTGATTTAAGTTCAATACTGATGCTGTTTATGTCCTTTTGAACATATGGCCCTTTCTATCAGTTTACTTTAAAGTTGTGGGGTGTGGGGTATATATCATACATTGTAACTAGCCTTACCATGCTATGTAAAGTTTTCTTCTGTCTTTTTGCGGTAGCTCTGTGGCCAGATCTATGTCCTGAAAGTCACATATATAGGGCCACATATCACAGTTATGTAGGATATGCTAATTAACCCGTTACACCTCAAATTTGTTCACATAAATGTAAATTCTCATAGATGATGTCTATTTGCTGGCCAAGAGAAGACTACTTTTGAAGATTTACCACTGGAATGACCGACTCAGTTATCGAGCCAGTCATTTCAGTGGCAAATTTTCAAATTATCTGCTCTTGGTCTACAAAATGGACATTTCTCAGGACCACTGTAGAAGCCGCTTTTGGCTGATATGAGTGTTAAAGGGTTAAGTTAACTCTTATAGTACTATGTTCTAGACTATGGAATGTGTGGGTGCATTAAATTATCAAATAACAAGCATTCTGTAAGTATTGCTATGCTATACATGTCCCCTACCTGATGATATAAATCGGAACATTCCGACAATTTGAGCCAAGTTAAAAAAGTGCATAAATCTACCTGTAACGCTTTATAATAAAGCAATGTACTAATTTTCAGTTGAATAACTTGAAGGAGTGTGAAAAAACTGTGTAAAGACAACTGTGACAGATGGATGAATTCCCCTTCCCCGTTTGTACTGGTAGGGGACTAATAATATGATATGCCCAGGTTGTGAACATGGGCTGTATGTTAAAATAAAAAAGATGGACAGTCATTACGTTAGAAGCATATTCTCTGTAGAATGAAGGAAATTTCGATTTCCCTTTCTCCGAGATCTAACAATACTCACCATTCTATTACTTCTGATATACAGCTGGCCCTGACAGCTGGCTCTAGGACTATAGACTCAGTAAGCTTTACCGACTCCTGGAACCGGGTACTCGGCTCCCAACTGCCGAGTACCCATCTGCCATGAAGCTCATATTGTTTGCATAGCCACCAAACAAGAGAAACCCATGGCTTGCATCCGTGGGGCTGGGAGGCTGGGTCCGTAATAGAATGGTGAGTATTGTTAGATCTCGGAGAAAGGGAAATTTAAATTTCCTTCATTCTCCTTCGATCAATACTCACCATTCTATTACTTCTGATATACACCAGATTTGGTCAGTAACCTGGTGGGAAGAGGCAAGCCATAACTGCTACTTTTGCCCCTTGGAGAAAGAGCTAGACTTAAACTTGATTAAAGGAGACCTAAAAGGACCATCAAGTTAACGGAACCGAATCACATTCGCATCACCGCCCCCCCCCCCCTTTTTCCTCCTAAGAAAAGGGAGAGAACTCACGAACATGCATCTCGCCTGAAAACACAAATATGCCAAGAGGGTTAACTGCTCTTTGCATATATATATATATATATATATATATATATATATATATATATATATATATATGTATATATATATATGTATTAGTCTGGGAATGAGCATGAATATATAAGATGAATGAACATGATATATAGACATAATACAAAAAACTCAATCTTGAATTACCTCATGATATATGGATACGTGGTGCCTCCAACCATTCACTTGTCCGGCCATCAGTGACACAATCTGGTTGACATCCTCTCGCTTGACCATGTCTGCTTCTTAATTCTTTCTTACAAATGCCAAAAAAGGGAAAAGAGCAGTGTGGTCGTATAACTATCGTTTCAAAACAGCTAAAGCGAGTGGATTGGCAGTGTCTGACACATCGCTCATATAGTAATCCGTGAATGAGGACTCACAGTGCCATTGTGCAACAGCCATGATGTCCTCTAACAGAACACCATTGTAAAGGGCGGTCGAGGCAGCTATTCCTCTAACATCGTGTGCCCTTGCGCATTGCACCAGGTGCCCAGTCGCAATCTCATGGGTAGTCTGAATGCATTCGACTACCCAACGAGAGATAGAATCCATGGATGCGGCGCCATATGGCTTCTTATGGCAGATCCACAGATGGCTATCATTCGACCGTAACGAGTCTGTCCGTTTTCTGCACTTAGTCAAAGCACGGACTGGGCACCAGACACTGGCATCACGATCAAACCTTGTTAGTTTCGGTATAATGATCGGTTTGCCGGGATATCTCAGATTGATTCTTTGACATAAACTCTGCTCTTGGCAGTAGACGCAGACCCTCTCCGGAGACAATAAATCGGTCCCTCTCTGCTGAAAGTGCATGGATCTCACCGCGCCTTCTAGCTGAGGAAGTTGCCAATAGAAAAACCGCCTTTAGAGTCAAATGCTTTAGACTAGCCAAACGCAATGGTTCGAAAGGGTGCTTGGCCAGTACATTAAGCATTAAAGATAGACTCCAGGCTGGAATGACTACCAGTTGTCTCGGTCGGAGATTGCTCATTCCCTTCACCATCACATTCAACTGGGCCACCTCTGGACTATCCCTGCTGGCTAGACAAGGGATAACTGATGCCAAAGCTGACTTGTATCCAGCAATTGTGACAGGAGCTAGTCCTGAAAAGAACAGCTCACAGAGTCTGCTATTTGCTGAATAGTGGATTGAAAGGTATCAATACCCTTTTCTTCACACCAGTCTGCAAATCTGTTAACCTTGTTATTATATGACTTGAAGGTTGACCTCCTTCTCGCAGCTGCGATGAAATCTGCAGCTTGTCGAGAAAAGCCTTTCGGGACGCTCGTGTAGGAAGCGTCCCTTGGCCTGGGAGATTATGTTCGGAATCTCGGGTAACTGCACTGGGTTTTCCACCAGCAGATCTAGAAGATCCGTGAACCACGCCCTGCTGGGCCAAAATGGCGCTATTAGCAGGACCAAGCACGGTTCCTCCCTGATCTTCAACAATATCTTCGGTAGAAGAATGGTGGATGGGTATGCGTAAGCGTGCATCCCTCTCCAGCTTATCGCCAGAGCGTCTGTATCGACGGCATTTGGATCTGGAATCGGCGAGTCATAAGTCATGATTTGAGCATTTTCCCTTGTGGCGAACAAGTCCACGTTGGGTTTGCCCCAATGCTCGAAGATCCTTTGTAGAACTGGAGGGTTGAGAGACCATTCTGTTGGCAGAATTCTGTCTGTGAGACAAAGCATCCGCCAGAATGTTCAATTGCCCAGGAATGTGAGCTGCTTTCAAAACAACCGAGTAATTCCTGCACCATTGAATCAAGTGCCACACTTTGATACAGTGTGGGTGACTCGGTCCCGCCTTGACGATTTATGTATGATACTACTGTCGAGTTGTCCGACCGTATCAATATCGCCTTGCCCGACCTTTGGAAGAAACTTTTCCAATGCCATTTCCACTGCCATCATTTCCAACAGATTGATATGCAGCTGGCTCTCCTGGAGAGTCCATGTGCCCGAGACCTGGTGTTCTCCAAGGCAGGCCCCCCCCCCATCCCTCCAGCGATGCATCCGTGTACACGGATAGCTGGGGGTGGGGTAGGTGTAGCAAAAATCCTACTAGGAGATTCTGACGCTTTTTCCACCATACAAGATGCGACAGCATTGGCTCCAAAACTGGCACCAGTTTTGACAAGGGTCTGTTCTCTGTTTCCACAGAGACATCAGATACAACTGGATAGGTCTTCGCATCAGAGCAGCGTACAGGATTACCTGCTCCATGGAGACCATCATGCCCAGCATCTGAAGAAACCGCCTCACCTGAATGTGGTTTCCCAATCAAAAACTCTTGAGGATAGCTAACAGAGACACCACTCTGGGCTCTGACAGGTAAAACCCTGCCCTCCTCAAGATCGAATCGCATCCCTAAATAAACGAAATGTTGAGTGGGTGTCAACTCGGATTTCTCCTTGTTGACTATCCAGCCTAGATCTGAAAGCAACTTCAGAGTCAGAGCAGTATCCACCTCTAACCTGGCTGATGTGTCTGCTTTGATCAGCCAATCGTCTATGTAGGTGTGTAGCGCCACATTCTCTTTTCTGAGAAACGCTGTCACCGCAAGGACCACTCTTGTGAAAACCCTTGGAGCTGTCGACAGGCCGAACGGGAGGACTATAAACTCCCATACTTGATTCTGAAACGCAAATCTCAGAAACCTGTGACAACTCATGTTCATCGGAATGTGGAAATATGCATCTTTCAGATCGATCGATACAAACCACATTCCCTTCCTCAATCCTGCCATTACCGACCTCAGCATTTCCATCTGGAACCGAGGCGTATGGATAAACCAATTTAATGGCCTGAGATTGAGTACGGGTCTCCATCCCCCTGTGGTCTTGGGGACAAGGAACATGTTTGAATAGAAGCCTGGAGTGTTCCGGTTTGCTGGTTTTATTGCTCCCTTCAGAAGCAAACCTGACACTTCGTTTTGAATGGCTTCCAACTTGTCTGGTTCCCTTGGTACGGGTGTCCAGACAGGTGCCAAAGACAGATTCTGTGGTGGAAAGCTACAACCGGGACGACACCAGCGTGGGCAGAACGCTATGCAGGAAGCCCTGCATAGCCGGACCAAACCACGCCGGCGGTGCCATCTCCGCCACCTCTGGTTGCAGACGTGGAGCGCCCCCAAGGGCCGTAATGGACGCTCCACAATTTGCTTTCGGACAGCCTGACCCCGTGTCAGACCCTGCCAAGTCCTTCTGGGCAAGGAACTTCAACATCATGTCAACCGACCACACTGCACATACATTACACCTATTGTCAAGGTTACATTTCGTACATCGAAAACAGACATGGTCCTTAAACAGAAACCGAACGAATTTGTGGCACTCGTCACACGATGGCGGGGCTGGCTTGGCCTATAACTAAGCACAAACCTACAATAAGCAAGCGGAACGAAACAGAGACAGAAGGCAGAGAATTAATTTTCAAATATTTTGACCATAAATTAACTGTAACCCTCCCGCACCCCACCCCGCAATGTTACAGCAAAGATCGCATTAATTATGATGACAAGAACGAAGCGGGCAATAATACACCCATACACTGATCCTCAAGGATGTATCACGGAACCAGGAATCATATCACATAGCATTCGGGGTATATTTACTAATAAATATAAATTATACTCCTAACAAAGGCCAAAACGATATGTGAAGAAACAACAAAATGTAAACAAACTGCTGTAGCACACGGTAAAACCGCAGACCACACATCTAAATCAAGAATTTTGAAACCACTGATCATTGCAAACAGATCGTGATAACACGCAAACTTGAAATTCCAAAGTTTTCTGGTACCAATTTTAGCACGCAGCACCTAGAATCAGATGCGCAAATTACTGAAACATTTTCTTCACATAAACATCCGAGACACACGGGTGTGACGTCACCCGCTCAGATCTTATGGAGAACGACGTCAGCCGATATTCATATTAAAACACTGTAGGCCAACACCTATTTTCATATCTGCCCGATCGCCTGTTGGGGTTTAAAGAAGGCGATCATCTGGCATATTTCGTTGTTAACACACGTCCCAGATTCTTTGGGGTTAGAAATTGGAACATGTGACACAGACGAAATTTCAATGATCTAAGTCTTCTTAATTATGTAATAACATGGAAATATACAACCTGGTTATCATCGGCGGCATCCATGTTAATCCAAATATCCTTTAGAGAACGCACAAGCTATCACAATTTAATCACAGAAAAAAGACTTAGGTTTAAACAATCTTAAGACTTCCCAACTGCAAAAAGCATATATCTCTTGTTACTATGCAAACAAGAATGAGCTTCATGGCAGACGGGTACTCGGCAGTTGGGAGCCGAGTACCCGGTTCCAGGAGTCGGTAAAGCTTACTAAGTCTATAGTCCTAGAGCCAGCTGTCAGGGCCAGCTGTATATCAGAAGTAATAGAATGGTGAGTATTGATCGAAGGAGAAAGTCATGCCTCTATTTTATATTACCCTGTGTGGATATATAGCACTCACCATGATTCGTACTGATGCCAGACACGGGAACTCGTTTATCGACATCAAGTGTTTCCAGTCACAAACCTTTGTGTTGCTCATGCACAACGTCTGCAACTTTGAGAATGTATTCTTCTGCTTACTAGAGGCAACCATATGATCTCTGACCATATCACAGTCACACGTGCAAATACCGCTGTCAATGCTATCATCATTACACTTGTCTTGGCTGAATGAGGGCGAGACATTTGTATTATCATTAATATCTCCGACTGACTCATTGCTACAGTGACTATTGGAACGGTCAAGGTCAAGCTGACCATTAGCATTATCATCAGTATTGTCACTTGAACACTGCACCTGATTTTCGTCATAAATTCCGGACAAAAGATCGTCTATAATACACGAGCAGACCGAGTCGCAATATTCATGAATTCTGTTGTCAAGCTTATGATTTTCATCACGAATCACGCTTTGCTCGTTGCAGTTTGTGCACGTTTCTGTTTCAAATGTGTTCTTCAAAATATCATCCAAAATACAAACAGGTGTCACATAAGAATCATTCACTCCAGAGATCATATCATGTTGCCATGGTGATGGATCCATGGCTGGTTCCTGTTGATCATGTGACCTTGAATCACAATCTGGTGCATTAGCTGAACAGAAACAGTTGCTGGGACTTGTATTGTCTCCATAATAAATGTCTTTGAGCGGGTTTTCTGAGAGGATTAGCTGATGCAGATTGTCCAGAACGTGTAACTTCTCGATTTCATGCCAACTGTTAAGTAATAATAACCAAAATACATGTAATAACACTGAGAGCAACCGAGAGGCTTTAGATAACGTTGAATAAAGATTTAGCTGAATGGGTAAGGAGACATCATGAAAACAGCTTTCATAATTCTCCATGCTGACCTTTGACATTGAAGCTACCAGTAATAAAATCATGGCACACCCTTATACATGTAAATGGCTTCCAATAGCATTTCATAAACTTATATTTGTAGGGTGACAAAGTTCAATTGATCAAGTCAAATCGTGAAATGGTTTGCGCGGTTTGGGTATGAAGGATTTTCTGACTTAGTCACAGAAACCACGGACAGAGATTTAATTTCAGTTTATGGTTTATTGCTCACAAATTTCAAAATAGCATCACTGAGTCAAACTTATGCAACTGGTGAAATCTTTTCAAGATTGCAGTTGATGTGGACATCTAGAAATTCAATGAAAATATTCAATAAACAGACTTTATCATGAGCGTGAACTAGAGCTGGGCGGTATTGATATTTACATGACGGTATCGGTACCATGAAAAAATACCGCGGTACCACGGTATACCGTCATCTGAGCTTGAGGCATGCCATGAAATTAGAACAATTTTTTCCATTTCCTTTTCACTTCCATCTCCAATCAACGGTAAATATAAGTAAAATAAATAAATCGGCTTCCTGATTTAGAAAAGAAAAACATGGCTATTGCGACTGTTTAGTTTCACGATTTTATTAGGTCACTATTTTTATTGACGTAATATCATTCACGGGAATATCGGTAAAAGGGTGTGGTCGACTCGCTAACTTTAACCCCGCTGTTTGAGGCATTGGGGTGCACTATTTTCAATCTGGAGTGTTCTTGCTATTAATGCGTGCAACCAGCAAACGGTAAATTTTATTTTGGCAGTCGAGCGCTTTGATAAACAGAGTCCAGACAAAATCTGCGAGTATTTAAACGGGGCAAGTGTTGTACTCTTTTATTTCTGTTGGAGTCGTATATTCTGTTACTTGCGAAAACAGGCCTATACACATACATATAACACAACATTGAATATAGCCGATTCCAAAGCTTCTGATAATTACCGAGTACCGAGTGTGCAGACTCGTTACTCACCATGCTTCACGTGAACAATGTGTGTAAAAAGCTATTTCCGCGAACTTCCGATGTGTAGCCAGTCGAAAAATGAATTACAAAAACTAAAACACTATAATTTTTAGGTGTCGTTATTTAAACTGGATTTAATCCTTAAATAAATTTCTTAAAACAAGCCAGAAAAATAAAAAATAACGACTTCAACGCTGCTTGTTGTTAATAAATTAGCACGTGATCAAAACGGCGCGAGCAAATACTACGTTTTAGTCAATTTTCATTGATAAATTCAGCGTAGTAATGTATTTTCCCACGGTCTAGTTCATGACCAACCAATCAGATACGTCTTTGCGAGATTGCTGTTGTGTTTGAATAGCGCGCAGTTTGTATGTTATTTTGTTATTCTAGCATGTTTGTTCGGTGACAAAATGCTTGGAGTAATAAATTACAAATAATAGAAACGGGAATAGGGAATATATTATAGTGTAATTACTACCGGCTGACGGCCAGAGAATGTTAGATGTTTTAAATAAAGCAATTTTACCGTGAGACTTTCAAGACGTACGTTTGACATACAATTCTGCCTGTCATTATTTTGTAATTGACGTCTTGATGTTTGTTTTTACAACGACCATTTCACCTCAACTCGGCTAATAGTTAGGGATGCCTGTATTTTTGGCACTATTAGCACTTATTTACCCTTGGTCAAGTCAGATTTCATGAATATATTTCTCAAATATTGGTCAAACATTATGGACGGTATTGACAGTATTTGGAAATGGCAACGGTCACGGTATCGGTTCACGGTATACCGCGGTCCTCACGGTACTACCGTCAGACCGCCCAGCTCTAGCGTGCACTCTGAACATTGACAATAAATTCCTGTCATCAACCCTTACCATTTCACCTAAAATCCTTTTAGCACTGCTTGTGTGCATGAGTGTGTGCATATGAAGGGTGATCCAGAATGGATTTGAACCTCTATAAATGGTTTCGCTGTGATATGTTTGTGTGCCCAAATGAAGAAAACAGCCACAAAAGATGCCAGAGCCATCACATTTGTCACAAATTTGTGGTCAATATCCCCCTCACCATCTCTTCCTTCCCACAATCTCCACTCCTATTAACTCATTCACCGATGAACTCCCCACATCTCATTTCCAAGGCAACCATGCAAGAAAACAGTTGAATATTTTGAAATTAATTTGATCGGAAGCCATTACTGCCCTAGACAGCAATGACTTCCAGTCAAATTAATTTCAAAATATACAAGAGATTAAGTTTTATATCGTAAAGAATATACATTTTCAGGGATTTGTCAATGAAAGGGTTAAACATTTAATCTTTTAACCCTCAAATTTGGGCAAGAATACAGCAATTTTCTCCACTTGTAGACAAAGACCAATTTTGAAAATTTATTACTGGAATAACTGGCTCAGTTATCTCCTCTTGGTCTGTAAGTATACATTTATCAAGACCATGGCAAAAGCTGTTTGTGGCTGCCTTAAGTGTTAACGGGTTAATGGTCAAGCCGACCTCAATAGTGGCCATATACAGAACAAGAGATTATTTTGGAAAATTGGCCACTGAAATGACTGCTTCTATAACCCTGCCAGTTATCCCAGTGATAAATTTTCTAAAATAATCTCTTGGCCTATAAATAGACGTGTGTGTGCATGCATGTGTGCGTGTGTATTTCTGCATATGTATATATTTTCTTACAGTCATTACCTTTTAATATTATTTTCGTTCAGTCTTAAGCATTCTACAGTGCGTAGTGCTTCAAGGCCTGTCTCAATGATCTCTTCATAACCTACAACAGAGCATATAGACAAGTCATGAAAGCTGGACAATGACCTCTTCATAACCTACAACAGAGCATATATACAAGTCATGAAAGCTGGACAATGATCTCTTCATAACCTACAACAGAACATATATACAAGTCATGAAAGCTGGACAATGATCTCTTCATAACCTACAACAGAGCATATATACAAGTCATGAAAGCTGGACAATGATCTCTTCATAACCCACAACAGAACATATAGACAAGTCATGAAAGCTGGACAACTCTGATAACCTAATAACAGATGACAGTTACATACCATATACTTTTTGCATGCACATAATCTACAAATTGTTGTATAGTTTGTTTACCTGCCAGTCATTTGTGCAAGCGAATAGTTATGCCATCTTATATATTTTGCTTCAGACATTAATATGTATAATCTCTTCTAAAACATCTTTCCAACTGGATTTCATAAAAACCTTTCCGACACGATAAGACATGTGAGCAAATTTTATGGCAACTAGAATTTGATTGGTTAAGACTGTCATGTTGTCATAAAGATCTGCTCAAGTGAGAGGATTCTTTGATCTAAGATCTTTATATGAAATCTGCCACAGATACCGTACTAGTATTGGTTTGGTTGCTGAAGCAAAAGTATACACACAGAATGTGCCTCTGACACACTGGTTAATGAGAACACTCTTCTGCCAGATATACCGGTACATCAAGAATTGAATTTTGTGCAACCTAGTATTGGTGGTGGCTTGGTGGACACCATCGTACTAACATACGCCCACTCACATAGCTATGCTGTTCGAGACCGTACTTGCAGACCTGTGATTTCTCGCTATGTGAAGTAACATTACGCTAGTGGGTTGGAGGTAGCCAATCATATTTCTGCCTACTTCACGCGATAGGTGAGTTTGTCTGGTGACCTAATTTACAATCACAAAAACAATGGCGATCGCGACGCTGTTGATCTGGAAAGAGACATTTGCAAACGTTTGCAACAGTTTTGCTCTAAACAAGTTATCTGAGGAACAGAAAATGTGTAGATTGGTTTTCGTTAACAAAAACCGCTAGTTTGGTTTACGCATATATGTAAATTTGTCTACTTCCTGATTTCTTACCGAGCAATCTCATTGGCGCAAATTGACTTACCCCAGTTCATTAATATGTATAAAGCTTCGTGAACAAACATCAAAGGCGTGCAAGCATGGTACTCGATACGGGACCGCAGTGGGAGGGCGAGGATTGTGCAACAGGACGATGGGTGGACACAGGAACACAAGAACTATTGGTTTGGCTTTATAGCCTACATCATTTTAAAATCGAGATATACTCTCAGAAGGCTATCTACATGTACTGTCTCCTGATCTATCTTTTTTTATCAAAAAATCAGATTTTCTGGTAAATCAAGTTTCCTTCAGATCCATCACATTCGAAAGAATGATTGGGGGCGGGGAAAATTCGACAAATTATTAAGTTTGGAAATTGAATTCAATGTGGCTCTAATTTACATGATTACAATTTTGACACAATTCTTGCAACATTTAAATTACCCACCCACCCTATCCTGGAAAATATAACACATTTTCCGCTTTTATCTTTCTGCCAAATGTAAATTTTGCAAGACAATAATTGCACTCTTTCCTACGAAATGTTTATGTCAGTTAAACTATAATTAGATAGAAGTCTTCACAGTTATACAAGTTATGTGTTGCTATACATGTCATTGGCCAATTTGGTCGTGGGTCAACTCGCCTCCACATTATTGGTTTCCACTCCCCATTATTACTGAAGATTTACGGCTGCATCCATCTTAACAAGTCACGATTTCATGGTTGCAGAAGGCATTTCCTTTAGTAAATGGTATATTGTACTATTAACCATACCCTCTGTAATTCCAGAATATCAATTACAAGGCAACTATACAGGTAAGCTGTTGAATATATTGAAACAAATTTGACTAAAAGATGTTGCTGCCATAGGCAGCAACAACTCCCAGTCAAATTAGTTTCAAAATATTCAATAGAATTTTATGTACATAAAAAAGAACCATTGTATCTGGCCCGCAATGGTTAGAGGGTTAAGATCTGAAAGGACCCCATGCCTTTGGTCAACTGCAACGGCAGCCATGTTCGTGGGATGACATAATCCCACTGATTTGGATAGACATATAGATGGATACACAGACAAATGGGAGCTAATAATTATAAACTAGCCACATGAGATTACTAACCTATTCAATAACACATTCAAGTCGAAGGTTTAGTTATTGAATGATACTAACCAAAGATAATGGACAAAGGTATCGACAGATGGAGGGATGAGCTGACAACATAATGTACATTTCCCTAGAAACATAGCCATTGTTGCCATGAAGTTTCGTCACAATACTCCAAGCAAAGATAAAGTTATTGAACGAAAACCCAAAATTTGCATGGACGGACGGACACAAATTCAGAGACAAAGGGATGGATGGACAGAGGGATGGGCCCTCAAACTAAGGTGCATTTGCCTACTACCATCCTACCATAGCCAACCTTCCCATGAAGTGTTGTCACAATATTCCAAGCAAAAGTAGTTATCGAAAGAAAACATGTGTGTGTGTGTGTGACGGACGGAAGCGAAAACATAATCCCCCCCCCCCCGCGCTTTTCATTAAAGTGGAGGGGGGGGGGGGATAATAAGGTGGTCACTTAAGACAAGTTGACCAATTTTATTAGTTAGAAATGACATTATGCAACTAGATTTGACATAGATTGTACACAGGGGAGATAAATATGCAAAAAATGGCGAACCATACAATACACATAGTTGTCTTCCTTGTTAATTACTGCATGACTAATAATCAAACAAATAACTCTGACATCAACACAAAATGTCCATCTTGTCTGTTTGGTAGTCTGGTATAGCAGTTTGGTTTGAGTCTACTACATGCCAGTGGCTGCGGAAGGAAGCTACCTTAGGGGGCTGGGGGGATAAATTGGGGGTGCCCTCAGTACATGGCTAGCACTTGGAGCAAGAGGCCCAAGGGCCTGTGATGCTCACTGGACCATTAGCATTTGAAACATTTGCATTTAAATATACATGATTCTTTACATTAAACAAGATGGAAAAAAAAATTCACACAGAAAAAATCTACCAATCAAAATTTTGAATGGATATTTTGGCGCCTATGATCATAGGATCATTTTAGCCAAGTTTGGTTGAAATTGCTCAAAGTAGGAAGGAGAAGAAATTGTATTATTTCCATTAAATTTGTAAAAAAAATGCAAGATTTTTACCCAAAAAATTTGATGAATCAAAATTCTGAATGCAATTTCTAGAGCCTATGATCATAGGATCCTTTTGGCCATATTTGTTTGAAATCAGTTAAGTTGACAAACAGAAGAATCAATTTAACAATTTCCAGTAAATTTGTTATAAAATCTAATATTTTCACCCAAAAAATAGCTCAATCAAAATTCTGAACTGAAGTTCTGGAACCTACCAGTATAGAAGCCATCTAACCAAATTTGGTTGAAATATGTCAAGTAGCTATGGAGGAGTAGCATTTTGACCATTTCCAGGTAAATTTTTCATAAAATCTAAGATTTGTACTAAAAAAATGATGAATCAAAATTCTGAATGGATTGTCAAGAGCCCATCAACACGGGATCTTTTCAGCCAAATTTGTTTGAAATCGCTCAGAATGGTAAGAAGAAGAAATTTGACAATTTCCAGTACATTTTTCATAAAATTTAAAATTTTCACCCCAAAAACTGATGAATAAAAATTCTGAATGGAAGTTCAGGAGCCTACGACCATAGGGTCCTTCCAACCAAATTTGGTTGATATCGGCCAAGTAGTTAATGAGGAGTAGTGTTTTGAAGCAAAGGTTGATGGACGGACGACGGACGGACGCCACGGCATAGCTAAAAATTTAAGGCTCTGATTTGTTATTTCCCGTATTCTGATAAACTTCATAAAGTTGTTCCCTGATCTATGTTTGGCATCAAATTCGGTTAACTTAATCCTTTAACAGTCAAATTTGGTCATGAAAATACAAATAATGCCTATTGAATGTCCATTTACAGGCCAAAACAAGAATTTTTTTTAATTTATCACTGGAATGACTGGTAAATTTTCACAAATTCTACTCTCTTGACCTGTAAATGGACATTCCACAAAACCATAACACAGGCCGGTATGACCATTAAAGAGTTAACAGCTATCAGGTTGGGGGTTAAGCCCCTCACCTCACACCCCACCCCCTCCCAACTAACACACCCATGCACGTACATACACAGACACACAAACAAAAAGAACTTTTCCGCAGTCACTGCTCCATGCAGTGTCTCATCTTGTTCTAATTAGATCGATGAACATGAAGAAGCCACATTTACAGATCTACAACAAATTATTCATGGTTAATTAGGCAAAGTGGCACATTATGGAAGATTTTCAAAAACATTTCACTGATATGACCAGGAACAGGTTATTGAGCCCATTTCAAATTAAAAAAATCGCTGTCATCTTGATTTCAGGACAACCATACATGTACTGGAAAGAAGTTGAAAATATTGAAAACAATCTGACTGAAAGTTGTTGGCCAACAACGTTCAATCAAATTGTTTTCAAAATATTCAGCAGGTCCAGAGTTATTGTTCATTGAAATTATTGTCTGTTGGCTTGCAGCAGTGAGACAGTCATTGGTACACATTTGAATACCTATTAGTTATCTACAATATGCACAAACCATTGCCACAGACATGCAGCTCCTTGAGCTGTGGTGTATGCTGGCACACGCTGAGCACATCCTGCCATGTCATGTTTGTTCTGTTCAGCACCAGATTCTCGATGTTACCCAGACTGCCCGACCAGTTCTGCATACATTTCTACAAGGGATCATATATGTATGTATTTAACACTTCAAACGTCGCAATTTCTTAAGAAAATTAAAATGTTTGCTTATTGAATGTCCATTTACAGGCCAAGAGAAGACTAATTTTCAAAATTTACCACATGGGTGACTGGCTTGGTTATCAAGCTAGGAATTCTGGTGATGAATTTAAAAAAATAGTTTTCTTATGGCCTGCATGCAAATGGACATTCCTCAAGACCGCTGCAGTCGCCGGTTCTGGCCGGCTTCACCATGAAAGTGTTAAACGTTTAAACTCACTCACCTGTGTATTTTTTAGGTTGTTCTTCGTGAGATTGACAAACTTCAGACATGGCAGCTGCGTAATGATAGGCAGGATCTCCGACCAGCTGTCCAGTAAATTGTTTGTAAGATCAAGGTCAACTACATTTGGGCAAAGCGATAACAAACCAGCCCGAGGAAGGCCCGCATGGGTCACACGGCAGCTATCAAGCACCTGACCAATAAACAAGACCAAGAATAAATACTGACATTAACCCTTTAACACTCATATCAGCAACAAACGGCTTCTGCAGTTGTCTTGAGAAATCTCCATTTGCAGACCAAGAGAAGACTATTTTTGAAAATTACCACTAGAATGACTGGCTCAATAACCGAGCCAGTCATTCCAGTGGTAAATTTTCAACAACGCAAATCAATAAATTGAAACTGAATGGATAACCCCGAAGGCATATGCTTCAGGGAAAGGTTTGGAACTGTGGCTCAGACACAGAGAAATGAACATATGGAGGCATGGACGAATTGATGAATGGATAACGTAAGATGCATTCATGACAAAAGAACAGACAGATGCATGGATGGACTGATCTAGTTTGTATAAATGTCCACCTTCTCTCTAGGATGCATTTAATACATATCAAATAATACATATATTAGTTTCTCTAAATAAACACACTTAGACTTTGCTTGGCACCATATGAAAAATACATATAAAAACTATGTTCAAAATGAACAGAGACATTTTCTGTAATAATTAATACCAAGTTTGGTGACCATATGTGAAAAAGTCTTGAAACTATGGCCCGGAGAAACATTTTCTGAGATATTCAGTCGACCATGAAAAGTAGGTCATCATGACCTACTTTTCACACTGTGCACACCTTCT
The DNA here is from genome assembly GCA_034401795.1 of Chaetoderma sp. LZ-2023a. NCBI lineage: Eukaryota > Metazoa > Mollusca > Caudofoveata > Chaetodermatida > Chaetodermatidae > Chaetoderma > Chaetoderma sp. LZ-2023a. The sequence continues at coordinate 77,111,465 of CM067375.1, forward strand.
CCCTAAGATGCATTCACATACCAAGTTTGATGACCATATGTGAAAAAGTCTTGAAACTATAGCCCGGACAAACATTTTCTGTGATATTCAATCGACCATGAAAAGTAGGTCTGCATGACCTATGTTTGACCTGCTTTTCATACCCCGCACACCTTCTCCCTAAGATGAATCCACATACCAAGTTTGGCGACCATATGTGAAAAAGTCTTGAAATTATTCCCCGGACAAACTTATATATGGTGAATGGACAGACAGACGAATGGATGGATGAACGGATAGACAAAGCGGCGACTATATGCTCCTGTGAAATTTTTTCGGGGAACATAAAGATAGTCTTCTCTTGGTTGCAAAAGGACATTTTCTATGAACTAATTGACATTTTTTTTAATAACCGAGGGTTAAAGGGTTAATACAATCAGATCTACTTGACTGGATAGTGTAGCTAGTGGTCACTACAGTGGTCACTACAGTGGTCACTAGACATTGCTTATAAATATATTTATAGTCATGGTTTATTAGGCTTCCAAGATTGAAGCTCTGGAAGCATATTCATAGTGATTGCTCCATTTATTACACCCACATTTTTAAAAGAAAAGTGAGGATTATGACATCCCACACGTGTGTGCGTACATGTGTGCATATGGCGATGTGATGTGCGCATGCAATCTGATGCGTGCATGCGTGTGCCCTAATTGATTGTAACGCAACTCCTGGGAAAATGTTGGACGGAATTCATACAAATTTGCTTTGAGTTACCAATATGAGTGTGGAGGGGGCAAGAGCACATTTATATTTGGCTCAGCCCCCAGAGGGATGACGGAGAGGAGATAAGCTTAAATTGTGTGTGCGGAAAGTGATTGTAATGCAACTCCTCTAAAACTGTTTGGACGGAATTCAGCCAAATTTGGTATGTGAGTTACCCATATGATTGCAGACTGCAAGAAGACATAAATTACATTTATCCCCACCCTCAGGAGTCGGGGAGGGGAGTGGGGGTCAAAAGGTCAAGAAATTGGTTGCAATACAATTTCTCTGAAAACAATGGATGGAATTCAACCCAATTTAGTATATGAGTTACCCATATGATTGGGGAGTGCCAAAGGACATTTACAGTCGGCTCTGCCACCAAGGGGCCTGCTGGGCGTCAAAGGATCAAGAAATTGATTGCAATGCAACTCATCCAAAACCATTGTATGCAATTAAACCAAATTTGGTATATGAGTTACACATGTGATTATGAAATGGAAGAGGACATTTACATTTGGCTCAGCCCCCAAGGGTTTGGTGGGGTGGATCAAAAAATCTAACTGGTGAAGGTGAGGATTTGTGATGATTCGTCATCAGCTGAATGATCTAAATATTCTTCTTCCACCAGAATTTTCAAAGGTCTGTACATGTATCTATATTCAAAATATCATCATGATCAATCTCAAACTACAGAGGCTGTTATGAAATAGTATGCACTAGTCTCCAACATTCGTCTAAATTGAGTCAGTGACCATCTTGGATTTTCTGACAATTTTTGCGACTTTTCAAAATTATTATTCTTCTCCAAAACAAGCAGGGCAATTGATCCAAAACTCAGGATCAGCAGTCAAATCAAAATAGTTAGTGAACATGATTGGCTGTTGGGTTGGTGTCCATCTTGATGGTGCGATAAATCACAAAATAATCTTCTCCTCTGGAACTGATTTAGCTGGTCACGGGGGGGGGGGGGGGGGGGGGAATACAATGACGGCCAATGAAGTGATGTAAGATGGAGTTGATTTGATAACTAAAAAAGCATGGCCACAATGGATGAATCAAATTTGAGCATTTCGGCCGTCATTTTGAGCTTTTTTATTGGATTGATATTAATGGTGAATATCGTCAGGATTGTTATATTTATGTTATTTGGACGCCTACGTTTGAATCTTCTAATTTCCAAAATGGTTCATGACTAGTTTGGTTGCCAACATGGATTATTCTCGCACTCTTCAGCTGGGGTGTTCTCCTGAACCACAGGGGCTAGAGCTAGCAAACCAGTTCTATGTCAGCAAATTGACAGTGCGCAGTGTCTGACAAATGACCAAGATCCATCAGTAAAAAACTGACATATTTAGATTTTGATTTTCTTCTAAAGTTATTATCTAGTAATCTACTGGGTTTGCTAGAAGCTCCAGGCAAACTGATTAATGTGATAGGGATTTAATTGTCATTTAATATCAGTTGAATATGGGGGGGGGGGGGGGGGAGCCCATTAAATCATTTACTTATGAATGCCAATATAAAACTTGTATTAATTCTTGATCTATGCTAAGGATACTCGTTGAATATGTTTAAAACAATTTGACTGAAAGTTGTTCCTGGCTATCCCCACTTCGATTTGTGAATTTTTATATATAAAATATTAACTTATTATATATTGCATAACGCTAACTTTTTATTTCAATGACGTTGTACTATATCTTTCAGTGTCTATTACTGTAAGCATTTTTGAAAGCTAGAATGGTCGTTCACTGCGTGAAAGGGCCTCAATACGCGAGCAATCTTAATACACCACCAGATGTCACTACCAGAATAACTGGGGATTTCTATTATTGATTAATTGTTACAATTGTTAAAGTAAGTCTCATTAACCCATTCAATGCTGAAATTATCTAATATTTCAAAATAACCATGAATGTAAGCTGTTGAGAATAATTTGTAACGAATTTTACTTCACAAAGTCAAATAAATTTCAAAATATTCAACAGACTATATGACTGTGCAGAATTTACATTGGAAACCCCTTGCTAATTTGGTTGTATATGGTTAAATGGTTTTAACACAATATCCATCATCCACACATTCATTTCTTTCTCAGCATGCCCTTAGAGATCATAAACATGTCCAATGCTTTGAGCAAATTAAATTGATTATTTATTTAGCTACAAACACACAGGCCATGCTTGAGTGATTTCTTATTGACTTATTATTTGTCCTCTCACCATCATACAATAAAACCTGGTCCAGGTATGACCTCTTATTCAGGGCTCAAAAGATAGCAGTTCAATAACTGCCGGCCGGATAAATTTCTAGACTACATTTTGGATGGGGCTTACATCTGGATCTGCTGAATATTTTGAAAGCAATTTCACTGAAAGTTGTTGGTGGCTAAGACAGCAACTTTCAGTCAAATTGTTTTCAAAACATTCAGCAGATCCAGAGTTATTAATAGGCCAGTGAAATTATTGCGTAGCGAAGCAGGACTGATTGCAGCTGTAGGATGTTTCTACTACTACAGCCGCAGAATAGAGTAATCATTTACATAAACATACATTTATATTTATAGGCCAAGAGATGACTACTTGTGAAAATGTATCGCACGAATGTCTGGTTCAATAACCAAGCCAATAATTCCAGTGGTAAAAATTGTCTTGGCTTGCAAACAGACAGTCACTGAGCCAAAAAAAAAATCTTTGTCATTCTTGACAATTAAAGGGTTAATAAGATTAACCTGCTCAAGAGACCACCTGGCATTCACAGCCATGTCGATTCCTTAACCAATAATGGTAAACAACTGAGTTTTGCTCAGTGAATGTCAATTCACATGCAAGAGAAGATTATTTTTGACAATTAAACACTGGAATGATTGGCTCGGTTATTGAGCCAGTCATCCCAGTGGTAAATTGTAGAAATTTGTCTTCTCTTCGCTTGTAATTATAGACTTTCTTCAATACCACTGCAGAGGCTGGTTTCGGTTTAAACCAAAGTAAAAGGTCAACTAAAAGATGTGACCAAAAATGACCACCTGTGTTAAAGAACCACACACACACTCACTGATTCCCAAAGGCATATTATCCCAGATTCTGCAAGTCTGTATATGTGTACCACAAGGTGGTCACATAAGACAGGTTCTCCTCCACAAAGGTCTACAATGATTATAACTGGCACAATTCCAGCCAACAGTTATAAGATATTGTCTGATTCATTTCAAGATGACGGTACACAACAGTGACAATGAAGGGTCGTATAATTGAAAAAGTTATTACTAATAAATTTAATATTATTAGTCATATCACTCACGACATTTAAAATAAATAGATTAACTCATATTATGGTAAAGTGTCACAATTTAAATTTAATTAAAAAGAATTCCATAATATTGTTTTTTTGAGAAATGCTATCTTTAATGCTTAACGAACCTGAGAAGAGATCAATTCTTTATAATGTAAGAATTTTGAAACTAATTTAACTGGGAGCTGTTGCTGTCTATATGGCACACCTCGATAGATTCCAGTTAAATTGGTGTAACGATATTCAATATCTTTTGCTTTTTTGTTGTTTTGATATTTAACCCTTTAAAACTTGAGTTAGCCAAAAATGGCATCTGCAGTGGTCTTAAGAAATGTACATTTGCAGAGCGAGCCAGTCATAAATTTTCAAAAATAGTCTTATCTTGGTGCGCAGACTTTTTCTAACGAGAAAATGGAAATTTTCTTGAAAGAATTTGAGGGCAATGGTTAATAAAATATATAAAGATATCTTTAAATTTTTTAAAACCCTTTAACCCTCTAATTTGTTTTAGGAATTTCAATTATTTCATTAAAAATGTCCATTTGCGGATCAAAAGAAGACTATTTTGGAAAATTTATCACTGGAATGACTGGCTCAGTTATCAACCCAGTCATTCCAGTGGTAAATTTTCAAAAATAGTCTACTCTTGGTGTGCAAACGGACATTTCGCAAGACCACGGCACTATTTAGCTGATATGAGTGTTAAAAGATTAAGGGACCTGTTTGCAAACATTAACCATAAAAAACTTTCAAAATCCAAAAATCCAAAGCTTTCCTGTCATGCCGGTGTTAAAAGTGGGACACTGGTATATAAGCGCTAACCCTTTAAAGCTCAAATCTGTTCAAGGAAATTTCAATCCTCTCATAGAAAATGTCCATTTGCAGACCACATCAGATTTTTTTTTTGAATTACCACTGGAAAAACAGGCTTTATAACCGAACCAGTTATTCCAGTGGTAAATTTTCTAAAATAATCTATTAGTCTACCAATGGACATTTCTCAAGACCAGAGTAGAAGCTGTTGGTCAGGTTGACCCTATTGTCTTTAACAATATTGGTCAGCTTTACACTACCGCACCGTGCTCTTCGCTCTACAGATCAACACCTGCTAAACATTCCACGATCCAATCTGAAGTCATGCGGAGAGAGAGCTTTCAGCATCGCCGCGCCAAAACTTTGGAATACCCTACCACTGGATATTAAAACGATAAGCTCTAGGGAGAAATTTAAAGAAAGACTAAAAACACATATGTACCGAAGCGCCTTTGAAAATTAGTCAAATTGATAAATGGCGCTATACAAATGCTGTATTATTATTATTTATTATCAGTCTATTGATTAGGAGTGACATGATCAGACAAACCGGTGAACAGATCTTCTACATTCAGCAGTATAAGTGTTAACTCTTTCATGGCGATGCTGACAAAAACCTGTCTCTACAGTGCTCTTGAAGAATGTCAATTTGCAGGTCAAGAGAAAACTAATTTTGGAAATTTACCACTGGAATAACTGGTTCGGTTATCGAGCCAGTCATTCCAGTGGTAAATTTTCAAAGAAATCTGTTCACGCTGGTCTGCAAATGGGCAGTGAATAAGCAAATATTTAATTTTTTGGACCAAATTTAACCATTATAGTGCTAAGTATTAGGAATGATCATCTTAATTTTTTATTTGTTAACTCTTTACCACTCAGAAGTCTAGTATCTCAATTTCAAGACAGTTAGGTTAAGAATGAATGCAATGCGAGCTATTGAATATTTTGAAACTACTTTGATTCAAAGATAGGCAGCAAAAGCTTCCATGCAGTAAAATTTGTTTCAAAATATTCAACAGAATATTCCCAGGACATATCATAAAGAATTTTTTATTTTTGATGTGAGAGTTAAAGGGTTAAACACAAGAAATCTATCTAGCTAAATAGTTATAACAGGCATTTCTGAAGAACAAGAAATTCCATTTATTGCTAGATCGTGTAGATGATATAAATTCCACTGTTCATTTTGGAACTGCATTGCTGAAAGATGTTGCCATCTAAGACATATTTCAGCAACATTGTTTCGAAAATATACAACCGTCTTTCTACAGACTCTGTAACAACAAATGTCAAATTTTCTCATCATGTGATTTTTGGAAAGTTGATTATTAATTAACTCATAATAATCATATTAATAGGTGTGCGTGCATGCATGAGTGCGCTGGTACTGAGTACTGACCACATTTCTCAGGAATGCCAGTTCGGCATCATCGCTGTTTGACTTTGGCAGGCCAAGAATCACTATATCAATCACTAAGTTAGACAGCTCTAGGTCACTGAAACAATACTTCTCTTTCAGAGCCTCTGTAAATGATTTCTTCCTTTGCACTTTAGAATTCTTCATCCTGCCTCTACTGCCTTTAGAACTCATTTGCGACTTAACTTTTTCTGAGTGCGAAGCTTGACTTAGCAAGCTCTGCTGACCTATTTGTTGGCGTTGTTGTTGTTTGCGCGATTCTTTGTTAATTGGCTTAATCAGATGAGACATAATGATAGCTTTGAAGGACCCGACGCCTTCAATGCGGCAAGATCAATAATTACGTGTGGTAAAGACTAGTGTCTCAGAAGGCTTCAGCATTCTATACTACTATAGCGCGATTTATTATTGTTGTCAGTTCTATTTTTAGAAGCATCACACGCTGAACTGTTGACAAAGAGGCTGTTCAGTTTTAAGTATTGATTTTATGAATAAATTATTAAATTTATTTTAGGTACTCTAATCGTTTTACTTTTCATTTCTGTGTATTACTAAATTTAATTGCCTGGAATAATAATGATAATTAGCAAATTAGGTTATCTAAACATCTGTGTATGTTTGTCAAACTTCAGATATGCCGAAAACTGCCGAAGAATACGGTGTTGCCAGATGATAAATCAAAATAATACTAAAGAGCAGGAGGATATTTGTGTCGTTCCAGCATACACAACGGTGGCGGGATAGGATATGGGGGTCGATGTGGTGGGAGGGGGAGGGCGGCTAGTATTCAGCTTCCTGTTGTAGAAATTACGCATGACCTAGTCTACCACCGGTTTGACATATCGTCTACATAAAATAAGAGATACTGCTGAATGTTCTGTACTTAGTGGAATTTTGGGATGTGTTCTATTCCAAATGTGTGCAGAAGATTACTTACGTCATAACCAAAACAGTTTGTTACTAGAATCACGTTGGCCATTGTTATCTCTACCGTATCATTACTTCACGAAGGAACCGCCTGGAGACATACACAAATTGGAAGATAAACATATCCAGGAGGAGTTCCATGACAGAGTGTTCAACGAAGAAGTTTTAAAACTGCTAAAAGCGATAGTTAAGAACAAAGCTCCAGGACCTGATGGGATCCATCAAAATGTTTTAAAAGAACTTAGTCATGTGCTGTATAAACCACTGACAATGATATTCAACAAGTCTCTGGAAGAGGGTGTGGTGCCTGAAGCCTGGAGAACTGCAAATGTTACAGCAATTTTTAAGAAAGGAATCAAATCAGACCCAGGGATCTATAGACCTGTTAGCCTAACAAGTGCCATATGTGAATTAATGGAGAAATTGGTCAGGGATGAGATTCTAACCCATATGGAAAGAAATGAACTATTCAATAGCGCACAATTCAGATTCCTGTCCGAAAGGTCAACAAGCCTTCAACTGATGAAAGTGATTGACGAATGGACACAAATACTGGACAAAGGGGTTACGGTAGACACTGTGTACATGGATTTTATGAAAGCCTTTGATACCATTCCCCATCAACGCCTACTCGGCAAACTGTACAGCTATAGGATAAGCAGTCGGGTAGTAAAATGGATTAAAAGATTTTTAACTTACAGAACACAAAAGGTGGAATAAGTTCAAATGACAGAAGTGGGACAAGTGGGATCCCACAAGGCAGCGTCCTAGGACCGATACTATTTGTCATTTACCTAAATGACTTACCCGACTGTGTCAATGCAGCAACATTTCTCTTTGCAGATAACACAAAGATGTACAGAGACAAAGACATTTGAAGAGAAGGAAAACCTACAAGAAGATCTGGATTCCCTAAAGGATCTAGAGTATCGTGATAGATTAAGAAAGCTAGGACTTCCATGACTGAAATATAGAAGACTAAGAGGAGATGTGATAGAGGTATTTAAAATACTGAATGGAATATACGATCCAAAAACTATCAAAAATATGCTGGGAATATCTAAAAGCAAGACAACAAGAGGACACAACTTAAGGCTAGAGAAAAAGAGGTGTCAGTTGTATCTACGGAAATACTCATTCACAAATAGAGTAGTGGATGTCTGGAACAGCCTACCAAGCATTCTAGTAAATACTACATCAGTGTTTAAGTTCGGGGTAGGGCTGGATAAATTTTGGAAGGACCAGGAGATGAAAGTTGACTATCGCTGACTATAAAATGCCTGGAAGTCATGTGCGAGAGTGTTATGTTTCGTCCACAAATGAAGAGGCGGACATAGAGTCCACAGCGCTATCCTATGAAATCCTATGAAATTAACCATAATCATATTTTATTTTATTTATTTTATTATATTATATTTTATGTGAATGTCTGGCTGCTGTGTCTTACAGACGACACATCCCAATGGTCATAGCTCCTCTTGCTGGATGTTTTGAAGAGGATTTGACCAGGGGTTGTGGGTGGCTAAGCCACCAACAACTCTCGGTCGGGTGGCTTTTCTGATTATTCAGCGAGTGTGCAGCTTTTTTGTACTCACTGAAATTGTTGTCTGGTGACTTGCAGCTGCCAGATGGTTAAATGAATCTACCGTAGATGACATCGACATTGAATTTTTGACTGAAACAAACTTCAACTATTTAGACAACCACAGTATCGATGTATGGTACAGATTTGGTGATTCTACTTTTCTGCATTGCAGCATTATCAATGAAAAGATGTATCCCAGTATGCACTAAGTGACCCCCATTACCCCCAGTGTCTGACTTTTTGATATCATAACCAAAAAATTTTCTACCCTCATAGTATGAATGTGTGTTCACAACAACAACAACAACAACAACAACAACAACAACAACAACAACAACAACAACAACAACAATAACAACAGCAATAACAACAACAAGCACCTTCCACACACACAATCCTAACATTCCACATTACATGTTAAGGAACAGCAATGTTTCAATACCAAGCTATTGGCTGACAATCCGCGAGGGCTGTCAGTGTATTTCTGGAATCATGGTGTATGGCCACACCCACCCCAGTGTTAAAATCTGAGTCAAATTGGACCAGCACTCCTCAAGATATACACAGATCCAGAACTTGATCATATCTAAGAGCTCTAAGAAACACAGCGATGACAGACACACTAAGAAGTAGACTCGCACACAGACTCACATGGTCACATTTACTCTCTTTCCTCTATGGAAAGGTAATAATAATAATAATAATAATAATAATAATAATAATAATAATAATAGTAATAATAATAATAATAATAATAATAATAATAATAATAATAATAATAGAAACAGGATGAACTCCAGCCCCCCCCCCCCAACCCCTTCACCCCCTAGCCTATTCCAATGAGTGAAATATGTTACCCACATTATGAAAAACAACCAAAAACAAGTAAACCATGTTTGTCAAATGTCTTGTCTTTTTTTTTCTTTTCTTTTTTAATGTCAAATCCTATATTATTTGTCTGTAGTTATGTATAATATATTGTAATAAAATATGGATTTAACATGCCAAAACGGATGCTACTAAAACCAGGAACAGGACAGAAAAAGATGACTAATTATGGGGCTACATGGAACCTATGGGTAAGAATTTCCCCACATGCCTTTCCGCCGACCATCCTACTAATGATCTGCATCTGAAGTTCGCTGGTGTCGCCAGATAGCTGCTTCATCTCTGCGCCTTCGACCTCATTTAAACCCTTCTTTATACACAGAAGATTCCATCTCCCTGCAGTCCATGAACCTCTCAAACAATTGACTCGCTTGAAAGATCCACTGAGTGCATTAAGATGAAATGTTCATAATTTAAATAGGGTCAGATGACTCTTTTGGACATCTTGAGGAGTAAAGTGAGCAAACGTGATGTTAATGCAAAGACAGTGCGATGAAGTGTAGCTCGCGGGGGTACATGCTGGTCCACCGTTAAGTATCTGCCTATCGCACCACAAGTGCATGATGACCGGGATTGCTGGTTAGCTACAGATCTTGGGGTTGCGGTTCCCATGTGCCATCTCTCCGCGGAGTACATAGACCGACTTCTAGAGCCGGTGGAACAGTGATGTTCCAGTGGGGCCATGCGACCATTGCCGCTGAGATTGAACCTCACAGTGTTGTCCCAACTGTTTGTGTCACTGGTGTGTCTTTCCATACCAATTTGGAGAATGGAGTAATTTGAATAATATACTTAGACTATAAATAAATACTATACAAATAGGGTGAATCGTTTGACAGTAATATGAGCACAATAATACACAATATAGAGCTAGCTGGTGTCCTTTCTACGTGGTGTTGCCGGAGGTACCACACAGATCCTTGAATCCCTGCAATATCCCTGCAAGAGAAGCATCCGCATAGGAGATCACTGAGTAGCTTAATATAAGTTAATATACCCCTAACATACACAGAGAGAACATTATTGCTGCGAGAGGAAAGTGCTTTGCGCCGGCCTCTGTAACCGAATATTTTTATGATGGTGCGAGAGGAAGGTGCCTCACGTGGGCCTCCATCACAGGAATTCTCGCTGTTGTAAGAGGCAAGTGCCTCGCGTGGGCCTCCGTCACAGGAAAATGCCTTCAACAGTGAAGCGGAGGAAAAGAGCTGGCAAAAAGGGCCACTCTTTGGTTCAAACAAAAATCTCTGTGCAGTGGTTCAATCCCAGTGAAACTATAATCAATGTGATGCACGCTGATTTACGTGAAGGCGGGATGGATGATTTCCGAAGAACAGAGTTGGATGGAGATCAGCGTCTCATCCGTCACCCGTGTGTTACGGAACTAACATTTTCCCTGTCATTGGGTTTATCTTCCAGTAATGCCCAGAGATGCACTGCAGGCCGGTGTTACATAATATAATTTGGTTTTGCAGTGCTTCCTACCTTGGCGGGGGTATCTAAACTAACTGGTATCTGAAGATACAGGCGGAGAGGATGTGAAATCGGCACTTTTTTCACTGCTCAGAAACCCTTATAAATTCGCAGAGTCGGATCATACCAATGTGTCGATTGGGAGTACAGACAATTATTAAACCTTGCGGCTGGAGGAGCGTAGAAAGAGACAATCACTCAAAATTAATAAGAGGCCCTAAGGTAATTGGCTAATTTCTACAACCCAGCCAGTGTGCAGTGTTACATATCCATGACAGCCGGAAAAGAGGCGTACACATTATGTCTCTTACAGAGTGATTGTCCCTAACTACTTTAAGCCCATCCTATCGAGCTACAATAGTCAGGTTTATTCGGTCACATGTCAGGTTCGAGCAATATGAGCATGAACAGTGGCCTCAATGTAAAATTGATGCTGGGATAATATAGTGATGCGGATATAATGTTGCTGTATAGTATAGCCTAGCGTACTGCATCCTAGAGTTTTTATATATAAACAAAACAGAATAACTATGGTGGCTACTTGCCATATACATAACTAACTAGTACAGTGCTAACAGTATATCAGGTCATAGGACCGTACAGTACTCGTTAGTTGTAAGCACACGGAAATTAATATGTACAGTATGAAACAGAAAATATAAAAATGTGGTCTTAAGACCGGGAAGGTACCTATTAGTCATCAGTACCTACTGCGGAAATAATGAATAATACAATACTACAATAGTATAGCTACTTGAGTACCTATTGGTCATCGGGATGGAAACAGTTCATGAATCACGGGTGTTGATGCGCTACAGATAGGTAGCGCAAGGTGGCACAATTCTGAAGTTGCTGGGAAGATTTCTGCAAGCAGACTGTTAATGCGGCTCACTCTCAAGATGGTGAAGAAGAACGTCTGTAGAAAGATGTCCATTAGCTAGTCACAATAACTAATATATGAATCTGCACAGTATTCTTTAAAGGGTACATAACTGGGTACAATGCGCGGGATACATCACATAGCTCTTGCGACGCACTGGGCGGAGTCCCACCAGACTGTGGCCTAAAGGTTAATTAAAACACACCACATGCTGCGCGGAAGTTTGATACCACTTTTTAGCGTGTTCCAGAAGATCCAGTGAGTTTTCCACCAAGACTCACCTCAGCTCTACATCCTGTAGAATTACATCGGGCCTCCAAGGTCCATCTGCAGAGAAGCTCCTTTGTGAGTGTTCCGGAAAGTGAGTTCTTATTTAGTTATTTTGTCCTCGGATGGCCATCCAAGAGCTTCCAAAATTGTTGATGCGGATGACCAAGCTTGCTCACTGGTGCAGGAGATCTGAATTCTGAAGGGCACTGCTGCAGTGTAGGTACCACAGTCAATTAGCAGTTAGCCCACGTCTAGCACTACGCTGGCCCAGCAACCGTGCTGTCATGTTGGCTTCCACGACGAAGTGCTCTCGATTCTTGTTTTCTGGCTCCTTTTATACTACTCGTGACGTCAGAGGCAGAACGCCCCAGCCAGTCAGCGGGCGAGCAGTAGCCAATCAGCGTGCAGTTAGATAGGGTGACGTGGCGATCACGTGATCAGCGCATTCCCCATTCACTTAATACATACACGTGATTACAGCGTTCAAGCAATATTTTGAAAATAATTTAAGTGAGCCATTCGATGATGACTCAGGCATTTCTGGTCCAATTTCAAAAAGGTAAAAGGATTTGAAATCCTCGTTTCATTCTGGTCCTGACTGGTACCAAGAACGACGAGAATAGAGTGATTTAAAGAAATCACCAGTACCAACTCGATACTGACACATGTTGTCAGGGAAGCTCTGACACGCGCGTATGCGCGCTACGCTTTCTTTCGGACTTAGCCATTTTAATGAAACCTCTCTCATAGGGCTTTTTACACACGTACTATCCTACCTAGGGGGGGGGGGGGGCGTGGATTTCTTGGAACGTACCTGGAACGGTCGTCCCATACCCAGTCTAGCTGGGATGGTCAACACCTGTCCGGCTGATCCGCACTACAATATTGCAGCTCTTAAAAGAAATGTTACAGAAAGTGCTTACAGAAATGCTCTGTTTAAATTTTAACTGAATATAAGACACACATTTTGGATGAGAAAGTGGTGTTTCAGCTTTACTCTCTGCTGCTGGTAAATGCATTCCTAGGCGATCCAGGAAAAACTACATTCCTTACTGGAGTACGTCTCTGCAAAAGTTACATGAACAAATGTCCAACACAAAGGAAATTGCAGAAAATGTCTCAACAGAAGCCAACCATATGAGACTCCAACAATCCAAGGCAAAATATGTGAATGCCCACATCAGAGCCACCAAAGAATCGTGGAGGGTAAAAACTTCAAGCTTAAATCTCGAAAAGGATATGAACAAACTCTGGAGGCTTGTGAAGCAGCTTAGCGATGAAAACACCAGAGTACCGAACATAGCTCTTGAAGAGGATTGTGAAATTAAAACAGCAGATGCTGCTGCTGAACACTTTGCTTGTATGTTTCAGAAAGTAAGCAATCTAGATGTGCCAGTGAGTTGTAAAAAAGCTGCAATGAAATATGCAAAGGAGAGAGGAGAGACATAAATACATGTTGTGGGAATGGAGGAACTTCTGACCATCAGCGAGTTGGAGAAAATCTTGAAAGTTCTGAAAACCAGGAAGTCTTCTGGTCCAGATGTTGAGGAATCTGGGCACTATTGGAAAGCACAAGCTTTTGTAGATTTTCAACCACAGTTGGTACACAGGAGAAGTTCCCCAGTCTTGGAGAGAGACTAAAATTATCCCTGTACTGAAGAAAGGCAAGAATAAATCCATAGCTGCAAGTTACCGACCTGTCTGTCGGACTAGTTGCACTGTCAAAGCCATGGAAAGAATCCTCAACCAAAGACTTCCTCGCCATTTTGAAAGCAGCAATCTCTTAGCGGATAAATAAAATGGCTTCAGAAAGTGTAGATCTACTGAGGATCAAACAACATATCTGACACAGTCTATTGAGGATGCGTTCAACATAAAAATCATACCATCACTATGCGGGTTGATCTGCAGAAAGAATTTGATAAAGTATGGAAGCATGGACTCCTCCAAAAGGTCAGGAACAGTGATATCTCTAGACAAATGTACAGCTGGGTATGCCAGTTTTTCCACAACAGAAAGGCATCAGTACAGCTGAATGGGACGACATGGTGTACCTCCTACGACATGGTGTACCTCATGGAGGTGTAGCTTCTCCCACACTCTTGCCAATATTCATCAATGACCTGGTGAAGAAGCTTCCAATGGGAGTCAGATCTGCACTACATGCTGACGATCTTGTGATGTGGAGCAGTTAGAAGAACGTGTCAATATCCAATTACTGTATGCAACTCGCAATTGATCACCTCAATTCTTGTGTTACAAGAAGGTTTGTCCAGATCAACAAAGCAAAGACAGTCGCAACTCTATCCACTAAAAAGGAACACAAGACAAGTCTGAAATTTGGTGACTCAGTTCTGCACTTTGAGGATGAAGCAACTTAACTTGGTCTGACATTGGACAAAAAACTAACCTGGAAGGCGCAAATCAGAAAATCTGAAGGTATAGCAAAGCGACGACCGGCAGTTATGCGGAAGCTCACTGGAACAAAATGGGGGAGGTAGCATGAAAATTCTGTAACAGGTTTACTCTGGATCAGTTAGGCCCTTCATCAAATACAGCTCATCATCATGGTTGACAGCTGCTACAAGCACCCCTCAGACATTGGATAAAGTACAAAATCAGGCTCTTCATGTCACAACAGGGTCTATGAAGACCATTCCAATAGCAGCGATGGAAGAACTTACCAATATCCAGCCACACCAGCAGAGACAAGAAATCAAACCGAGATTCAATACGAGAAATTCGAATTGATGCCTCACCATCCCATGCATAGGCGGACTCACCAAATGTCTAGAGGAAGGCTCAAGAGGAATAATTTCTTATTAACTTCAAGGAAAATGTAAAGAAACAGAGAGTCGGACATCTTCCTCAGAAACATAACTGCTATCTCTGAGAGGGAACCATGGAAAGCTTCTTAAATAGAAAACACAATTTCAATCTGTCCCTAGATTCCAAGGATTGAAAGCAAGGGAGATCAAGCAGAGGTGACAAACAAAGTTCTTGCATTGAGTCATATTGCAGAACACTACCCTGAGGAAGAGGGGATCCTTGTTTATACAGATGGATCAGCTATCCCGGCTGTCAAGAATGGAGGGGCATGTGCTCACATTAGGTTTCCATGTGGAGATATAACAGACTCATGCTTGCCAACAGGGAAGCACTGTAGCAATTACACTGCAGAAATCCAGACACTGATCTTAGCTAGCCAAAGGCTGATACAACGTAAAACCAAGAATTAAAATATTGTCTTCCAGACTCCCTCTCGGCGCTCCAGGTGATGGAGAGTGGAAAGGAAAGCACAGATTTAATTCATGAAAATCTTATGCAACTGGCTAAGGAGAACAATCTCAACTTACAGTGGATCCCCTCGCACTGTGGTATATCAGGAATGACAGAGCTGATCAACTGGCTAAGGAAGGGTCAAACAAACAACAATTCAACCGCGAAGTTGACTTTGAAGACCTGAAGTATATCCTTAACGCCACAAGAATCGCCAGCAGGCAGCATAATGATCCAATCCACAGCCTCAGTAGGGAGGATCAGACATGTATCTTCAGATTGAGGACTGGTCACAATCGTCGTAATGCACATCTTCACCACCTCAAGATTACAGATTCTGCACTTTGTGATTGTCAGCAGGCAGAAGAAATAGCAGAACATCTCTTGCAGCACTGCCATCGATATGAACAGTCTAGGAGAAGCTTCTGGCCTATTAAAGTATCTTTTGAAGTGAAGATCAGAGGAGACAGAGACAGTTTGATGACCACTTCATATATCATGCACCAAATAAGGAAAACAGTCTCAAATTACTGTCATGAGAAAGATGAACTTAAAGGTCCTAGAGGCGTTATTGGCCTAACAATGGGCGAATTTGCTCTTGCTAGATGGTTTCTGGTCAGGCCAATGACTGCAAAATTCATTTCATTTACCGGCATATTCAGGATAGCTTTCTATCTGCACCAGGTAAAGGAAATTCAATGGCTGACACATTTGTTACAGAGCGTCTTGTCATAGCATGACACCAAATGCCAGCAAAGAGCCCATATGATCCAAGCCCACGAGGTACCATAAAACAATTACAAAAACGAAAAAGACTGTCCGTCCCAATGTCATAACTATGAATGGTGAAATCATGTACTGCTAGCTGTGAATGCCAGAAAGAAGATGCCTCTCATCAGAGTAATGCCATTCAAAAATGCTCCAACGCCTCTTAGTATGTTTACTGATGATAGTGTTAGGCTCTCTTGTACGAAATCAGATTATATGCATAAACTAGAAGATCTACTCTATAAATCTTACAGATGGGTTCACAGCCGTAGTTATAGCGCAATGTGTGGCTTTCCCATAGCTTGTCTAGTCTAGATTTGAGGGAATTCACTGAGCGGCCACTGACTACGGATTCAGGTGGTTTATGCCATTGATCAGTACAGCGCAATGGGAAAGAAAACTATATTGAGCATTGGTCTTATTTTTTTAATTTTCTGGCTGTGATCTCGAGTTATGCTATTTGTCTCCTATCGTTCAATAAGGTCTGCAATAACGTGGTCATATTTATTGCTGAGAATTTTATATAACTCGATCATGTCGCCACGCAATCTTCTAAATGCTAATGTTGGTAATTATAACTCTTACAGGCGTACATGATATGGTAGATCACGTATACCAGGAACAAGTTTGGTTGCCCGTCTTTGGACATTTTCGATTGCATTTATGTGCGTTTTCAGATACGGAGCCCAAACCACATTAGCATATTTAATATGCGGCCTACCCAGAAATTTGTAGAGATGTTTAAAGTTTTCTTTGTCTAGATAGTAAAATGTTCTCCTATTTAGTCTCATTATTTGATTAGATTTGCTAATTTTTTCACCCAACTTTTTCAGCAAACAAGCTCCATGCAAAGCTGTTCTGCCGCCGTCGCTACTACTACTACTACTACTACTACTACTACTACTACTACTACTACTACTACTACTACTACTACTACTACTACTACTATCGTATGATTGAATGGTAGCGATTTTACAAATTGGTATTATGCACTGGTGAGATTTTGTCTGGTGGGATTTTGTCCGGTGGGATTTTGTTCAGGTGGGATTTTGTCTGGTGTGATTTAGTCCAGGTGCGATTTTGTCTGGTGGGATTTTGCACAGGTGAGATTATGCCAGATGTCCGGTGGGATATGTCTTGGTAGGAATTTGTCTGGTGCAATTATGTCCAGTGGGATTTTGTCGATTGTCCGGTGGGAGTTTGTCCGGGATTCAGGAAATTCTAGTGGTATATTCATAAATTGGGATGATGATTGGTCCTCACAGTATAAGTTCACTTCGCCTCTCAGGACAGGTGAGCGAAAAACGACACCGCAACTAAGTGTAAATAATGTACATTAAAAAAATTATCTAGAATGAAATTGGTTAGGAATACACTCCTTATTTGGAGGTCGCGACACCACCACCCCAGCCCCCCCCCCCCCCCCCCAACCCCCACCCCCCACCCCACGCCACCCTGCATGGAACTCCTCGAGGCGGGATTTACACTACAAGAAGCATTTTCTTTGTGCAGACATACCATCTATTTGGTAGCTCAACTATAAACAGCAAGGCAATAACCAAATGTCCACTGTGTAGCAATAAAATTGGACAACCTTACAAGACAACTAAACTGGCCGTCACTAGAACAAAGAAGATCCCAACAATGGTTAATACGCCTATATAAGATAACATAGCAACTAGTCGCGGTACCAACAGCCTACATAACACCTCTAGCCAACCGACTGACACATCATTCTCACACCCTCAAATTTTTACCATACCACTCAACATTAGACATCATCAAATTCAGCTTCATTCCGTTAACAATACCTCTGTGGAATAAACCACCATCGGATGCAGCAGCAGCACCATCAATTGAAATCTTCAAAACGATGGTGAAGCAGGCGGGTCCATAAGACGTCAGAATCATGTACAGTGTATATATTTTTAACAACACTTGTATACAAGTTTTTCGGCACCAAGCACTGCACTTCCTTTGCGCAATCGCACACACTTCACGGGACATCCAATTGGAATTTGTGGCATTAACATATACAATTACGGAAAATGGAAGATCTTCAGCACTTCCTCCTGGACTGTCCAGAGCTAGAGCATGTTAGAAGCCCAACTATGCCAAAGACCAGAACGTTGATGCAGCAACAGAATATTGTGACTACAAACGAATGCTGTATACACATGATATAGGATGCAAGTACGTGTATGGATTCACACATTGTGACATTCGAAAAATATGCAAGAGAACTATGAGATTCAAAATTATTATTTGAAGATTCAAGATTACTTATTTCATTCTTAATGTATAGTATATATACATCACAGTTGGGCAGTCCATCAAAGGTAGAGCCTATGAATCGATGGATCCCCTACAATAAAACAAGACATTACAATATATATATATAAGGAACGTCTTATTGAACTATTATGAAAAACTTTGGCAACTATTCAAAAGGAAAACAAAACTGTCTACCTCATGGGTGACTACAATATTAACCTGATGAGACAAACTTGCTTTCATACACAAAACTTTATAAACTTACTAAATGCGCATTCATTCTACCCAACCATTAAAAAACCGACTAGAATAGGTGATGTTTCGGCCACAATTATTGATAATATATTCAGCAATAACATTAACTTCAGTAATAAATCGGAGGTAGGAATTCTCGTTACTGACACATCAGACCACCTACCAATTTTTCTTCTCGAAAGACAGCTGACCTGCACAAAGCCATTCAAATATGAAAAAATTAAATGCAGAGAAATAAATCAGGTCAATATTGAACAATTTAAAAAATACATGTCTAAGGTGGATTGGCTTGCAGTCACAGACATACAGTGCTGCGAAAGTGCCTACACCAAGTTCCACGAAATATGCACGCACATCTTCGAAAACAGCTTTCCCATGAAAGAAAAGAAGAAATTTAAACACAACCCGACTAAACCATGGATAACAACCGGACTGATAGCTGCCTGTCATAAAAAACATAAACTTTATTTGACGTTTATCAAATGTCAAACAAAGCATAATGAACAGAAATTCAAGAAATACAGATACAAGTTGGGCCAAATAATCAAAACAGCAAAAAAAACTTACTACCATAACAAATTTGAACTATGCAAGAATGACATAAATGAAACATGAAAAATAATTAAATCACTTTTGAATAAAAATAACCGCAAAACGCAACAAACACAATTTCTTTATAATAACAAGATAATAACTGATGATTTAGAAATTGTAACAGGATTCAATGACTATTTTGTTAATAT
Organism: Chaetoderma sp. LZ-2023a; assembly: GCA_034401795.1. Classification (NCBI taxonomy): domain Eukaryota; kingdom Metazoa; phylum Mollusca; class Caudofoveata; order Chaetodermatida; family Chaetodermatidae; genus Chaetoderma; species Chaetoderma sp. LZ-2023a. The sequence continues at coordinate 77,131,072 of CM067375.1, forward strand.
AGGTCCAACACTTTCAGATAAAATCAAATCAACATCATCTAATAAATATAGTGATTATCTCACAGGCGACTGTCAATCCTCTTCTTTCGCTAACCCTGTCACAAATGAAGAATTTTTTAGCATTCTTAACAAACTAAATCCTGCAAAAAGTGCTAGCTTGGATGGTTTCAAGTGGAGTATTTTTCAAAGCATTATAGTTAAATAGTTAGTGCTACTAATACCCCTTAACCACATCTGTAACTTATCTTTCACTCAAGGCATATTTCCATCAAAATTAAAAGCAGCACGAGTAACACCTATATACAAAGCAAAGGATTCATATAATTTCACAAACTATAGACCTGTCTCAATACTTCCACTTTTCTCCAGATTAATGGAACGACTTATGTACAATCGGCTTATCAGCTACTTAGATAAAGAGGCAATCCTCTATACATCACAATACGGATTCCGTGAAAAACATTCAACAATGCTAGCACTAGTTGAAATGACAGAAAAAATAATAGAATCAATTGAAAAGAAAAAGCACATAATAGGCATTTTTTTGGATCTTTCAAACGCTTTCGACACTATCAATCATAAAATCCTACTAGAAAAACTTGCCTATTATGGAATCCGAGGAAGTGCACTCATCTGGTTTGAATATTATCTAAGTGACAGAACGCAATGTGTGCAATTCAATGCAACTTGCTCTGAAAATAGGAGACTAACTTGCAGTGTCCCTCAGGGGTCCATCCTTGGCCCTCTGCTGTTCCTCTTGTATATAAACGAGCTGCCTAACATATGCAAACATATGTCACTAATACTATTTGCTGATGACACCAATGCCTTTTGCTCTGACGAAGACATAGCTACATTATATAAAAATGTAAATAAGGAAATGGAAGAAATTACTAACTGGTTTTCCCTAAATAAATTATCACTAAATGTGGATAAAACAAACTATATGTTATTTTCAAAATCTAGAGAATTAATAAATAAAGAGGTTTCAAAATTGTACATTAGCAATAAGGAAATTGAAGAGGCCCCTTATGCAAAGTTCCTAGGAGTATATTTAGATAAAAACTTGACCTGGGCCAAACAAATCGAAACAGTTACTGCAAAAGTAGCAAGAGGAATAGGTGTCAGCCAAAGACTAAAAACAATATATGACACAGGCCACGGTTAAAACACTGTACAGCACCTTGATCCTCCCGCACCTCACTCACTGCAATGCTGTTTGGACTAACACCTACAAAAACAGAATATCCAAAATTCAAAGTCTCCAAAAAAAGCATCAAACTATTTTCTAGGCCAGCAGAGGGCCAAAACATGTTCAAAGCCCACCGACATAGGAAAATCTCAAATGCTAACTATTGTCAAAGACTTCCACCACGACACCTTACCCAAATCTATAACCACCTTCTTTATAAACAATATTAACATCCACCAACATAACACTAGAAGCAGACATAAACTACATGAGCAATACACACGGACAGACATAGGAAAACACCGAATATTATTTGCAGCCACTAAACTATGGAACAACACAAAACAGGAAACACGTGAGAAAATTCTATCAACAAAATTCTGCAAGAAAACAATGAAAAACTACTTGATTAACACATACTAGTATTATCTAACTCATGCAGTACAGCTCAAAAATGGCCTGACTCGTCTACACATCAAGGTAAAGAATGCTGTTTTATACTCGTGCATAATTGGATCCTAAGCCATTGCTGTCTAATAGGACAGCGATGTCTATCGGTCCAAATAATTTTATAGTACTTGCTTCTTTTCTTGTTTTGAAAAAAACTATTGACCTGCTACTAATACTGATGCTACTTCTGCTGCTACCACTGCTACTAGCACTACTACTACTACATGTACTACATGTACTGCATGTACTACATGTACTACTACTACTACTACTACTACTACTACTACTACTACTACTACTACTACTACTACTACTACTAGAATTATGACTAGATGATTCCACTTGCTATTATATCCAGTAATAATTTCAATTACCATAGTAACAAACTACAGGACGAGCAGGAGAATGAGCACCCCTCCCCTCCATCCCCCTTCCCTTGTCCAAGGATGCTCCCCATTAGCCAGTATCCTGTAAACAGTATATCATCATTATAAGTAAAAGTACCCTCCCCCAAAAATATATAAATGTTTATTGTTGTGTCTATAATCATAGACATCCATGTATATTATTGAACGTGACTATGTTCTGTGCTTGTCTGTTACATAACTGTCTTGTCCTTATTTACTACCCATATGTATCGCAAAATAATAATAATAATAATAATAGTAATAATAATAATAATAATAATAATAATAACCCAAGTGACTAACTCTTACACACACCATGTTACAGTATTATATGTTGGTTCGTGGACTGAGAGAGGCCCACTCCTGGAGTTTTTCTTTCCACTGTAATGACTTACAAGATAATTGAACCGGTGGTGAACTCTGGGGGTGGGGGTAGGGGGGGGGGGGTGTTGGAGTGGGGTGTGTGGGTGTGGTAGGGTGCTGGGGGGTTTGGGGAGGGGTGGTCTCCTCTTGACCTGCGAATTGATATATTTCCTCTTTGAAATTTAAACTGTTTATGTGGATCAAGGGTCAAAGGGTTAATAAGGAAGTAGTAAATGTAATGTCTGAATTTATAATTGTTTTTGTAAGTACTGTCTTGTCTAATTTATATATACCTGTATATATGTGTGTAAGGTGTCCACCATAACAATAGGCACTGCCCTAGGCGGACAACATGGTATCATTTGTGAATTCGTTTATCTTGGAATTATTGAATAAATAATCTTGAATCTTGAATCTTGAATCTCGAATCTTGAATCTATATAAGGTGACAGCTGATACAAACATCGGTAATGTAATAATAATGCCTGTATAGGCATACAGACAGGGCAGTACAACATATTTTTTGGGTACCATTTTGTCATGATTGTCGTAGTGTTCTACATATAAGTGATCTTCATAATATTTTGTAATTGTCTTCCATCTAGGATATTTACTGCAGATACAGGGTTTTTATTATGGTACATAGGGAGCAGGTGTGACGGGAATGGGGGTGGGGGGTGTGTGGCCTCAACAATAACATAACAGTATTAGAGTGAGAAAGTTGTTAGTGGGTATGACTGTAGATAAGTATTTTGTAGCAGACTGTCGACATCTGATATGTCCACTAGAAAAGGAATATCAGATGAACGTTCAAGCGGAGCTGATTGAGATCTGATATGGACCATCTATTTTGGTTCATTTCATGCTTTTCAGCGTGGTATAGCTCTCTTAAATTTGTTAACACCTACCACTCCGATGGCAATATTCCATCTTCTATTATATCTAAAGCAGAGAAACCGGCGCATAATATTCATCAAATTTGGGGGACGATGTTGCTATTTATGACTGCATCATCTTCCACCAAACCTGCCTAGGGAATGTAGCACCAGTTCCTCTGCTTTATTTTGAAAATTGATAACCCTGCCATAGGAGTGACAAGGGCTATGGTTCGGGAAGAAGCGAAATCATGGGACTTTGTTTATACTGAATATGTCCACTAGGAAGATGACATATGACCCAGACAAAGATTTTTTGACTGACGTACAGATCATACATGTAGCCAAGCCAGCAGACTGACACAGTTGCATCACATAATAACGTAATAATAATAATAATAATAATAATAATAATAATAATAATAATAATAATAATAATAATAGTAATAATAATAAAAACAGTAATATAAGTCAGCTGGTATTTGAGTCGAGTTTTTTATGGTAAATATAGATTGATAAAAATTCTTGCAATAGTAAGAAGCATTGACGCAGAATTGGAATATGTAAGGTGGGATTGGCTCATACTGGCAGTAATCGCTCACTGCGGGTAAGAGTAAATATGCGATCTGGCTGCTAGGTTAGAAAAAGGATTGGGTTTGACACTTTCGACCCCTCTGGCCCGTTCCTTTATTTCCCTTATCTCTGCAATGTCTGGATAGTCATTGCTGCATTAGTTAAAGCAAGAGGTTCCAGTCTACCCAGTCTCAAAAGATTCAGCATTAACCAGCTCACATATTGTGAATTAAAATTTATTGCTAGTGGTATGTGGCGCCTCTCCGCTACACTTTACAAATGTACAATTTACAGGGTTTTTTTACCAGTGTGCTTTAACCTTGTTGTATCTATAATCATAGACATCCATGTATATTATTGAACTTGACTATGTTTTGTGCTTGTCTGTTACGTAACTGTCTTGTCCTTACTTACTACCCATATGTATCGCAAAATAATAATAATAATAATAATAATAATAATAATAATAATAACCCAAGTGACTAACTCTTTCACACACCCTGCTGTTACAGTATTATATGTTGGTTCGCGGACTGAGAGAGGCCCACTCCTGGAGTTTTTCTTTCCACTGTAATGACTGACTAGATAATTGAACCAGCGGTGAACTCTGCTGGGGGTGTGTGGGTGTGGTGGTTGGGGTGGGGATTTGGGTGTGGGAGGGTGCTGGGGTGTGGGGAGAGGTGGTCTCCTCTTGACCCGCGAATTGACATATTTCCTTTTTGAAATTTAAACTGTTTATATGGATCAAGGGTCAAAGGGTTAATAAGGAAGTAGTAAATGTAATGTCTGAATTTATAATTGTTTGTGTAAGTACTGTCTTGTCTAATTTATATATATACCTGTATATATGTGTGTAAGGTGTCCGCCATAACAATAGGCACTGCTTTAGGCGGACAACCTGGTATGATTCGTGAATACGTTTATCCTGGAATTATTGAATAAATAATCTTGAATCTTGAATCTTGAATCTTCATAAGAAACGCTCTAGTCTACTCCGACTTAACCGTGATAGAAATCGCCTGTGACAAAAAAAAACCCCTATATAGTGAAATTAGATAGGAATTTACTCCATATTTGGAGGGTGGCCTTTAACTCCGAGAGGCTGAATTTACATAACAAGAACAAGAACATCGTCATCTGGCAACACGGCTATTTTCGGCAATTTCCGTCTAAAACTCATTTTCCAAAATGGCAGACATTACTGACGTTCCTCCCCTTGATACAGAAGAAGACCCGGCTGCTGAATTTCTGGCCAGGGAACAAGATCAACTCGCAGGATTGGAAGATGATAATTGCGCTGAAGAACAGACGCATGGTAAGAGTCTAATTTGTTTGTCTCTGTTGAATTTGTAACTATGCAAATCGTTTCCTGTTACACTCATCATCATGATCATCATCATGATCATCATCATCATCATCATTTTACGAGGCATAAGCCCTTGGCTTGTTATTGCCTCTGGAGCTGGGTTGGTATTGTATTACTGGTGCTTGTACTTTGTTTAGTTACAATTGTTTATTTGTTTGGTTGCCATTATTCATTGACATTAATCAGGATCCTGGTTGACTTTGGCAGGTGGTGGTGCCGCATAGGGTTGCACAATTTTTTCTTTGAAACATCGCGATCGATTTTATATAAAAAATCGTGATTTTCGATTAAATCGTAGGTCGAAATTCCCAAAAGTATAATCCGGGGTAATGTGACAAGTCATCAAAACTGGGACTTTAAATTTCTAGAAAAAGTTGAAATAAATGATACAAAAATAGCACGAAATCAGAACACAATTTCTGATTTCATGTGGCAAATTCTCACCATCTTACGTCTATTCGTAATGTATACCTTATATCCATCATCGCGGGAGTGAAATTATTAATTGGGACTGCCTAAATATTATGTATAGTTTAATAAACATTGTTTATTTCATCAAAATTTAACAAAATGTCGCCGAGTAAAAACATAAATCGCGCTTCCGCTTATTGCCTCCCTTTGTGGGACGAGTTTAGGTCATTACCCGAGTAGTGCGACGACACTAATATTAGTACCCGGGGAGATACTGCGCAGTCCATATACATAGGACAATAGCTTTGAGTAGCTACGATAGTAACGGCGTGAACTCGTCCTATAGTGCAGTTTATAGTTGCTTTCAGAATGTACAATTTACATTTAAGAGTAATCAACAGAACGCACAGTTCAAGATACAACAATCTGTAATGCTGTTGCGTTATTTTCTTTAATTAGACATGCCAACCGAATGAAAAAGGAAAAATTAGTACACAGCCTGAAATTGCTAAAAGAATTATGTTCACTGATTATTGCCTAACACTCTGCAACTAAGTATCCGGGTTCGCACGGGTCATGGAAATCCTGGAAAGTCATGGAATTTGAAAATCTAAATTCCAGGCCTGGAAAAGTCATGGAAATTTGTCACACTGATAAAAGTCATGGAAAATGATAATCTCCCTAAATAAAAATAAAATCTGAATGCATACAAATGTAAAATGTGGAAATAAAGCTCGGAAATACACATTTCCATTTCTTTATCGCGGCGATCACATGATTTCATTCGTTATCAAAGTCATATGTCCAACCAAAATAAAATGACCCAAAACAACGTAAGAAATAAAATGAGGTTAAATCGCTTCTTATGTTGGAAGGCCTTATTAAACTCTTGTGATTGGAGGCATTCCACTGAACTATATCTGAACTGGAAGGAGGCCTCCCAAATAAAAATGGGTTTTGTAACGCCGCGAATGCGAATATCCCAAATTAATAATAAATATGTACAGAAGAGAATGTTTTTAAAACAATTTGAGCAATAAATTCACTATTTCCTACTCAGCGTATGCATTCGGCAGTTAATTTAGTGGCAAGATTTTTATTCATTTGGACGATTTCGTCCCGGCAGAATTGGTTACATTATGATAATTAGATGGCGATGGTATCTCAGTCTTGCTAGCGTATGGAGATTCCCCTGTATATTGAACGTATTTCTTGCTCAAAGATGGTTTTATGCGTTCTATTACGGTTAAAGTATGAAATAAACTTGTTAATATTAAAAGAATAACAAGATATTTAGCCGATAAAGGATTATTATTATTTTGAATCTAGCGGTAAAGTTACCAATTTTCGTTCATCTGAAAAATATGTTTTGCAATATTTCTAAACTCTGACCGTGTTACAGGATTTGGCTATATCTTGATTCGAACCCCTCCCATAGGTTTACTATGGGCTTTCGGTTTGCCACGAAATCTGGTTAAAACACTATTAACTAAAATTATTTATCATATTTTCAATGTCTACAGCATTTTAATAAGTACGGCTATACTTCTATGATGCTTTTTCCGCCATTCAAAGAAAGCGGTAAAATTAAATAACAGAAATAAATGCGAGTTACTTTTTCGTGATTTTGGCGCTATTCTAATTTAGTCTTTGATCTTTATTACTTTAGTATTATAGAGGCAATCTCCGTTTCTTAGTCTGTTTAGCAGGGCATCATTTTTTAGGCGGGCTATCAGTCTTGCTCATTCAGCTTGCCTAACTTCATTCCAGGTGAGCAATTAATAGCTCATCTTTAATCTCAAAACTTTGATCAAGCTTTAGATCTTTTACTACTTTCATGTAAGCGCAGATTTAATATCGTGTAAATATATTTGCATATTTTCATTCTGCTAGCGGAGCGATCATTCGCCTAACACTGATCGTGGAGAGCAATTTTTTAACTCACCGCAATTTTCTAGAAATGAATCCCTGGTTTAACATGAAACATTTCATGTTATGTAGATTTTCATTTTGTTCTTTCTTCTGTTGATAGAGTGGGAGTTCTTGCTCTATCGTTCTTATATTTTTATTGACCTTGTTCTGGCATCTATTTCTGGGTCTCATTTATTATGTTGACAGTTTTCAGAAATTCATTTCCACTTTCTTTCTTGCTGAAGGAAAAGTTCATATCTAGAGTCATCTGTCTGTAGACAAATTTTTTACAAGGAAATTTAGACCCAGGATTTAATCCCTCTGCGTAGTTTTCAGCTGCAGCAGGAATTCTTCATCATCTATCAATTCAGACAATTTATCCGTGGTCATCTATTTTTCCTCGAGTATAGTTTCTACATTCAAGTCTTTCAAGAATTGTTCCAGAGGATGCAGTTTGACATGCAGACTATGTTAGCTTATAATTCTCAAAAAGTCCAGCCTAGTTCCTTCTCAAGTTTCACCCATCTAGGCGTCTCTTTCGACCTGTCTCAGGGCGTAGTCCATCCTTCAGAGGCAAGGGTGGTGGCAATCTTGTTGGCTATGGATATTCTGACAACCTCTTTCAGTCAGGGCAAGATTTTTTCTCATGGTTCTAGACATGATGGTCAGCGTCGAGAATGTCATTCTCTGGGAGGCGCCGATGAGAAGACCTTTCAAATGTTCCTGATGTCCCTCTGGAAGCAGTCAGTTCATTCTATGTTCCATCAGATTCCCATCAGAGAACACTTGATCCCTCATTTAGACTTGGAAGGATCGTTCTCAGCATCCGATAGGTGTTCCATTAGTCAAGACCTTTCCCCAGGCAATTATTTTCACAGACGCTTTCCAGGAGGGGTGGGGGGCAGTTTGGAACTCCCTGTTGATTTCTGGTCTTTGGTCCCTGGAGGAGTCGACAAATTACATCGATATCTTGACATTGTGGGCTGTCAAAAAGGCTCTCCTCTCGTGGTCGGATCGAGTGAGAGGCCTCAAGATCTCGATTCGATCAACCAATTCCACAGTAGTTTCCTTCATCAACAGACAGGGAGGAATGAGGTCTTCACTTCTTGGATGGAAATTTGGAATCTGTTGTGGTGCCGCAAGAACCAAAAATCTTTCTAGTGGTCAGTCATGTCCCAGGCGGACTGAACTTTCTTGTGGTCCAGTTGGCCAGACCCAGCAAGTTTGCCCACTCGGAGTGGCAGTTAAAGAAGTCGGATGCCAAAGCGATTTTTATTTTCAGCATCAGGATCACATAGATCTCTTTGCGACATGTCTGAATGCACAGATCTCCGCTTTCATGTCTCCTTTTCTGAAAAGTCAGGCTCTAACAGTGGATGCCCTGCCCTGTCTCAGTCCTGGACAGAAATGTTTGCCTACGTGTTCCCACCAACCATTCTGATTCCATTGGTTCTGAAGAAGGTCAGAGACCAGTTCTGCGTAATTCGTCTGGTAACTCCATTTTAGCTGAAGAGGATCAAGTTCATAGACCTTCTCAATCTTCTGGTAAACTTTCATTGCCTTCTTCCAGTGTCCCCAGATCTCTCAAGTAAGGGCACATGTCTTCATCCAAATCTAGAAATCTTCAGACTGGAGAATATCGAGTGTCCGGTACCTGAAATCAAGTTTTCTTCAAGATCTCAGGAAATCCTTGATTCTTCCAGGAGGGAGTCTCCGTCGAGTCTACAAGGGTTGACTTAAAATCTTTGGAGAATGGTGTTCAGACCATGGTTTCTTGTCCGATTCTGTTTGTATTTCCCAGGTGTTAGATTTTTTATCATTTCTTTTCGATTCAATACCGTTATCTGCTAACACCATTAGGGGGTATAGATTTTCCTTGGCTTCTTCTCTTCCTTGCCTCTTGAATGCTGATATCAAGGATACGAAAATTCTCAATGGTTTTATTAGTGGATTGGGCAAAGTTTGCCCTCCAGTGGCTAAGCCTTTGCCTTCCTGGAATTTGGCCTTAATTCTTCAAGTATTGGCAGGTCAACATTTTGAACCAATTGGATCTATCAGTCTTAAACTTTTGACTTTTAGGGCTGTTTTTTCCTTGTTGCTTCTGATTCAGCCAGGTGAAGATCCGAAATTCATGCTCTTTCTGCAGAAAAAGACAGATTTAATCGAATCTGGGGATGGCTTAGTTTTATATTCCAGAAGGGATTTTTTATCGAAGACCCAGTCTAAACGTTACCCAGCCAAGCCGATTGTTCTTAAATCTTTATCATCTTTTTCGCCGTCTTAAGTTTCGGTGTCCTGTCAGGTCCTTAAATTCTATAAACGTTGACCCGATTTTAAAAGATCCGATCCTTCGTTCTTTTCGCAGCTCATCATTGGACGACGTCATACAAGTTGCAGGTTGGAAATCTGAATCGACTATTTTTTTCTATTTAAAGCATCACAACCCGGCAGCCGCCTTTTTTAAAGAAATATAGCGATTTAAAAATAACAAAACAAGCCAAGCACATCCCTCCAATTTCACTAGACTATGTCTGTCAGAAGTGGTAAGAATTTTCTCCTGTTTTGTTTATTTCTTTGAGTTGACAATTTTCCTTGTTTGATAATCATTGTGTGAATGTTATGGATGCTCTATTATGTTATTTTACTAACATTTGGATATGATTTGTTTAATTTTTATCCTTGTTTTATGATTCTCAAATCTACCCCCACCAAGGGTTATTAAGTTGTGCACTGACCAATTCTATGGGTTTAACAAGTAGTGATTGAATGGTATAGATGTTTTTGTGGTGTAATAACAGACCCCCTTGAGGGATGGTGTGTAGTTTTATTAACCACTATAAAATATACTTACCATTCAATCACTATGACCCCACCTCAACCACCCCGTATGGAATGATTTGAGAATCTGTTTCCTATTTGGGCTCCATTGCGCATGCGCGGTGACAGGTGTCACAGAGGAGTGAGCATAGACTGGTGCCAGTCTATTAAGGCATATGCTGGGGGTGGTCCCTACCAGTAGCCTGGTTGAGGGTGTGATGAAGTGGAATAGGCATATGGGGGCATGTAAGCAAGTATATAAAATCTTATTTTGGTGGATAAATGCAAAGTAGTTGAGGGTGGGGGGGGGGGGTGGGGTTACCCTAAATTGAAAGACCCGTCGGCTCAAACAAGTTTCCAGAAAAACAACAGAGCATAGCAGATATGTGTGACAGGGTCAGAATTTGCGTATAAAAATTAGTATATATATATATATATATATATGCGGTAGGCTTACACAATTTTTGCTTTGAAACATCGCGATCGATTTTGTAAAAAAAATTGCGATTTTCGATTAAATTGTATGTCCAAATTCCCAAAAGTATAAACCTGGGTAATGTGAAATTATTAATTGGGACCGCCTAAATAGTGCATATAGTTTAATAAACATTGTTTATTTCATCAAAATTCGATGTAAAATGTCGTCGAGAAAAAATATAAATTGCGTGATCTATCAGCTTCCGCTTATAGCCTCCCTTTGTAGGATGTGTTTAGGTCATTACCCAAGTAGAACGAAGACGCTAATATTAGTACCCGGATAGATACTGCGCAATCCACGTACATAGGACTGTAGCTACGAGAGTGATGGCGTAAACTCGTCCTATAGGGAAGTTTATAGTTGCTCTCGAAATATACGATTTAAGAGTAATCAGCAGAACACACAGTTCAAAATACAATGATCTGGAATGCTGTTGCTTTATTTTCTTTAATTAGACATGACAACCGAATCAAAAAGGAAAAATTATTTCACCGCCTGAAATTGCAAACGCTAAAATTAAAAAAAAGTATGTTCACTGATTATTGCCTAACACTCTGCAACTAAGTATATACTTGGTATTTTACGACAGAAAGAAAGATATTTGTATGGTGATTAGACGAAGTAAATAGCTGGTTTTCTCAACGACGAAGGTGTTATCTCGCTATTGTTAGCTTGTTTATCGTAGCGCTTTGTGTTGTGATTAGTAATTATTCGACACGTGCATGGCATGGCGGGATATAAACACAATGAACACAGGCGTGAATCGATTATAATTGTGGTCATGTACTGATAAAATATGACAGAAAAATACACACTTCCGATTTTAAACAAACATGAAATTTTTGACAATTTTCCGATTTTTCCTCAATTACATCGTAAAAAATCATGATTTTAAAAATAAATCAAGCTTAATATATGGTAGTAATAATACACCAGGATCATTAAATTATAACAAAAATATTGAGAATTTCTAAATTTCTTTATATCGCGAAGGTATTGCCAGTTTAACAACCCTACCAGGCATTGGGAAACTCCAAAAAGAAAACATCACTGACTTCGTCAACACCAACAATGCCAATGTAATCATCAAAATTTCACATGAAGCCCCTTTTGGCAGAGTGACCACGACAAACCTAATATCGACAACAATGAGAATAAGTGGAGTATTTAATTTTGCAAAATTTGTGTAGGTAATTGAGAGCATGTTTTTTTTACATTATTCAGATGCAGATTTTGATCCTTTTGGAGGCAGTGAACCGCAGGTGCACCCAATGCCAGTAGAAGATGATGATTACTCGGTACCACAGGTAGACAAAAACTATTCTTTAATTAATAATAATCTCAAATTGTACATTAACATTTTAATTTAAATTAAATAATTTACATCTTATGTTTTAGCTCAGGTTTGCTTCTTTAATCAATGATCAAGGAAATTTCTAATTTTTCTGATAGAAAATGTCTATTTGTAGGGGAGGAGAAGAGTATTTTTGAAAGTTTACCGCTGGAATGACTGGCATGATTATCGAGCCAGTCATTCCAGCGGTAAAATTTCTAAAATACTCTTCTCTTCCCCTGCAAATAGACATTCCTCAATAGCACTGGAAAGGTTGGTTTGATAATTAATGGATTAATGTAGGCGGTTATTTCAATTAGTAGCTCATTTCAGAGTTAGAGAGTGTATACTTTATTTATTTAGTAAATAAAATTAAAATTGAGTTATTTTCATGTGAACAAACAGACTATTGGTTGATACAGAATTTATGCTAAATTTAATTCAAGCAGCAAATCTTTTAAGTGTTAATTTTGAACCTATTCTTTGATTTTAATATCTTTAAAAGATTAAATATTATTAATATTCTGTCTTTAAAATATTCGGTCAATTTACAGGTATTAACCCCTTTAGACACACAGATTGCACACAATAAATTATGTACTGCAGAAAAATGTTCTGTTGAATATTTTGAAATTAAATTGAGGCAGAGCCGGTGTTTCCTGTCAAATTAATTTTGAAACATTCTACAGGTTTCAGGTAGTGTATGGTTGTGTCTGAATTAGGTACTACCACAACGGGTACAATGTAGCAAGCTTTGAGAATCGTAGTCGTGTTGACTTGTAGCTTTGAGAATCGTAGTCGTGTTGACTTGTAGCTTTGAGAATCGTAGTCATGTTGACTTGTAGCTTTGAGAATCGTAGTCATGTTGACTTGTAGCTTTGAGAATCGTAGTCGTGTTGACTTGTGTGTTGTGCTTGCAAACTAAATCATTGTTCTTTATCTCTATCTTAATACTATATCACGAGTGATAATGTACAGGTTAACCCATTTCATTTGATATAATCCACGTTGTAATGACATTTATTACACGATAGATATGTAGGCAAGATCTTCCTTACTACATGTATGTTGAAAATACTTACAATTGACAAAGTCAAATTTAAAAAGGTCATGTCGAATTGCATTTAAATTATTCAGCCGCCATAACTGATAATATGCACATTGCTGTGCCCAACCGACCTTTGAATCCTGTGTATTTCAAACCTCTAATGAAATGGGTTAATGATACATAACTAACTAGGTTGCAGTGACCTTGGCATGACTAAGCGTGTGCATTCAGTAACTCTCAATGATTGGTGACCATACATTTGTGTTGTCCACGTAACCTGTCTAGAATTTGTGCATTACATGTGTATCTGTATTCTTGATTTATGACTTAAATGAAATGGCCATCATTCACTGAGAGTGGCAATGGAAAGGTCAATCAGTATCGCATTATGAACACTTTCCCGTTAACCCTTTAGTGGTCAAGCCGGCCAAAACCGGCCTCTGCAGTGGTCTTGGGGAATGTCCATTTGCAGGGCAAGAGAAGACTAGTCATTCCAGTGGTAAATTTTCAAAGATAGTTCGCTCTTGGTCTGCAAATGGACATTTAATAAGCAAATATTGTTTTATTTTCTTGGCCAACTTTGACCATTAAATGGTTAAAACAGAGAGAAAGTAATTACCATGTCTTAATGTACTGTGTTTGTCTCACTGGGAAGGGGCACCAGACAATTCACCTTTCCAGAGTATCCATCGATCATCTGACCTCGTATGACGTCATAGTCAGCGCAACGGGTGTATGATGACATCACAATCATTGCGTCATAAAGGGTTCCATATAGACCGTCACCAAATCTCAAATGGTCCGACACATTGTATGAATTGTATGTCTTTGTAATTCTTTGCTATTTAATGAACATGCTGTTGAATATTTTGAAACTAATTTGACTGGGGGCTGTTGCTGCCTTAGGCAGCAACAGCCCCCAGTCAAATTATTATCAGAATACTCAACAGTTTACCTGTGTAGTTTTTTGGAAATTGATAGTCAGGGTGTTCAGAGATCGATCGATCCCAACACGAGCGAGGTGTGGGCAGAACGTAGCTAGATATGGGCGGGGCATAGCTAAATCAGGAACAGTCCATTATACAAGCAGCAGCTATATATACGTGTGCGTGTGCCTGCGTGCATGCATGCATACATACATGTATGTGTTTAGTGTGTGTAAGACTAAGTGTGTGTGTGTGTGTGTGTGTGTGTGTGTGTGTGTCTATGCATGTGCACATCATCGCACATGTGTGTATGTTTTCTAGAGCTTCATAACAACATAGTCAGAAAATATAGAACCATAAGATTGGTTATAAAGCCTGACGCTTGGATGCGTTGTGAATTCATACGTCTGGATAGTCTGAAGCTGTTTTTTCAGCCCTTTTATAGCCTCCTGGGTTGAGCCTGGTGATTGGGTTGGATTTGCGTATATATGGGTATGGTTATGTTGGTTTGCCGGTTTGTAAGGACGCCATATTTGATGGTTGTGGTCTATTTTTACCGGTTGATGTTTTTACCGGTTGGACTTAGGTGTTTTTTACTGGTTGTTGGTTTTTTGCCGGTTGTGGCTGTCATGGCGGCTCGGTATAATTTTTTACTGGTTGTAAGGTATTTTTACCGGTTGTGGTTTTTTACCGGTTGTGGTATTAATTTTTTACCGGTTGTGGTTTTTTGGCATTTGTTTCAATCTTTTGGCCGGTTGTGCCAATTTTTTCTTATATTATGTATTATACCGGTTGTGTCACTCATAGGCGGTATATGTTTGGTATACCATTGGTAAGAGTTTGGGAGAGGGGTGGGGGGGGGCCCACTGAATGTGAGGTTTGACCTGGGTAGTCATTACCATTTTCAAGATTCAGACATATGGCATTTCGTTCCTTGAGTGGAACTCATCAGAGGCGCATGTTGGTATGTGGATGGGTAAAGTTTTGTATCACCCATATATAATCATTATGTATATCAATGTCAAAATGTGAACTCAAAATATGTGTGAACTCAAAAAAATGTGTTCTAACATGGTGTTAGAGAAAACGGGAGGGGGGGGGGGGGAAGACAGAAAAAAAAAAATGCACAAAAAAGTACATACCAGGAGGTGAGTCTTATGTCTTTTATTGTTACTTTAGAAAATATAGTATTAAAAAGTAAAGACAAAGAAGTTGAAAAGGTTTATGCAGAAACATGTGAGAACGTGTTTTAGAAAAAGGCAGGAACATGTGTTGTCAAGCTACTGGAAATGTTCGAACACATCTCTCTCATCAGTTTCAAGGTTCTATCCCATCTGGGGTCTGGTGCCTTCTCGTTTTCAGTTTGGATAGTAATGCTGCAATGGTGGCAGTTAAGATTGAAACGTGGACCCGGGAAAATGTCCAAGATACTGTCACATGTTGAAAGAATGTCTGTGTTGCGTCTGGTGACTGAGTCTGATGCTGGTAGCGTGCACTGTGGTGTGTTTGATGGAGTGATGCTGTGTGTGCTAGTTAGTGTCATCAGCGAGTCTGAGTGGTATAGCATCTGGTACGCTGTGCTGATGCTGACGTGGTGCCCGATGCATATGGTGTAGAAGTGTGTGTCATGGGAGCGCTTCTTGCTTCTGCTGGCAATGTGTTGTGTGTCAGCGTGTCACTGCCCGTGGTGGAAAAATGCAAGGAGTCATTAAGCGGCTCTTTTGGTATTGAATTAGTCTGCACATCTGTGAGCGGCTGTCTTGCATGGTGGTGTGAACAGTCAGGAAGTCCCGTGTAGAATGGTGTCGCTATCTTGGTGGTGTCACTGTTATTCAGAGACCAGCGGTGGAATGCTGTCTCCCCTTCTGGTGACATTGTGTGGAGAGTGATGTTGGTACAGAGTTTTGATAGAATAGTGGTCATTGCTAAATGGTCTGCATCGATACACAAATTCCTATTTGATGTTGGTGAATTTAGTTTAGGGATTTTGTATCCCATTATTTTTGGTTTGAATAGACCACGCCAAGCCGTTGGTAGCTTCCATTTGTTGGACCTACGTGCACTAACCTTTGGTTGCGGGTGGTAATCATATTTGTCACAGGATCTTGGATTTGTGAGTGGTCGGCCGGAATCCACAATTTTAACGCCCTCGATCACGAATCACACATTCAGGCCAGAAGGTATTCATGGTGGCTCTTCATGTCGTGTAAGGCTGCTTTTGTGCACTCACATTTAGGGCAGTAAAAATGCGCCACAGTTGAGTATGTCTTTTTGACAAATAATGATAAGAAATTCTTGGCGGTAATGACTACGTTTATGGCATCATTTTGATGGCGACCGTGGTGACGTCAAAGGGGGATGTTTGGTTATATCTCATCTGACTGGAAGAATGAGTCGGGGGGTCACCTCTTTGATAAGAAGGGTGATAACAACATAATGGGTCTCCGCCTATTGTCTGCGAGTTGACGCAGGGAAGCCGGTGACCCTTACCCTGCTAGATTGATGCCTGTTGGCTCCATTATGTGGAGCTGGTGGATCCAATGGTATTCCTTCTGTCTCCTCCATTTAGAGGAGGCTTCATCCTCAGGATCTGAGGATAAGACTTGGATTATTCTGATTTGCATGTCTTCTAAAATGTCCAGGTCTATTGAAATGCCGTGAAACAGGAGTGTCATATCTCTTGTTTTGGTAGAGATTGGTGATGGAGCGTAGGTGCTCCTGGATGCGTATTTTCCAGGTGCGTAGAGTTTCTCCCACATACTTCTTCTTGCATTTGGAGCATGTCAGTAGGTAGACTATGTTTCTAGTTTGACAGTTGCCGATGATTTTGGACCTGTAGGATAGTCCAGTGTGGTAGCTAGAGAAGAATCTATTCTTCTGCATTTGTTGCAGTTTTTTTGTTTTGCAAAGTATCAGGGGGTTGCTGTGAGGTAACGTCCTGCCTGTCGCAGGAAGTTTAGCTCTGACTACAGAGTCTTTGATAATTTTGTTTCTTCTGAACCCAAATAGTGGCGGTTCTGGGGAAGGCTATCCTGCATTTGTTGCTTGCTTCCAGGATTGGCCAATATTTTTTTATTGTGTTTTTGGGGAAGATGCCTGTTCTGTTTAATTGCAGACGAAGACCGGTTTCTGTTGTGTGATGTCTCTGTCTTTGCTGAGATAGGTGCAGAAGGTTGTTTCTGACTTGTGAGTGGTCCTTGCATTGCTCAGAATGGTGTGCGTGTATCCTCTTTTCGCAAAATGGTCTAGTAGGGCTAGGCTGTTTCTGTCAAAATCTTCTATGTGTGTGCAAATGTGTCTGAGTCTCAAAAACTGTCCATATGGGGACGTGTGTTTGCCGATGGAGGGGTGTTCTGACTCATAATGGAGGTACCCACGTGTGTCTGTGGGTTTGGTGTAACGATCAAAGGTGATCGTCTGGCCATCAGTGTCTTTTACCAGGGTGTCCTGGAAAGAAATATGTTCCCGTAACGATTCCATAGTGAACTTGATACTGTGGTGGGATGAATTCATGTGTGTAACAAAATTATCCAGAGCTTGTTCGCCGTGCTCCCAGGCCATGAAGATGTCATCTATGTATCTGATATAGAGCGACGGTTGATATGGAGCTCTATCTAGGAGTTTTGTTCCTAAATCCGCCATGAAGATGCACGCAAAGGTGCATGCCGCTTTACTGCCCATGGCGGTTCCTCCTATTTGGAGATAGCGGTCATCATTGAACTCGAAGTTGTTACATTCTAAGACCAGTTTTAGAAGGTTGAGGAGACCCTGTGTGGTGAGGTCTCATGGGAGTCTGTGTTTCTGACAAAATTTGGCCACCGCTCTAAGTCGGACCTCATTGTTGGGTGACAAGTAGAGTGCCTGGTAAAGTAGGTCCAAAATTTTCCACTTTGTTGATGAAGTCTGTGGTGTCTTTCGCACATGATTTGATTTTTGTAACATGCACTTTAATGTGCTCGTCAACATAGCTACTTATGAACTCTGTAGGGCAGCCTATACCGCTAATGATTGGTCTGCCTGGGATTAGTCCATTCTGTTTTTGTTTGTGGCGGTTTTGGGTGGCTTAGGGATTAAATTGGTGGCGGTTATGTGGTCTATTTCCCCATCTCTGACTAGCTGGTCCAGGCGTTTTTCTACAAGATTTGTATGTTTTTGAGTGAGGTCTGTGTCAACCTTTTTGTAGAACCTGGCATCAGCTAGTTGGCAGTTTGCTTCAGCTATGTAGTCTGATTTGTCCTGTACTACAGTGGCTTGTCCTTTGTCCTGTGTATGTTTTCTACACAATAATTCTGGTTCCACTGTCAAGCTCTCCATTATATTTGGGTGAGATCTTCCCTAGGAGTCCTGAAGAAGCTTGATATTATCGTGGGGTCCAAAAAATCACATCTCAAAAGTCAAAACATTGAGGAGCGCAGGTGGGTGAGAGTCGGAAACATCTGGATTGCTTGTTGAATATTTTGGAATTAAGTTGACTGTCAGTGATGGCATGAAGTCAGTATATCTACAGACATGTATTATTCAGGACACATGTCCCTGTCTTTCAGTCATGATAGGTATGAGGTGTTAGCAACCTGACTCGTTTACGGAGACAATCAGGGTGACATTAATCTTTAACACTTTAACCCTCGAATTTGTTCGAGAAAATTTCGATTTTCTGGTAGAAAATGCCAATTTGAAGACCAAGGGAAGACTATTTTTGAAAATTTACCACTGGAATGACTGGCTCGGTTATTGAGGCAGTCATTCTAGTTGTAAATTTTCAAAAATTGTCTTCACTTGGTCTGCAAATAAACAATTCTCAAGCCCACTACAAAAGCCGCTTTTGGCTGATATGAGTGTTAAAGGATTAATGCAGATTCTCTCAAAGCCTATAACTATGATTTATCATAATAAATTTCTGTACTGTTTACTAAGTAACTTCCCTTGTCTACTCTTCTGTGATTGGAGATAATATTCTATATTCCAGCTGCCTGATGCGACTGACGATGAGTACATGTTCATGCCAATGGTAAAATTATAGAAATCCAGTCTCCTGTGGGCTGGCTACATGTATCTGAGATTCCGCATGCTCTTACAGTTAATGCCCTGGGTGCTATTTTGGAGAAGGAATTTAACGTAGATTTGAATCTATTAGGTCTTTATCGCTATTACATGTACATGTATGCTTGCTTGCTGTCCTTAACTCTCTGTGGTGGAAGTTATTTCAGTAGTAAACAGGAGCAATAAGACAGTTCAGAGATTGCAGACCCTTGACACCCTGTTTTGTCACACTCTTAAAAAGTTTTCCGGATTTTCGTCGATCAAACCCAACGTTGTGCAATCCTAATGTATGATCACACCTTCTTCTTGTTAAAATTTGAGACAAATCGGACACATAGTTTTTTAGATACGGATCTAAGCGTGCACAAACTGACCTGATCGCAATACCATCTTCCCTTTATGGGACAACGGTAATTAAAGATAGTGATGACGAATTTGGTACCTAATAGAACACATCTTTCAGTGGTGGGGGTGGAAGCAGTAGATGTAACCGGTTTTGGCTGGCTTCAGCATTAAAATGTAAAATACAGGATGTTATTCTTCATCATGCAAAGCAATAACATCTATCTAAATCATGTCAGGTAATTTATTATGTCACCCTTGAATTTGTTTGCGAAGTTTCAATTTTTTGTCTTTGAGAATGTCCATTTGCAGAACAAAAGATTGGGTTTTTTTTTAAAATTTACCACTGAAATGACTGGCTCAGTTACTGAGCCAGCCATTCCAGTGATAAATTTTCAAAAATAGCTTTCATGATCTGCAAAGGGACATTTCTCAAGACCACTGCAGAATCTGTTTTTGCCTACATGTACATGTAGCTTGAGAGTAAAAGGGTTAAAGGAAGGGTTTCAAAATATTTTTCACAAATACATTTATTTGCCTTTCCAAGAACCTGTCATTTATAAATCACTGGTGTTAGCTCACTATTGGTGTCTCATGTAACCTGTAGCGGGTCACAAGTTTGTGGTATGGTAAGTATTAAACTATGACTCTGACAATGAACAGGATTATTAAACGCAATGTTTTCAGATGAGTGGTGGAAACCTGTTTGACGATTTACCCGTCACTGACGATATTGGTGGTGGGAGTGCTAGTCAGATTGCTGGTACAGACGTCGACTTTTTGTCCGGTGCCTCCAGCAATCTGGCTCAAGATGATTTTTTTGGCGGTGGTGGGTTGTCATCGCAGCCATCAGTGCAGTCTGCGAAACCTTTCATGGCTGTTGATGCACCAGAATCTTCGTCTACTGGTGATGGGACGGCGGTGGATCTGTTTGACTCTGGGACCGCTGAACAAGATGTGCTTGTCACAGAGCCTCTCGTGACTGTCGCTCCTGCTACTTCACCTCTTCCTACTCTTGTAAATGTTTGTGAGAATGCTATCCGCTTTCAGTACTAATAGATAATACGGTGTTCTAGCGGGAACCTCCATGCAAGCTTGTTTGCTTTGATTGAAAAACCCCAGAGATTTAACCCTGTAATGACTAAATTTGGTCAAGAAAATTTAAATATTTGCTAATTGAATATCCATTTGCAGGCCCGTAGAAGACTATTTTTGAAAATTTATCATTGGAATGACTGGCTCGGTTATCGAGCTAGTCGTTACAGTGATAAATTTTCAAAAATCGTCTTCTTTTGGCCCTCAAATAGACATTCCTGAAGACCACAGCATAAGCAGGTTTTGGCCGGCTTCACCATGAAAGCGTTAAAGTGCCATTAAACAGGAAATCAAAACAATGATAAACTATCAGTAATACTTTAAATTTCAAAACAACCCTACAGCAGAGATGGTGAATATTTGGAAAATAATTTGCACATTTTCAACATAATATTTCTCAACCCATAGAAGAGCTCACTGTTACACTGTATGAGCTGAATCATTGTCATTCAGAGGGCTGTGGATAAAATTAACCCGCTAAAACCCATATGAGCCAAAAACAGTTTCTAGTGGTCTTGAGAAATTTTCATTTACTGACCAAGAGAATTCTATTTTTGAAAATTAACTAATAGAATGACTGGCTCGATAACTGAGCCAGTCATTCCAGTGGTAAATTTTCAAAAATAGTATTCTCCTGGTCTGCAAATTGACATTTTCTTTGAAGAAATTGAAATTTTCTTGAGCAAATTTAAATGTTACGGGACAAAAAAAATGAAATATTTGTACACTTTCCACAAAGCTTGCATCGAGTATCTTGCTGGAACCATGATGACACATTAAGGTGGGTTATACATTACAGGTGGTGATATGATGAATATGGCTGTAATTAACCTAGTTTAAGGTTTATCATAAACTAAGACTATTGTGTGTCTTTATTGAGCTTTTGGTAATAACTTGCTACATATTATATTGACAAACAGATTGTGAGATCATATAACTTCACTCAATCAGGAAACAGGTAATCTGGAAATATGGGTAGACTTATGTAACGGCGGTCTTTATATAGAGCCGGTGTTTATATAGAGGTGGACTTCATATATAAAGGCAGAGTAAGGAAGGATCGCTTCGGTATAGCTTATAAGTAGCTATGTGAAGTACTTACTTAAGAAATGATCATAATTATCACAATTTAATATTCTCTGTTCTGCCTAACAATTTAACAACCCTGACATTCAGCTGTCGTTCACGTACTCATCACGCCGTCATCTTGATATCAGACATGCAATTCAGCGCAGTCATCATATCAGATATTTAATGTATAGCCCACTTTGTCTAGAATTCATTTGGTTACTCGGACATTGTTTTGTTTCTAAACATTCAACCCTGCAAACTGAGTACGCAGATTTCTTTATGATGTGTAATCAGAGTCCTCTGATGGATAATTTACAAAATGTCTGGAACAACTTTTTGTCAAATTAGTACTAAAATTCTCAACAGCTTTCCTGTGTACAGGTGTGTTGAAATTAAGGTACAAGGATTTTAGGTTTCAAGGCATTTATCCCTTCAAAGCTTCAACACTTGAAATTCAAGTACCGGTAGCTCAATTTTAAGACAACTACGTGTATACAGGAAAACTGTTGAACATTTTGAAACAAATTTGACAGGGAGCTGTTGCTGCCATAGGAAGCAACAGCACCCAGTCAAATAAGTTTCAAAATTTTCAATATTCCTTACATCATAAAGAATTTGACGTTTCAGATCTGTAAGGGTCAATGGGTTAAGTAATTCCATCATGAATACATGTGTTGCTATTTACTTTCTCTGACCTGCTATAGTAGTTAAATAAATGCTGAATGCTTAAAAAACAATTTGACTGAAAATTACTGCTGCCTAATGCATCCATGGACATCAGAATCTTTCAATCAATTTGCTCTCAGAATATTCAGCAGTTTTAATATTCCTTCCATATTTAAATTGTCTTCTTGAATTCATGATGGCAATGCTACTTATTATCGTGATTGTTTCTCATTATTCGTCTCTACTTTTCTCGTTAAATTCTCGCCTGGCATTTTGAGTAATTTTGCTGTTTAATTTCTTAAAATTGGTACTTACAGTAATCTTCTGTAACAGTGTTGCATGCTTTGTATTGAAATTCATATTTGCACGCTTTCTATTTACTACATAAATATCAGATTGCATATGTTAAATTAATAGAATGGTTTCTATCTTATATGCACATATGGTCCATCAATGCAACCCTTTAACACTGAAGCTGCGGAAAACCGCTTGTGCAGTGGTCCTGATGAATGTCCATTTATAGCATATGAAAAGACTATTTTTGAAAATTTAGCACTGGAATGACTGGCTCGATAACCAAGCCAGTCATTCCAGTGATAGATTTTCAAAAATAGTCTCCTCTTGGTCCGCAAATTGAAGTTTTCTTGAACAAATTTGGGGTTTTAAGGGTTAACTAGATACTGTTCATTGTTAACCCTTATAGCCCTGAATTGCCAGTGTATCATTGTCACTGCAGATATACAGGCTAGCGGTTGAAACGTTGAATATTTTCAAACTAATTTGACAGGAAATGACGACCTTTCAAATTAGTTTCAAAATATTCAACAGCAATGAAATTGTTAATGAGGTTCTGATTGATTGCGTTAGATGTTGTGTAGCTCTTTTCGATATTTAAAAAATATTTAAATATTTAATTTTTAAATAGGTATGTATCATTATAGTTTCCATGCTATACTGTTTGACTTTCTTGAATGCCCTTCTAAATGCCAGTGAATTACCAAAAGAAATGTAACATTAATCAGATTTGAAAATTAGGCAAAATCTATCATCTATACAGTGAACTATGTCTTAACCCATAGCACACTGATGCCAATATTCTATTTTTTACGTTAACAATAACAAAGAAACTGGTGTACATATTTCAACAAATTTGGTGGAAGATGTTGCTGTCTATGACAGCACCATCTTCCACCAAATTTGTTATAAAATAAGGCTATGAGAAAAGTATTTTTTAACATTTACAACTTGGATGACTTGTTCAGTTATCAAGCCAATCAGTCCAGTGGTAAATTTTCAAAACTACTCTTATCTTGGTCTGCAAATAGAGATTCACGTAGCAAATATTTAGATTTCTTGTCCAAACGTGCCTGTTTTCGGGTTAATTACAGTTTATAATGAACTTTTTCTAATTCTTTTTTAACTTAATGTTATCGGCAGACTAATGGACCCACTGATGCATATGCTGCCATCGCTCATGTGGATAGACAGAGGGAGGAGCCAGAGCAGGTCAAGATATGGCGGGAAGAACAGAAAGCTCGTCTCGAGACTAAAGGTAGTGTATTTGTAAAATGCACATTTTAATCAATTTATTAATAACTAAAAGCACCTACGCTATACACTATAGAGCTCTGAGACGTCTGAAGCTTTTTGAGAAATGTTAAAAATTTCACCAACAGACTAGGTTTCATACTGGTCATGGAAAGTCATGGATTTTGAAAATTTTAATTCGACGCCCGGAAAGTCTTGGAAAATCAGCATTTTATATTATAGGTCGTGGAAAAGCTATAGAAAATTGTAATCATGCAAATTAAAAGAAATCTATTAGCATAAGTTTCCGTCATCGCCTCGATATAATAAAAATTGCAGCAACATCTTATCAAAACAATGCTTTGACTTTGCTGTTACACGATGCAATATTCAGAAATTTTACAGAATAAAATATCTTCTAAATTTTATCAATATTAAATTACCAGATTAAATTTTTAAACAAAAATACATAGGCAGTCCCCATGCATGACTGGTTAACTGCTGCAAGTCACCAGACAATAATTTTAAATGGCAATAACTCTGAACCTGATGATATTTTGAAAACAATTTAGACCCTTTAAAAAGCGTTTAAACGTGCATATTCACAGTAAAATTATTTATATTGTATACTTTTAGAAGCTTAAACTGTGAGCCTATATGTAATGACACGAAATAAATCTTAGCATATGATGATTTCATGACGTTTAAATTAATATAATTTTTTAAGTAGCAAAATTGAAATAGAGGCTCGTTTCATTACACAGAGGCACACAATTTAAGCCTATAAAAGTATACAATTTTAACCATTTTATTTTCAAGCTTTCTGGTGTGAATATGCACCTTTAAAGCTCAAGTCAGCCAAAAACATCTTTAGCACTGGTCTTGAGAAATGTGCATTTGCAGACCATGAGAAGACTATTTTTGAAAATTTAACACAGAAATGACTGGATCAATAACCGAGCCTGTCGTTTTAGTGGTATATTTTCAAAAGTAGTCTTCCCTTGGTCTGCAAATGGACATTTTCTATAAGAAAATTGAAAATTTCTGAAATAAATTTATGGGATAATTGAGGTGGAATTGAATTTAATGAAACATACTACACCATTCCCACATTGACGTCATTACGCCGGGATTCCCCTAAATCAACATTCAGAAAAAAACTGCTGGGTGGTAACGCCGCCAACAAGCAGCTGACCAGTATTGATTTAATATGGCACTAAAATACACAGTAATTTAAACCGTTCCTATGATAAACTAAAATTAACTATATTGTTTAAGTCATACATAATTGGAAAGTACATTCAATTGCCGAAACATTAATGCATTATTTTTTGTATTTTTGTGAATCTTCCACTGGGTTATTTGTGTATATAAAATATACCACTATACCTAGATTCATTAAATCAAGTGGCCAATAGGCGCTTTTTGAAAATTACAATCAACTGTATTCAATTTTACAAAACTATAAAAACGAATACAAAAACTTGGCTTAGCTTTCCAATGATGTATGACTTCAATACTATTATGAAATTAGTTCTTGATATAAACTGCTTAAAGTGTGTTGTATCCGATTCCAATAGTAAAGTAATGCTGTTTGCGCTTTGACTACCGCGGTTACCATCCAGAAGTGGTATGCGCAATGCGTTCTGGGGAAGGTATTTCCAGTGTCATTTTTTGCTGCAAAAGTTTTTTTAATTTCTGAACGTACTAATTTCAGACTCTGAGGAAGAAGTGAAGATCAGTGAGTGGCGAGAGGCGGCTAAGAAAGAGATCGAGGATTGGTACAAACATTATCATGAGCAGCGTGAAAAGACGCGCGAGAACAATCAGTTAGTATAGTGATAAAACCTCATAATTAACACTTTAACCCTCGAATTTGTTGTTCAAGAAAATTTCAACTTCCTCTTAAGAAAATGGTAAACAAGCCAGTCATTCCAATGGTAAATTTTCAAAAATAATCTCTTGGTTTGCACATGGACATTTCTTTAGAGAAAATAAAACTTTTTTTTAACAAATTCGACGATTAAAGGGCTAATGGTCAAGATTAGTCAAGAAAAAAAATGGTCTCAATGAATGTCTCTGCAGCGCAAGAGAGGTCATTCTTAACTCACCTGGCCAAGTGAGCTTATGCCATGCCATCTGTCCGTCCATCAACTTTTCCTTTAAACGACTTCTTCTCAAGACCCATTGGGCTGTTTCACTTATATTTGGCAGGAAGCATCCTTAGGGCGTAGGGATCCAGGTTTGTTCATACGAAGCCGATCGGTCAATTTGGCCAATAGCCATCTTGGATTTTGTCCGATTTTTAGAAACGTCCTTAAAAATCTTCTCAGAAACCGCTTGGGGGATTGATGCAAACTTCATGAAATTTGATTTAGGGCAGAAGCTGAACAAAGTTTGTTCGAGCGAACTTGATTGACCAAAGGTTCGGCGGCCACCTTGGATGACCTAGTTTTCATGAAAGCGACAACTCCAGAACAGCTGAACGGATCGGCCTGAAATTTAGCAGATATGATTAGGGCTTAAGGGCCATTAAACTTTGTTGAAGGGAAGTTGATCCTTCAGAAAACATTGCCGCCGTGGACCAAGCAAAATGTAGGGTTTTTGACGGCCATATAGAAGAATTTTGTTTGATTGATTTTGAAGCCGAAATTGGTTTTATATAGGTTTTTGTGTATTTTGATCTCAAATTTGTCATTTTCAAAATCGTCAGATAAACGGTTTGGTGGCTTTCTTGGATATTTTTCCCGCCAAAAACTCATATACTAAAGCAATGGGAAATTTTTAATGTGTTCTTCTGGAGAACTACTTGGCCGACTTCAAGTATATCTGGCAGGATTCATCCTTAGGGCATAGTGCAGCCATCTTGGATTTTGGCCAATTTTTAGAAACATCACTGAAAATGTTCTCGGAAACGGCATGGGGTAACTATTCAAAACTCATGAAACATCATCTGGACCAACAGCTGAACCAAGTTTGTTCAAGGGAACTTGATTGGCTAAATGTTTCAGCGGCCATCTTGAATGACCTAGTTTTCGTGAAAACGACTTCTCCAAAACTGTTGGACGGGTTGGGACAAATTTGGGAGACATGATTAGGGATTAAAGGCCATTAGAGTGTGTTCCATGGAGAGATGTCAAAACAACATGTCCGCCGTGAATCAATCAAAATTTAGCTTTCTTGGTTGACATCTGGTATTTTCTGTAAATTTCTGTGAAAATCATAAAAAGACAACTTATTAACCACTGGGCCAATTTTAGTCAAACTTGGCTACCGGTATACATTCTTCACAGAAATTTGATTGGTAAATTCTTTCAGTGGTCATCTAGTTTTGTTCGTTTGTTTGTTCCAGTGGCCAATAATTGCAGGTGAGCGATACAGGCCCCTTGGGCCTCTTGTTTACCAAACTGTATTGTTGAATATTTTGAACATGCAGAAGACAGCAATGTCTTTCAATCCAACTATATTCAAAATATTCAGCAGAACATTTGTTACTAATTAAAATGTGTCTTTTTTTTCTTTTGGAAATGTATTTAAAGTTATTTCTGGGCTGTGGATATGTGGAAATTTATCTGTTTGTTTTTCCTCTAACAGAACTGCTGAGCAGAGCTTTATCGAGCAACGCGATGACGTGTCGGAGGGAAAGGAATGGGAGAAAATCTGTGGCCTGTGCGAATTCAACCCTAAAAGTAGCAAAATTACCAAGGATGTTTCGCGAATGCGCTCAGTGTTACTCCAGCTGAAACAAACACCATTAATACGGAATTGAGATAAATTATTGTATATACATTCACAAATTCATCTTTATCGAACCAGTCATCATATTTGTTATCTAGACATTCTGTAGTATATTTATATATTTAAGTACAATGCAGGCCCTAAAATTTAAACATTAGCCCTTTAATGGTCAAGCCGGCCAAAACCGGTCTCTGCAGTGGTCTTGAGGAATGCCCATTTGCAGGCCAAGAGAAGTCTATTTTTGAAAATTTACCACTGGAATGGCTGGCTCGATAACCGAGCCAGTCATTCCGGTGGTAAATTTTCAAAAATAGACTTCTCTTAGCCTGCAACTGGACTTTCAATAGGCAGAGATTTTGATTTTCTTAACTAAATTTAGCCATTAAGGGGTTAATTAATAGTTTGTGCGATTTTAGATGCAGGTAACTTATCATAGTTGTTAGCATTTCATCATAAAATATCCTTACTGTTTATATCCTTATTCTTACCTCTCACGAAAACTGGTAACTCCGGTTTATTTTTGTTATTTAGTCTTACTGTTTTCTTTATATGGCGAGGAAAGCAATAGAGGTAAATAACATTACTTATTAAAATGTTGCCCACATTGAAAACATTATAGATAATTTTAGCTAATATTTATAGTCTTTAAGCCAGAGTTCGTGGCAAACCAGAAGCCCATAGTAAATCTATGAGAGAGTAGAGAATCAGGATCTAACCTCTAACTGAATTTTAATTTCAGTGCAATCATTAAGAAGTATTGTTAGATATTTTGAAAATAAGACATCAATGGCTTCCAGTCAAATTACTTTCAAAATATCAGAATAATTATTATATATCTTGAAAATTTCTTGTATTTGATCGCTAAGTGAGAATGAGCTAATATGTAGTTTAATTACATGTTGTCTTGGTTACCTATGAGTTACCTGCAGCAGTATTTATGAATGAAAAATTGTTCCAACCTATTTAGATTCAGGTAACCAGCGTGGGAAATGATTACCTCATTCATCTCAAATTTTGTAGCCTGCATTGTCCATCTATAGGTTTGGTTAGCATTTTGAACTCTAGACATTTGACCAAATAGAGACATAATAGATAGGAAACAATTTTCTGCTAAATATTTTGAAACTAATTTAACTTAACAGTAGATAAATTCAAAATATTTTATCTATACTTGAGATTGAGGTACTGTGACGAGCCGTTGAAAGCATTACATCTTACTGGATTCCGGGTAAATTATTTACAAAATATTCAACAGCTTAACTGTAATGATACTGTTATTTCATAGGGCTGTAACGAACATTCGTTGATTAGGAAAAGCGCAAACCAAGGAAAGATGAACCATGTTTCACTTCGTTTGCATGGGATTCCATACACTAACCCTTTCACTGATCAATTCCCATATCTAATTTCAGGGAAACCATACAAGAAACCTGTTGAATATTTTGAAATTAATTTAGGCAGCAACAGCTTCCAGTAAAATTAATTCCAAAATATTCAACAAAGTAAGTTTTATGTCATAAGGAATTGACTTTTTCTTGGAATTGTGGGTGAAAAGGTTAACAGACCAGCAATCTCTGAATGTCCTCTAAGTGTGATTTACGAATATGACCATGAATGGAACTTAATGTAGCTGGCTATGAAGCTTATATTATTTTCTAACATTTGTTGTCAGAGCTTGTCATTTGTGTTTTTCTACCATTTGGCCAGTAAAGCCACCTGCCTTTAAATGTCATTTTCTGTTAGGGAGTAATTTCTTGCATACAATAGCATATTAAAAAGGTTCGTAAACCAGGTCGTGGTTCAGAAATCTGTATCATGAATGGTTCGGTTCGTGAAAATCCTCACGAACCTCGGCCCTATTATTTTAGGGATGAAAATGAAATGATAAAAACTACTACTACTACTGCTACTACTACTACTACTACTACTACTGCTACTGCTACTACTACTACTACTACTACTACTACTACTACTACTACAGATTTGAAGACACAATACTTTTGTTTCGAAAACATTCCAGGAAAATGCGGTAGCTGTTTGCTTCTGCGATGTTCCTAATTTCTGTTCGAATAACGATGTACTACTTTCAAAAATTCATTTCCTTGTGTGTCTCCCTGAGAAATGTCCATTCATAGGTGAAGAGAGGAATATCTTTGAAAACAGACCACTGGACTGACTGGCTTAATAAATGGGACAATCATTTCAGTTTTTAAGTTTTCAAAAATCTTCTCATTTTCCGAACAGACATTGTCCATGTGTACATTTGTATTCTCTGAACCAATTTTAACCTGGTAAAGCGTTAAGCAAATTAGCTTTTTCTTAGAATTTTATAGAATTAATTATTGTGAATATTGATGTCTACTACATGGAAATGTTTTCTGCATTTTTAACGATGACTCGTAGATTAGATACAATGAAACCTGTCTATGCATGACAATGGACCTTTCCATTTTATCAACCCATCCTATGACATCATAATCAACTACGCGATGTGTAGAATGACATCATAATGAATGACGTCGATAAGTATGCCACGAACGCATATTTGAAGACTGACTATGCGTTGTTAGCTCACCTGGCCAGAATGGCCAAGTGAGCTTATGCCATGGCGACCGTCTGTCCGGCGTCTGTCCGTCAACTTTTTTCTTTAAACGAGTTCTTAAGAACCACTGGGTCGATTTCAATTATATTTGGCAGGAAGTATCCTTAGGGCATAGGGATCCAAGTTTGTTCAAACGAAGCCGATCGGCCAATTTGGCCGGTGGCCATCTTGGATTTCTGCCGATTTAAGGAAATGCCTTTAAAAATCTCAGAAACCGCTTGGTGAACTGAAGCAAACCCCATAAAATATAATCTAGGGCAAGAACTGAACCAAGTTTGTTCAAGGGAATTTGATTGGTCAAATGGTTCGGCGGCCATTTTGGTTGACCTAGTTTTAGCGAAAACAACTTCTCCAGGACCGCTGAAGAGATTGGGCCGAAATTTGGCAGATATGATTAGGACTACTATTTGGACAAGAAAATTCAAACTTCCTCATAGAAATGTCCGTTTGCAGATAGAGTGAATATATATTTTGAAAATATATCACTGGAATAACTGGCTCGATCATCGAGCCAGTCATTCCAGTGCTAAATTTTCAAAAATAGTTTTCTTTTGGTCCGCAAATGAACTATTCTCAAGACCACTGCCAAAGCTGTTTAGCTTTAAAATTTTTAATTTGGAAATTAGAGTGGTAAGGGTTAAAGAGTTAATAATATTCTAGTTTAACCCTTACCAGTCTGATGTCAAAATTCTATTTGTACTGGTCTATGACAGCAACATCTGCCACCAAATTTGTTGAAAAATGAACACCAGTTCATCTTTTAATTTAATTTGAAAATTTACGGATTTGATATCAGAGTGGTTAAGGGTTAACATTATCTTTCTGTTCATTACTGAGTGCTCCGATGTTGACGTTAATTTGACAAGTTATACAGTTGCGTCGTACAAGCATTCGTCAGATATCTTAAAAAATGAATGGACATATGTTTAGACTAGTTGCAACTACGAACAACAAGTGCGTCAATTTAAACAAAGTGTCATAATATCTGCATGGTTACATCATACTAATGTTGCAATATGCGTATACGTTGTTGTATAATAATATTTATTATTGATAAATGGTAATGATAATAATAAAGGGCTTATCATCAGAATTACTGCTTTATTATTGTGCATAGCAAGTCCTGCTGCAAGAACAGGCATTGTAATATGTCGACCACCCCTGAATAAATATATATATAACAACCACGTCTCAAGAAAGACTGGCTATATATAAACATTCTGTATGAATAAATACTGCCTTCATTATAAAGAGCATTTCTGAACAAATGCACCCTTTACTCCTTTCACTGACAAATCTCTGAAAAAGTATCTTTACGCTATAAAGCTTATTCTGTTGGATGGTTTGAAATTAATTTGACTGAAAGGCAGAAACGGCCTCCAGTCAAATTAATTTCAAAATATTCAACAGTTGCCTTAAAAATGAGATATGGGGACTTCATCATTGAAAGGATTAATAAAGGCTATCTATATATGTCCACCATGAATAAAACTGTGCCTATTTAAGACCAATTCTGAATAAAGACTATTTATGTCACCCATGAATAAAGACACTGCCTATATACATCCACCCATACATGCAGTATACCAGCTTCCTGAACTTGTGTATCTAAATTTCATATGTTACCATTTCTGTAATTCTTGTCAGTAATAGTGGGATCCAGTTCTACAGCTCATAAATAAGTTAACATTTATCAAAAACAGAAATATGTTTCTACTTTCTTAGTACAATTTTTCTGTTTAATATTTTGGACATAATTTGATTGGAAGCCACTGCTGGCTTATGTTCTCCAATCAAATTCAAAATATTCAACGGTACATCTTATTTTGTTTTGGAACCATGTTCAATTATTTCTGAGATGTATTGAAGCTATGCCCAGTTACTCACTTCTGCAATCCTATAGACAAAGCTTTCAACCTGTTCCATATTTCTCGATATAAACACACATGTAATATTCAATGAATGATTCTTATTGGTTAGATAACTAGCGAGAAATATTTCCATTGGTTTAGATAATGCGTAATAATCCTATATGTGATAAATAGAATCTCAAACTGGGCCCATTTCTTATCACTGTTATCAACCGAGTCGAAAATTATGATATTTCACTTGCTAAAGCTTGATAATAGTGATGTGAAATAGGGCCTCGTTCCAGGTCGCACAGCTCATAAAAATATTTTAATCCTTGAATTTGTTCAAGAAAATTTCATTCTCTCATAGAAAATGTCCATTTGCAGACCAAGAAAAGATTATTTTTGAAAATTTACCACTGGAATGACTGGCTCGGTTATCGAGCCAATCATTCCAGTGATAAATTTTCCAAAATAGTCTTCTCTTGGTCTGCAAATGGACATTTCTCAAGACCACTGAAGCTGTTTTTGGCTGATATGAGTGTTAAAGGATTAATAGAGAAGGCTGTTCCCATTAAAGTCATTCCTGAGTCTCATGATCCCAGAAACTTAAATGGGATGGTGAGTGGCTGTTGTTTGCCTTGCATCACTGCCGAAAGCTTGACATGTCTGATTACTGTATTCTGCGGCTGTAGTAGTAGAAACTTCCTACAGCTGCAATCAGTCCTTCTTTGCTTTTGCCCACTGTGTCTTGTCCTCAGCCGAAAACCTTAGCTTCCTCGGGTCCATTCTTGACTTTCGTGTACAGGGTCCTGCTTTCTTGAGGTCACCTCGTAGCACGCTTAGCAGATTTATGCAATGACGTCCTCTCTTTGTATTTGCTGGCTCCGAATAGGGCGAATTCCAAGGCTGTCTGTGCAGGTGTCTCCTCTGGCATCCTTAGCACATGGCCAAACATGGACCATCTTTGCTGGGCGACTTACAGACAGCGGCGACATATTATACATCTTGTATAGTGCATCGTTGGAAATTATGCTGTCTGGCCATCGGTGTCCAGTGATGGTGCATAGGTGTTTGCGGTTTCAGGCATCGTGTTTGTGTAGAGCTGCCCAGCTGCTACAGTTATACAGCATCAAGGATACACAGGTTGCATTGTATAAATGTAGCCTCTATCAAGGGCATCTTTGAGCTACGAATCCATAGTTTCCAGAAGGACTGGAAAGCTATGTTCCCCATGCCACATCATGCAGAAATGTCAGCAGTACTGCAAAACAGTGAGCCCAGGATTTTACTTTTCCTCCATGGTTCGCCGCCACAAAGTGGGTCGTCATTTTCTATACTTTCATGCTTTGTAGATAGATATATGTGGGTGAACTCTGTTTTGGATTCATTCATAGAGATTCTCAATTTGTAATTTGCTTGCAGCTATTGGGAGAAGTTCATCGAGGGGTTTCTGTTCCTCGTCTATGACTCTCTAGTGACATGCCCAGTATTGACACATTTGGGGTGTGTGGTGTGTGAGGGGGTTTGGTGTTGTGGAACTTTCCCACACAGATTTCAATGCGGCAGCAAGGTAGCAAGCAGGTGAAAAGCACTGGAGATAGGCCATCTCCCGGTGGCGAGCCGATTGATGTCTCAAACTCTACAGACTTCACTGACTTGACTCATACTCTCAGCTTTGTGTCTGCAAGCAGTAGTCTCACTAGTCGTAGCTCATCTTCATTGCAACTGGCCTGGCATAGTACATCTAGGATCTTTGAGCATTTAATTGTGTCGAAGGCTCGTGACCTGTCAATGCCCATTTTGTGGAAGTCCCAGTGTTTGGACATGACTACCGACACAAGTATGCGTTGAGCCCATACAATGTCTGCGCAGCTGCGTCCACGTTTGAAGCCACTTTGACATGATCCGGTGAAGTAATCGATATTGTCTCGGATGCGGCATAGAGTAACATTGGATAGGGTTTTCTGTTTCACAAACACTTGATCTGTCCCAGCAATGGTATGCTTAAATGAATAGACAAAACACTGTCATGGTTCTGCCTAGGATGAAATTAGTGCCGGACATTTTTACGGAAATTTTACAAAGTTCCTTGAAATAAAGCTTAATTTCAACAAAATATGTGAAAAGTGGTGGTTAAAAAAGATAGTTTAGTCTTGTGCTGGTTAAAATTGTTGAGTGGTGGCTAATCCCGACCAGTGTGGGCAGAACCCTGCACTGTCTTAACCTTATCTCTCTCCTCCACAGCAACTTGCCCCTAGACAAATCTAACGTACAGAACCAAGCGGCTTCCACTAGCTAATCTGTGGAGTACTAGCCAATCTAGGGAGTGGTTGATGCGCATCATTGACACTAAGGCGGTTTAGACGGTGGTAGTCTGTGCAGAATGGATCTATTTCTCTTGGTGGCCAGCAGAATAGGGTTTGCCCAGGGGGATGCTGAAGGTTCAATTACATGTTCTCGTAACATCTCATCAATTTGCGTGTTCGCCTCTTCCTCCTTATGGATGGGAAGACTGTGTACTGGGTGTCACCCTGGCCTACAATTATCAGTGTCTATAATATGTTTTATCAAGCATGTTTCTCCGAGATCTAAATCATTAGCGGAAAAAGTTTCTTTGTGATCTATGAATGATCAAACATATCAGGATTGTTTATACAAACCTTCAATCACATGGTGATATGGTTCACGGATATGTTTGTCTTAGCGTGAATGTGTTGGAGTATGTCTGGTTCTTTATGCATTGCCGTGACTTCAACCAGGCATCCACGTACTTCACCAAACTCTAATCTAATTTGTGCCTGGGTTCCATTGTAAACCCTAAATGGTATTCAATTTTTGTCATGGTGCTAACTAGTGTGGCTGGCAGTGCCCTTGTCATTGTGTCACGGTGGTTGTTAGTGTTTCTGGCAGTATTTCTAATACAATTTTATGTGGGCTCGAGCACCCCTCAGAGAGGCCTTCTCTTTTCTATCCTGGTGTTTCCTTCCTCTTCCAGGACATCACCTACCTTAAACATCACTATGTCTGACTCACAATCAGACTAGGTGGGCGATGGGGAAGACTGTTATCTTGGGGTGGGTCGGTGGGATGGTGCGGACAATACGTTATCCTGCGAATAATGAGATGGAGATTGGAAAGTGGTGAGAGGCAGAGTTTCCTATCGACCAAAATTTGCGATGGTGGTGGTTCACATCCTAACATTTCTAATTATAAACATGCTAACAGAAGCATTAGTAGTTAGTAGAAATCTGCAGCGGTAGACTTCCCCTAGTCTGTAGAATGGGTTTGCTCAATGACAAGTGGGTAGCCTCGAGTTATGGAGCGGACAAGATGCAGTGTCTTTTTGAGAATGTCAGAAGGCTCTGCTGTTCACATATGGATGCACACGAAGACTTACACTCACATGGCCACTCACACATGTGAAAATACAAAGACAATGAATAATTAACAAACTATTATACAATATATATCACACACACGAAGTGGAGAGACCCACCCCACTTGGTGGGCAGGACAATGGGTGCTCTCCCAATGGGATGCCGTGGCTTCAATAATGTCACTTCAACATATCATCAACTTCAATTGGGCATGCACCTCTTCCCTATGCTGTTGAGGAGCACAATGGGCCACATATTCGGTAGAGTGGCAGGTGGCTTCTTGGGCTTGGGTGTGTGAATAGTGCATTGCTTATGCCATCAGATCCAGATGCATGTCTATTTTTTAGTGACATCTCAACTTCTACTGTTTTAATTGGTTTTAGTAATGTTCTGGGGTCTCCTCAGAAAGGGTGCAAAGCCTCATCATTGTGGTCAGTGAACTGTTCCTTGAACCATTCTCGAATTGCCCTGGCTTAGCCCTGGCCAGTCCCGATAAGGCATCCTTCAGAGTTGGGTGCAGTGACTCAGTGAGTGGTGGTGTGGAGTCAGTTACTCTCAGGGTTCAGACTGCCCGAAAGATTTTTTGACAGTTATCCGTGTCAGTGATTTCATCTGCTAGGGAGTCTGCTTGTTGAATTGCAAGATCTTTTATGCATTCGCTAATGTGTCACAGATTGTTCTTGCATTCCCTGCATAGTTTGGTGCGGTCTTCACTTTGGCCACTGATAGATGCGCAGCCATAATGCTCTCTGCTCTGCTGATAGTTTTACTAATACAGGGTTGTCAATATACCTAATTCATTTGCTTTTAGAACTATAGTGCTGGTATCTGAGGATTCCATAGATTTCAGTATTCTGGATAGGGCTTCGTTTGGATCTGAGTTGACGTTGGTGTTAGCTATTTGCTCGCCGGCAGCATTGTTGTTTGACATTTGACAGTGTCAGCATCGCTGATGAGCTTGGTACGTGGTAGGTGACTACCCTCTTGTCTGGTATGGAGTTTATAGATTAAGTAGAGATGGTTCATCTGAAGGTGTGTAATGATTGGCTTATGGTTAAAATTGCGGTCTGCGCCTCCATAGGAATGAGCATCACGAAGTGATATATTATGGTCCTGAAAATTAATGCTAACTCTGCGGTGGATTTGTGCGAGTTTAGCAGCATTGGTGGTTACTCCACAAAACGGGGAATTTACCGCGACCCGAATAGTTTCAGAAAATTTTGTGAGATACCTTTGCTTGAAGAAATGCGTAGATTCTTTTCAGCTCCTCCATATAGTCCACCTACAGAGAAAGCTACAAGACGTGGGATTTATCTTACTGATACCACATGCAAAATTCCGAAAGCAAAGGTCAACATCTCAAAGGATCAACTAATACATGACGATTTTACAAAGGACTTGCCAGTGCAAAATTTTGAGGAAGAGGCTACTGTAAGGGAGTTACGTTTCGTTGGCGTGGATCAGATTACTGTACGATGCGAAATGCTGACATGTTTTATCAAAAGACAAAACATCAGTAATGATTATGACGTCATTAATCAAATGATTACCGGATATTTTATTGCCAAAAACGCTGAACCCAAAATGTGAAATGATAAAATAGATGTCTAGGGGTAGCTGAATGATTTCCATTATGAATGGTTAACCCTTTTATTCGAAGGAAAGCTTATAGGACCAATTTGATGTAAATTCCAACACTTCCTTATCTTGGCTCGATGTATGGAAGCGTGATCTGCATTAGCATTTGAACTTTAACTTATTGATTCAAAAGATGGGTATAATTAAGAGGAAAGGAAACAAAGACAGATTTGAAAAATTAATCTTCATTCATTCTTGCTTTCTTTCTGTGATTTGTTATAATTTAACTCAGTACTGCACAATTGAAATAATTGTTATAAATGATATATTATATGGAGATAAATGGTTCTATTGAACCAGGGTTTCAGAATCTGTAACAGCTGAATCCTTCTATCGATGTTATCTTACGTTGAATATTTATAAACTAATTTGAATGAAACAAGAACCCTATGCTGACAAAGTCATATCTAGATCGAAACACCCATTATCAATCAATATCGAACTGATCCTGGCTGATCCAATCCCTGTTCTTTCTCTGAGTTTTGATGTTCATCACATCAAATTGATTCTTCGATCTGATGCCACTTATACCAAACCTCAAAGAATATCACAGACGATTTAGTTTACTTCAGAACATAAATGCTCTTAATTAATGGAAGATGAGATCCGGGTACATCCCCCCCCCCCCAATCCAAGTTGAAAATGACCCCTATTCGATCTGGTCATGTAGACCACTATCGACTACTGAATCATTTAGAACCTAGGATGGATATGGACCATTGGATAATCTCTTGACTTTATGGCAGCATGTATGATTTAATGTCAATTATAATTCAGGATTAATGGTTCTTGGTTCTGAATTTGTGTTAAACTTTATATTAGATATTATGATCTGAAACACCCAGCCAGTGTTTGTGGAATTGAAAAGTTGTACAAGTCGTTCAAGGGAAAAATTCCTAAGAAGCCGGTTTCTGAATGGCTGGCCAGCCAACATACACATTACATACACCATGAAGAATAAGATTCAGATGTGACAGAATTAAAGTCAAAGTGCTTGAGCAGTTATGACAGATGGACCTTAGTAATATGGCTTCTCTTGCAAAAGAAAATGATAACATGAAATAATAATTGTTCATTAACCCTTTAATGACTAAATTTGTTTAAAAAATTAAAATATTTATTTATTGAATGCCCATTTGCAGGCCAAGAGAAGACTATTTTTGAAAATTGACCACTGGAATAACTGGCTCGGTTATCGAGCCAGTCATTCCAGTGGTAAATTTTCAAAAATATTCTTCTCTTGGCCTGCAAATGGGCATTTCTTAAGACCCCTGTGCAGAGGCCGGTCATGGTCGGCTTCGTCCTGAAAGGGTTAACGACATATTCTCAAAATACCTATGGGTGGGTTACATTACCAACAAAAATAATCCAGTCAGCTATTATAATGGTATAAAGTATTTGCTCGCATCCATTGAAAGACGGGGAAAATTCCAGTCAATCAGATGAAGGTGGTAAATTCGTGAATTCCTAACAAGAGATTTCATTGATAAGAAAACCAGCAAGAATTACTGAATTCTCAGCTACTGTTATTGATAATGTCCTCTCAAATAACACTAAGTGCCACGAATGAATCGGGTAGAAATTTCGGATCATTTACCTATCTTCTATATAGAATAACAAAACCAAAGAGGAAAGCGATCTGAAAAAGAAGTAACCTGTAGGGACTTCAAAAAGGAAAATATAGACTTGTTAAAAAAACAACATGGCTAGCGTAAATTGGAATCAGGTAACTCAGTCACAGTCATGTGAAGATGCTTACAACACCTATACTATATTCTCTAAGATCTACGACTCTGCCTTTCCACTCAAAAACATTAAACAATTAAAAAAAAAATCCAACTAAACCCTGGATAACAAGAGGATTGATAGCTGCATGTCACAAGAAAAACAAGTTATATATGAATTTCATCAAATATCCGACAAAATATAATGATTCAGAATTCAAAAAATATAGAAACAGGTGTAATCAAATAATTAGAACAGCAAAAAGAAATTATTTTCATAATAAATTGGTTGAACAAAAAAATAATATAAAAGAAATCTGGAAATTGAGTAAATCATTACTGAACAAGAAAACAACCAATTCAGAAACATTGCGGTTTGTTTACAATAATACAGTCATAAATGACAAAAAAGTAGTAGCAGACAAATTTAATGAGTACTTTACTAACATTGGACCCAGCTTATTAAAAAGAAATTCAACCAAGCTCGAACATACATGTACAGGACTATCTAACAGGTAGCTATCAACACTCATTTTCTTAAATCCTACTGATAGTGAAGCAATTTACAAAATACTAATGCAAATTAACACAACTAAAAGTGCTGGCATTGATAATTTTAAATGGAAAATATTCAAACACTGTGCTACAGAAATACTAACTCCACTGGATCATATTTGTAATCTATCACTGACACAGGGTGTATTTCCATCAAGACTAAAGGTTACACGTGTTACACCTCTATACAAAGCCAAAGATGCATCTGACTTTACTAACTATAGGCCAGTCTCGTTACTTCCACTCTTCTCTAAACTCCTGGAAAAGCTGTATTTCAGTAGAATTACCAATTACCTAAACAAAAACGCCATATTATATCCATCTCAGTATGGTTTCAGAGAAAAGCACTACTATGCTTGCCATTGTGGATATGATTAAAAAATTATCTGGCTCCCTAGAGAATAATGAACATACTTTAGGTGTATTCCTGGACCTTTCCAAAGCCTTCGATACAATATACCATTCGATTCTATTACAAAAGCTTGCATACTATGGAATATGGGACACGGCATTGAATTGGATACAGTGCTACCTGTCAAACAGAAAACAATGTGCACAATTCAATGGAGTCATTTCAGAATATAAAGAGGTAGTCTGTGGTGTACCCCAAGGTTCAGTACTTGGGCCCCTGTTGTTTCTCTTGTATATAAATGAC
This sequence comes from Chaetoderma sp. LZ-2023a, assembly GCA_034401795.1. Classification (NCBI taxonomy): domain Eukaryota; kingdom Metazoa; phylum Mollusca; class Caudofoveata; order Chaetodermatida; family Chaetodermatidae; genus Chaetoderma; species Chaetoderma sp. LZ-2023a. The sequence goes on from CM067375.1 coordinate 77,171,105, forward strand.
ATACCCAAAGTCTGTAACCATCTCTCTTCAATCCTCTTTGCAGATGTCCTTAAATGTGAGTAAATCCAACTATATATTATTTACAAAATCTAATAAATTAAAGGAAGCAGCTCTCCCAAAACTTGACATCGACAACCACATACTACATGAAGCCCAATATGCCACGTTTTAGCAGTCTATTTGGATAAGAATTTGACATGGGAGAACTTGTCACGATTCTCAAGGGATAAGGATTAATGAGAACATAAAAACAGATCGAGTAACAACTCGGAAGAATTTACATCCCTCTTCTGCCTGATTTGAGCAGTTGGGCTTCGTATAAACATATAGTTTCCAAAAGAAGGCCTTCTGCGACAGTGACTCTAAGCACATATACCTGACAACTGTATTAAACGCCAGTTTCTTCTTATATGAAAACATACCCAGATAACGCAGCTTACTGGGCCGATGCTGGGTCGATACTGTGCCGATACTGTCAGCATCGGCCCAGTAAGCTGCGTTATCAGGGTATGTGCTGCATAATCTGAATCAACGTGGTTGATAATTCACACGATGACGTTATACCGTGAATTTTTTTTAACAGTGACAGCGTTTGTGAAAATCTATTAACTTCTTTGTGATTTAGAAATATGATAAAAACTTGTATTTTGGGAGATTTTTGTTGAAATCTAATTCTCGTTGCGATCTACTTTAACCAAAAATACATCCTCGAACTCTATCAAAAGTTTGACAAGCAAGGATGCATACGTGTCCTATTTAGTCTATGCAAGCCCTCTGGATCATTATGGATTATGACAGTGAAATTCACCTTTCCAGAGTATCCATCCATCATCAGACCTCGTATGATGCTATAATCAGCTCAGCGCGTGTATGATGACGTCATAATCATTACGTCACAAAGGGTTCCATATAGACCGTCACAAAATCTCAAATGGTCCGACACGTTGTATGAATTGTATGTCTTTGTAATTCTTTGCTATTTAATAAACATTTCAAAATATTCAACAGCTTACCTGTATAGTTTTTTTGGAAATTGATGGTCAGGGTGTTCAGAGACCGATCGATCCCAACACGAGTGAGGTGTGGGTGGAGCTTAGCTAGAGATGGGCGGGGCACAGCTAAAACCGGAAATGTCCCTTAAGTCCTATGCTGAAATTCTATTTGACCATCAATGTGGCTGCTTAGTATATGTGGTTGTTTAACCCGTCTTATATCAAAAGCGGCTCAAAGCGCTTATAAATGCTCCTCATATCAACGAACCTTTTAATCGTCACGATTTCAAGGGAATTATACATTTTGATGTCAAACAGAAACCGATTTTTGAAATTTACAAAAATAGCTTGCTGTTTCCAGGCAAATGGATCGATATTCCCCACGAACGCTATAGAGATCGCGATCGATGTTGTTTTTTCCGGTGTACTATGTAATATTATCCCCCCCACCCCCCGTGGGGGGGGGGGGGGGGGGAAGACTCCCATATGGCAAGAAAATCCTAATTTGTAGTACATGAGGTTTTTTTTAAATTACCATTTGAATGACTGGCTCAGCTATACTGAGCTCAGCCGAGTCAACAATGTTGAGTTAGCCAGTCATTTCCGTGGTAAAATTTAAAAAATACTCTTCTCTTGGGCTCCAAATGGACATTCCCATGGTTACTACATGACCGTTTTTGACAGGATTAGTCATTAGAGGTTAAATTGACAGAAGAAGGGTTAATAAGTCATTTGTTTTCTAGCTGTAGTTATATATAAGGAGAGTATGATATGGCGTAATACGGCAGTAGTAGTAGTAGTAGTAGTAATAGTAGTAGTAGTAGTAGTAGTAGTAGTAGTAGTAGTAGTAGTAGTAGTAGTAGTAGTAGTAGTAGTAGTAGTAATAACAGTAGTAGTAGTAGTAGTAGTAGTAGTAGTAGTAGTAGTAGTAGTAGTAGTAGTAGTAGTAGTAGTAGTAGTAGTAGTAGTAGTAGTAGTAGTAGTAGTAGTAGTAGTAGTAGTAGTAGTAGTAGTAGTAGTAGTAGTAGTAGTAGTAGTAGTAGTAGTAGTAGTAGTAGTAGTAGTAGTAGTAGTAGTAGTAGTGGTGGTGGTGGTGGTAGGGGTAGTGGTAGTAGTAGTAGTAGTAGTAGTAGTAGTAGTAGTAGTAGTAGTAGTAGTAGTAGTAGTAGTAGTAGTAGTAGTAGTAGTAGTAGTAGTAGTAGTAGTAGTAGTAGTAGTAGTAGTAGTAGTAGTAGTAGTAATAATAATAATAGCAGCAGCAGCAGCAGTAGTAGTAGTAGTAGTCTTATCCCACAGACTATAACTAGCAGTGGAGCACACCTATAATATTTAATATTTTACCAAATTTTGTGTGTGTTTATCTTTAAATAGTAATAGTGTTGAAATGGTTACGATTACGTAGTACAAAGATTGATCTTTCCATTCGTAGTAAAATCCATTCACGCTTCTGGACTCTGGGTCATGTGAGGGACTGACGAGCAATGACATCATTCAGTAAACCCAGCCACATGTTACCCAGAATGCAATGCGCTCAAGAACTATGTCGTATTAGCATGATGTGAACTCCAAGGGAAGGTCGGAAAAATCAAGCGTCATCCCGGTGCGTATGCCAAATTTAACGCATTTTATACCATTTGATCAAAAACATAAATGTTCGGAGAATTTTTCTATGCCAATATTTATTAGATAGCGTTTTCATACTTAGTACAAATTTGATAATCTATGTCCGTATTAGAACTTGTTACTCGCGCCATATTAGTCTGACTATAAAAAAACCAAAATGGAGTAGAAGGTTGGCTTTTGTTCTGTTGATTAACATTCCGTTAGTATCGTGATCAAAATTTGTGGTTGTATACTACTCTTTTCATACCTATCCTGCTTAAAATGTACAAATCCTGAAACGGAATGTATTCAGCATAATGTCGAAATACACGTAATCGAAGTTATGCATGACGAGGTGTCAATAAATGAATTAGTCTCATTATTTTATGAGGATGAAAGTTTGCAGTCCCGTTAATAATAAAATTGACATAATTAGCAATGAGTCTACACCCATTTTATCTTAGAGGAAATAGGACAACCAGATACCTCCATGAGAATTTTGAAGGAGAGCAATCATTTGCTCTCTAAAATTAAAACCTAAGCCATTAAGCGGAGCCGTGCCAGTACTCGCTATATTCTGTCATTGTTACTAAGTAATGTAGGCGAGCAATAAGGAATACCAGTCATTCTGTAACCAAACCGTACAGGTCAATCTGTACCTAGCCTATTGGAGAATCTGTACCCTAAATCCAGATATCATTTACCTAACTAACGGGATATTCCGTACTATCGTAATGGTTAATCCGTGCCATGAAGTTGTATGGTACGCATCAATCAATTATGCATACAGCTGTACGAAACATTTATACTAAGCACGGCGGAAGTGTTCTGAACATAACTGAAAGTTACAATCCAATTATGTTGGAAATGTTATTTCTAATATTTGTATTGTAGGGCGAGTTATTGTTCTGAACATAATTGAAAGTCTTCCAATCCAATTATGTTGGAAATGTTATTTCTGATATATGTATTGTATTGTAGGTCGAGTTATTGTTAGATCGCTCAAAAGCTTGATAGTGGTGGATATTCCGTACCGGTACCATATACCTTTATATCGGTAATGGAATCGCCTAGAGCTGTTAGGTATACCGAAAATACTGTTCGATATCAATACCACAACAATATCGAAATACTGTACCGAACAAATTACCGAAATTTCAATACTGAAAAAAAAAGCCTCAAATTGCACAAGAATTCCATCAAATTTGCACATGCAAACCCTCATTATTTTGCGTCACAAGAGGGCTGGCTACCCATCATAGTGTTGCACTGTCTGACGATTATATAAGTCAAAATGGCTGGTGCGTGGACGTTATTTCAAATAAATCAATACTAAAACGTGATGTATTGGTGACTCATGACAATACAATAAATTTGAAAAAGCTCTTACAATGTAAGGTAGAGTTTGCAGAAATATCAATGCGATACCGTACCGAGGTAATTGGGACCAAAAATACAGATATCGGTACCGAACATAAAATATCAATACCGAACAGCTCTAGATTCGCCTCTAGCATATTGGATATTCCGTACCCACTCATTTGATATTTCGTCTCGGGTACGGAATGTCGAATGGATGGGTACAGAATATCCAATTGGTTAGGTACGGATTCTCCAAAATTAAGGTACGGATTAACCAATATCAAGGTATTGGATATCCAAAAATAGGGTACGGAATAACAGGTACGGACGGATTGACTACATACTGCAATAAGATACTGTCCTAAAATTAGTCTCATTCATGTTGCGATATGTATCGCAATGCATAACTATATACATTACATGTACAGGATTGATGTATGCATTTTCAGTAAATAAGCCCATTTTTATGTATTTCCTCACTAATAATATCTGTACAGTGTACAACTAGTATTATGCCATTTACAGCCCATTGCAGGGGTAGATTTTAAAGATTTTTTCTACTAACCCAGACTGAATAGTGCATCATTGATTTTACTATCCCGCAGCAAATTTCACTAACCCAATGATTGTAAGCTACAAGCTGATGACTTCTTTAATCCATTCACCGATGGATCCCTATAAAACTCACTTGCAAGGCAACCATAGAGAGCTGTTGAATATCTTGAAATTAATTTGTCCGATTGTTGCCTATGGCAGCAATGACTTTCCGGAGAAATTGATTTCAAAATATTCAATTAAGCACTGAAGCTTGCAGAAAACTGTTCTTTTGTCAATTTTTAGTGGGTACTGAACATAATGACAAGTTTTTTTTGTATTTCCGCTTTTGAGAGCATTACTAACCCGGACGGACTAGCGCAGGTGTAATTTTACTAACCCGTATGAAATTCTATCCCCGAGTTAGGGGCTCTAGAACTTTTATTCAGAATTTTGATTGATCAATTTTTGGGGTTAAGATGTTTGATTTTTATGAAAAATTTACAGGGAATTATCAAAACGCATCTCTTCCTTAACCGCTACAAAGATTTCAACAAAATTATGCTGGAATGATCCTATGTGAGTAGGCGATGCTGTATTCAGAATTTTTATTGGTCAATCTTTTGGGTGAAATTCATGATTTTTTTAATGAAATATTTACTGGAAATTGTTAAAACACATCTTAACAGCGTGGCAGATTTTAACCAAATATTACTTTGATGATCCTAGTGCTAGAATCTGGACTTTCTAATTAGAATTTTGATTGGTCGATTTTTTGGGGGGGGGGGACCATCTGTTTAATGTAAAGATTCATGTATATTTAAATGCAAATGTTTAAAATAGGGCTGGGCGGTATACTGGTTTCACACCGTCTCACAGGTTTTAATGGCGACAGTTTAAAAACCATTAGGAAAATAAAAAAATGAAAATCAGAATTGTAACATCGCCATTGCGCGAAATTTGTTGACTGTCCTAAACTAGTTTGATCTTGACATCCAGTTTGATATTATCATCTACAAGCCTGGAAATAAGTCGCCGGTTACGGTCAATGTCCGGTAGTAAATAGATTGTTGACAGGCACAATATATTTGGGACCTGTCCTTTTGTCCGGCAGCAAAAACAAAAAAGTGTACCGGTACCAGTTTTTGTGCACTATTGACTGTTATTCTAGTTTAGTTTATGTATTTCATCGTGAAAATATCATGTTGATCCGTCAAATTCTAAAAGCTATCGATGCACGCGTGCGTTATCAGCTTACTTCTTCCAGTATATTAATAAACTGTTACACAGACTTCAAGTTTGAGTTTGGACACCAGGCGGAAACTCGCAATATGTATCACGGGTTAGTCACGGTCGTCGACATATTGCTCGTAGCAAACTTGTAAATCTAAATTCTTCTATAGGGGTTTAATGGCTATTGATCATTGCCTCGTCATTAGTTAGCGTTATGATAAACTTTAAAAAAACAGGTTTATCTAGGCGGATTCTTGTCGATTTAGACAATGTTTGTCTCAGAAACTGAGTTATCAACGCAAATGCTAAACACCTATTAGCGCATCCCCAAATCAAGGCCGACAGTATAGTTAGCCATGCTATAGCGGCGTATCGCACTTAATTCGCGTAAGCACCAGATTTAGAATGGCATGTCGCCAAGATCGACATATGCGCAAGTGTTCTCGAGTACTCTTATCCAAAGTCTGGAACATACTTTCTCGCAAGATTATTGGGTAATAAATATAACTATAAAGAAAGCAATCAATGAATCGCAATGAAACTACCGAAAGGAAAGAAAATAAACAATGTTTTACACGGTAATTTTATGAATGATGTAGTAGCAGTAGTATCTCTATATATAGCATTCGTAGTATTCGTAGTAAAACTAGTAACACGTGGGCCGCTGATCACACTAAAACTTTATCATTCACTATTTAAGCCAGAGAAAACAACCATTAGTAATTTTAAAATAAAAATTGTTAACTTTTTCAACTTAAGTCATAGTATCGCAGAAACTCAATTTCATCTTAATAAGCTGTTGAATATGTTGCAAATTTTTAAGGGGAACCTGTTGCTCACAGCTGCCATAGCCTGCAACAGCTTCCAGTTAAGCACTAACACTATTCAGCCTTCTTACATTGTATTGAATGATGTACTTTGTTTAGCCAACCAGTTGAAAGTGATATGTGATGTAGGTTTGTAAGTTACAAAATATATGTTAACACTAGTCAATGAAATCACAGTATTCATGGGAGGTACATTATTGATTTTTTTTACGCTAACCCGTCTGGGTTAGTAATGCTCTCAAAAGAGTTAATGCGAAAAACACTTAACGTCATTAATTGTTCGTTACCCACCAAAAATTGGCAAGAGAACAGATTTTCTGCTAGCTCTGAATATTTTGAATTTTCCGAACAAATTAATTTAAAAATATAATAAATGGCAACATTTATTTAAAAATTTAGAAAACGGATCCGCTGATTTCAAAATAAATGATGCTTTCAAAATTACAAATTTAATTCAGAGGTATTTTTAAATTTTTAAATCAGCGGATGTGTTTTCAAAATTTGAAAACAAATGATGCCATTTATTTGACACTGACACATTTCAAAATTTCAAAATAAATGATGCTTTCAAAATTACAAATTTAATTCAGTGGAATTTTTAAATCAGCGTATCTGTTTTCAAAATTTTAAAATAAATAATGCCATTTATTTGACACGGTGACACATTTCAAAATTTCAAAATAAATAATGCTTTCAAAATTACAAATTTAATTCAACGGTATTTTACAATTTTGAAAACGGTATTTTACAATTTTGAAATCAGCGTATCTTGTTTTCAAAATTTTAAAATAAATGATGCCATTTATTTGACACTGACACATTTCAAAATTTCAAAATAAATGATGCTTTCAAAATTACAAATTTAATTCAGTGAAATTTTTAAATCAGCGTATCTGTTTTCAAAATTTTAAAATAAATAATGCCATTTATTTGACACGGTGACACATTTCAAAATTTCAAAATAAATAATGCTTTCAAAATTACAAATTTAATTCAACGGTATTTTACAATTTTGAAATCAGCGGATCTTGTTTTCAACATTTTAAAATAAATGATGCCATTTATTTGACACTGACAGTTGCCTTGGAAATGAGGTTTATAGGGATTTATCAGTGAGTGGATTAAAGAAGTGATCAGCTTTGAGCTTACAATCATTGGGTTTGTGAAATTTGCTGCAGGATATCAAAATCAATGATTCACCATTCCGTCTGGGTTAGTAGAAAGAATCCTTAAAATATACCCTATTGCATGTCTTATCAGTCACTTTCTGTGTCTGCAAAATGGCAGAATATGTGGGCACTGCTGAGCAAGCACCTTATTTTCACAGCTGGTAATAGATCGCTTAGGCCTCATCCATTTGAAAACAGCAAATTTCTTAATTTTACAGGTAGAATGGTGATAGATCGCTTAGGCCTCGCCCGTTTGAAGAATGAATGACGTGTGGGAGTCAAGACAGGCAATGTTGACAAGTGGACAGGTACCGGATATGGCAGCATTGCGCTCCCAGCAACAACAACAACAACCACCAATGACACAAAATGCTAATGTCACAGGGCCACGCTCGCAGGTGAGGAGAAAATTAACTGTATGTCTGCTCAATTTCCAGACTACATTTTTCATGATTTCAACTGGATATACCGAATATTTTGAAAACAATTTGAACGTTCCAAACCACCAACGACTTTCAGTAAATTTTTTTCAAAAATATTCAACAGTAATAGAGTAAATGTCCAAATTGAGAGTTGTATGGTGGCTTGCAGCATGAAGATAGTTAAAGTACTTGATAAACCCTTTAATTGTCAAATTCAGTCCAAAAAATTTAAATATTTTTTTATTAAGTGTCCGTTTACAGGCCAAGAGAAGACAATTTTTGAAAATTTATCGCTGGAATGACTGGCTCGGTTATCGAGCCAGTCATTCCAGTGGTAAATTTTCAAAAATAGTTTTCTCTTGGCCTGTAAATGGACATTCCACAAGACTATAGCAGAGGCTGGTTTTGGCTGGTATGACCAATAAGGGGTTAATGCAGGAATTTATTTTGTATGCTCTGCTGGGACCACATAGCATAATTTCAAAAGCAGTGTTTACATAATTGTAGACTTAAATGAGTGAAAAAACATAGTACAGTACTACATTTGATAATAAACGTGCTATATCTACTCATTTTTCATTTTCCTGGCCAGAGTGGCCAAGTGAACTTATACCGTGGTGTCTGTCCATCCGTCATCTTTTGCTTTAAAACGAATCTCCTTAGCTTCTTGACAGATTTCAGCTAAATTTGCCTGGAAGAATCAATCCTATGGAGCTAGGTTCTAGAAAATCTATTCAGATTTTTGATTTGTCAATTTTTTGGTCAAAAATCTGTTCTAGAAGATTTACCAGAAAGTATCAAAACGCATCTCCTTAGCTTCTTGACAGATTTCAGCCAAATTTGCTTTGACTGATCCTATGGAGGTAGGGCTCTAGAATGTCTATTCAAATTTTAGATTGTTCAATTTTGATGGTGAAGATCTTAGTTTGTGTAATAAAATTGATCGGAAAATGTCAAAATGCATCTCCTTAGCTTTTCTTCTTGATGGATACAACTATTTGCCTGAAAGTATCCTATAGTGGTAGGCTTCACCACGACTTATAATCAGACTTGCTTAGTACATTTTTTGGGGTAAAAATTATCAAAGCGCATCTTAGCTGCTTGATGGATTTTAATATCAAATTTGGCCAGAAGGATCTTATAGTGGTAGGTTCTAGAACTTTCCGGAATCATTTAAAATGCTGCTCCTTAAAGCTCTCGTGTTCCATTAAATATAGGCCCTTTTGCGCGAAATATGAGATGCCTACCGATTTCTGTTAAATTTACCCAGCATGCAGTTCCCTGACTCCATAATGGTTGTAACTATTGGATGCCATTGCATAAATCTGCTAAGCGTGCTACGAGGTGACCTCAAGAAAGCAGGACTCAATACACTCCAGGTCAAGAAGGGACCTGAGGAAGATAAGGATTTTGGCTGAGGACAAGACACAGTGGGCAAAAGCGAAGGGCTGCTTCAGCTGTAGGATGTTTCTACTACTACAGCCACAGAATACAGTAATCATCATCTTTGGACGCCATAGTCATTTACAGCTCAATACTGTTCAGCGCAAGTGTGTCAATTTCCAGAAGAAAATTATAGAACGTTATATATATATTTTGAGAAGAATTTGCGTGAACTTTATTGCTGTCAATGACAGCAACAGCATTCAGTAAAATTATTGTCAAACTAATTATTAGGTAATGCGGTTACTACCTGGTACAGATACTAATTTTAATATTGTTGCTACAACAGCTTTCAGTCTATATATTCTAAAATAATCATAATTTTTAGTCGACTCGCTACGGATTTGAATAGCAACTTGACTAAGTTGTTGGTTTCTAAGGCACCAACAGCATTGTCGAATTATTATCCACACACGTGCAATCATTATATTAGTATTTACGTAAACTGAGCGTAGGCCTATATACGTTTTCTCGCCGAGAATGAATGCTTAGCAAATGGCGTGTGTTTCGTTGACAGATTTTGTGCATTTGTTTTAAATGCATTGGTCGAACAGAAATGTTCAAGCGCTAGTTTGGCGAAATATTTCCTTCATGCGGGTAAAACGTATTTTGGCCATATACTCACTCTACTTAGATAGTAATACTGAGCACTGTGTGATTCTATGGACAACAATTTGAGAATGTTGTTGGTGCCTTAGTCAGCAACAACTTAGTGAAATTGCTCTTCAAATCCATAGCAAGTGTTGACTGAAATTTATGATGATTATTTTAGAATACATAGACTGAAAGCTGTTGCAGTAACACTTAAAATACAATTTGTATCAAATATATAGTTGGTAGTAATTGCATTACATACTAACTATTTGGACAACAATTTGACTGAATGTTGGTGCTGTCATTGATAGCAACAACTTTCACGCAAATTACTGTGTATATAAAAGCGTTCTCCTATTTTCTCCTGGACTTCTCTGAACAGTATTGAAATATAGACTGTCGAATGTACTGCCGTGAATATGCCCTACGTACATGCTTACGTTTCCAGAGCTGGGAGGACAAATGACTATTTGCACGTGCAAGCAGATTGGTTTTGGTTGAGAAATCCTGGCTTTGTTTAGACAATAGACTGAAAGAATATGGCGTCTAATAGTTACAACGATTATGGAGTCAGGGCATTGCATGCTGGGTAGCATTGAATGCCTGGTAGCATTGCATGCTGGGTAAATTCACCAGGCATCTAATATCTCGTGCAAAAGTGTCTATATTTAATGGAACACGAGAGCTTTAATCAATAACCTGATTTCAATAAAACTTAAGTGGAATGGTCCTGTGCTGGTGCGCGTCAACATATCAAACCAGAACTTTGCTTTGTTAATTAGATGTGCGTCTTGTTGTATTACCCAATAGGCAAGATTATGACAAATTAACAATAATAATTTATATTCACCGATTGGTTGGCCCATTAGCTGTCATAAGCTAAACATTGATGCAATGTTAATTGGAAATGTTTATGTGCAATCGAAGAAGTTATTCTTCACAAGGTCGTGGATAATAAGACATACCTTTAAGTTTGCGTACTGTGCACGCACCATCTATTTTGCTGATGATACTGATGCACAGTTTTTATTCCTCCATGATTCTGGACTGGATCCTGTCTCTATGCTGGGCTGCACGATTTTTCTTTGCAGGATGACGCAACTGTTGGATATTTTTACCAGCGTCAAAAGAATGATTCAGAGCTATCTAACTATACCACTAAGCGCTGGGCAGTAGGTGATGACAGTGTTTTGGAGCAGGTGGGTTTAACGATAGTTATCTAACATTTGTATACAGGGCATGATTTATCTGGTATCTCATCTCAATATTTACTTTCCATATTTAGGGAGTTGCTTTCCATTCTGCGTCATGCAAAGCTGTATCTGCTATGCAAAGATTTGTAGGCGATTGCAATTTATCATTGATTTTATTAAGTTCTGTAATTAACCCTTTAAATAACAAATCCCTGAAAAAGTAAATATTTTACAATATATAACATACCGTATTCCTCCTGACCAGCAGAATTCTGAGGAAAGGGGTTAGGTAGGCTTATATTAGGGAGTTTCCCCCGAAAATGTTTAGTCAACCCCCAGGATTCTCGGATTCCACAAAATTACATCAGAAAACTAGCACATGCTTGTGGCAGACACATTTTAGGTCACAAGTTCATCATGCGATCATCTATTTAAAAGAGAATTCTGAGATGTGATGTTTGATTAGCCATTGAATTCAATCATATTCCGCTAAATATTCATTTTAAAACGCACAAAACTAAGATGTCGGCTGGGTTTCGCACATTCTCGATCCCGTTTCGAAGGGATTTCAAGAGATACGAATGCAAAATGCTGTATGGCGATCTCAACTTCCTTCTATAACAGGATTCATATGAATGCTCAGTTATCAAATGTGTACCCGTTATGTGAATCTCATTTAACATACAGTTCTGGGTTACCATCACGCAATATAGTGAGTTCAGAGTCCAAAATCACAGGTCCGTGAATCTGCCGAGTACTCGCTCTAAATATTAAATCTATATGCAGCTTCTTGATATCACATGATTTGCATTTTTCACAGCGTCATTTTGTTAGATTTGATGAAGAATTTTGATGTAATAAACGATATTTATTACAGCGAACACACTTTTTATATTCAAAAGCTTTCCTGTTTGTTTACGCCGAGATTGAGATACAAGGAATTTATAAGTGAAATATTTAATCGCTATAAATTTTGGCCGACAACTATACAATTTATAATTTGCATAGCAAATAACAAATTCTAAATAATGCCTTTGTCTAGCAGTCTGTAGTCTGTACTAGTAATCACTAGGGCCATCATTAAAAAGTGTTGCTTCGTGATAATTCTACCTATTGCAAACATGGCCGGTAGTATCTCGGTATCTGCGCGTGAAGTTTGCAAACTAGGTCACACTACATTAGGCGCAGTGGTTTTCCACAATAATAGAATTCATGGAATTGGTAATTCGAAACGGAAAATGTAAATCAACGGGAAACCACACTTTATTAACTGCACCTGCAGGTTAGATGTTGTAGTTTACCAAACGGAAATGGAATAGGAAATTTTGTGAAGCGGATAATTGCAAATTTTGAAGCGGAAAACCATTGTCCCTGACTCTGCTACATATCTTAATCAATCATTAATTATCATTATGTGAAATGTTTTCATAGCAGATACAACTATGCATGTTGCAGAACGTGTAGCAAAGTTGCCAAAATTTGAAGCAAAGTGAGATATACATCTACAAAATAAATTATGCGCAGGTAATCATTAGCTTTTGAGAATTCAGATACAGCTCCACTACACAGACTAGTGCAGCCACCCTCATGTTGTGCTAGTTTCAATTATTAACCCTTTAACACTAGTCAGCAAAAATGTCTTCTGCAGTGGTCTTGAGAAATGCCCATTTGGTGGCCAAGAGAAGACTATTTTGAAAATTGACCACTGAAATGCAGGGTTCGATCTCTAGTTTAATAATGTCCGGTAGTCCGAGACTACCTGATTCTCATACGGACTACTTAGTCTGTTGGTCACAATTCCGGTGGACTAGTGCAAAATTTATGTCAAAATTATCCGTTATACTAGTTGCAAAAACAAAATATTCCACGACGTTGAGAAAACTAATGCAAACACGCAAGCTTACTCGCTTAAAATTACTGCAGAAGCTATATATGATAAAATCTATGATAGCGGTGCCTGTTCATAGTCGGCAACCATTCCGGAGAGTTTGCATTTAATTCACGCTCTGCTTTTTTCGGTTTCTGTGATAGGATATAAAAGATCTGAAGACAACCGAATTGCGAAATCGCTTAATGTGTGCAAAAGTGCTGACGTCGTAAAATGAATTACTTGGTCAATTCAGCCTAGAGGGATCCAAGAATTGCTCATTGCCTCGTAGCCGAGTTGCATGGCTTATGAATTGATGTGTAATTATGTAGAATTCATAAACGTGATTTTGACCAATACGATACATCTGGCATATGTATATGGCTTGGAAGCTACATATAAACCAACGCAAATATCTGTACACTACATTTAATAATTAAACAAGTATACCGATGACAGATATTTCGAGGAACATATACACTCCCAACATTCCCAACGAATTGAAACTTCAGGTTCATTTTGTCCTAGAGGGGGATATGAGAATTGCTATTATCTAGGAACATTGTCATGTCAAATTTAGAAATGTCTATGTCAACAGATTTTGGGACAAACGTTATAAAATCTTTTAAATTACCACTAACCTACTATTAGAACATTGTGAGCCCGCTTTCTTGACAATACAATTCGATATTTAATCATTTGACGGCTTGAATTGATGACTTTAAAGATAAAATGGCAGTAGGATAGCGATAGTCAGAAGTGAGAAAATTATGCCATTACACATACTCCAATTTGGTAACTGACCGCCTAAGAGTCTGTTTTAGATAAAATATCACGGCACAGTAGCTACACGGCGTATAGTGTGGGTTGGTTTCCAAATAAATGCCCCATGGAACCAAGCTAGCGCAACAAGTAAGGTGTACCACGGTTCTGACATAATTAACTTCCTGGTTAGTGTGCTGTAAAAATATGCGCAACGTGTCAAGATATTGCCATGACTTGTAAAATATACTGCCGTGTAGGTGGGGCTTAGAATACACCTTCCGTATCCTCTGCGTGTCGTAAGAGGCGACTAAAGGAATTAAGGGTGAGATAACCCTGACAGAAACCTCGAGTGCTGAAGACGAAGGTTCCAGGCCGCACAGTGCACTAATAAACCATGGATCCATGCACTTAACGCTTATGATCATGTCGATAGTCACTTACAGGACTGGCGGTATGATCAGCGAACGAAAAGAAGACTTGTAAAATATTAACGCAATTTGGACACGTAATATGCTAATTCTTCTTAGATACACCAACATTTATGATCATGGCGCGTATTATTTAACGAATGCAATGAATGCGTTAATCCTGTATTTCGCTCACAAATTGAAAAAAAAATTGTATTTAACATGATGCGCATATATATTCATACTCATGATTTGCTGATTACTGGAACTACACAACAAATTACATGTACCTGGTTCCCTGTACAACAATATTATGGCACTAAAAGAATTGATAACGGTTCCAAATTAATTATGCAATATCAAATCAAGCGGTAAGGGTACAAAAAACTTTGGCGGGAAATGTGAGTACCATAGGATATGTATTGTGTGGTATGTATATTTCCGCCCCTCCTCCCCTCCTCCCCCCCCCCCCCCCCCCCCTCTTTAACAGGATTAGTGCATTTATCAGCAGACTAGTCTATTTTCAAAATCACTAGCCCGACAGACTAGTGACATAAAAAATTAAGATCTACCCCTGAAATGACTGGCTCGATAACCTAGCCAGTCATTCCAGTGGTAAATTAAAAAAAATGGTCTGTAAATGGACATTTACTGTAAGAAATTTCTTGACCAGATTTGACCATTACAGGGTTAATCCTCACTTACCGGACATGATACCGTGTATTACCATTTGTTGGATTTCAATTGAATTGTTTATGTGTGGTACCCATGTGATTGCGGACTGCAAGACATTTACATTGGGGTTCGGAACAGGGTGGAGGTGGTTGGGGGGGGTGGGTGGGTGGGAATGCGTGGCAGAAAGTAAAGGTTGGCGGAATGCAACCAAATTTGGTATATTGAGACCTATATGATTGCTGAAAGCGAGACAAGGTTTGCATTAGGCTCTGCTCCCAGTCTCGGGGTAAGGTAGGAGTGGCGGGGCAGAATGTCAAAGTTGGCGAAGGAGTGGAGATTTGCGATGGTATACTATTGACTGCACATTCTAGTAATTATTTCACTTATCTTTCAGTCGCCGCGCCCAGTAGACATAGAGCGTGATTTCAGTGCACTGTCAATTGGACATGATGTAAGTACTGCTGGGGACATTAAACCCTTTAGTGGTCAAACCCACCAAACCAAAACTGACCTCTGCAGTGAGGAATGGCGATTTGCAGGCCAAGAGAACATTTTTGAAATTACCACAGGCATGACTGGCTCGATAACGGAGCCAGAAAATTGTCTTTTGTCCTTAAAATATACGTTCAGTGAGTACTAATTTCAGATTTTCTTAACCAATCTTAATCGTTGAAAGGTTAACGGTCAGGATTGGAAAAAAATAATTTCTGCTTAGCCCTTTCACATAAGAAAATATGGAAAAAGTATATTCTATGATATAAAACTTATTCTGTTGAATATTTTGAAATTACTTTCACTAGAAACCGTTACTGCCTAAGGTCAATCCATGCCAAATCAACCACTGCTTCACGCACTTCTCTCAGATTTTCTTTAAATTTACTCCACAACTATCTAAATGAATAAATTTGAAGTTTTAGCTCTTTGTTCCAAGTAAGTTGTAAGATATGGTTATTTTAATACTTTTGGGGATGGGTGGCTGTGCTGTGCGTCGATTTTTGCATGTAAATTGCGATTGTCATTTTTCTCCAATAATTAGAGCTTCATAACTCGGCTAATAATTAAGGTAGAACTTTGAATGGGTATATCAGCATCTAAGATTATAATCTTAGAGCAGTCAGAGCCACTAGTAATACAGCAAATGTGTTGAATTCAAAGTACAGGAAATATGAAGTGGCACAGACATGGCTGTACTAGAGGCTCCAACATGGCTGTCTGTATTAGCGCTTGTGAATTTTGGCCAACTTTGACTTTATATCTATAAACATTTTGTGCAGGAGATTGATTTCTTAGTATCATTCAACAGTCCATAGTATGGTTAATTCACACACCAAATTTCAAGGTTCTACCTCAATATATAGCGGAGTTATCAAGCTCTAATTATTGCAGAAAATTTACGATTCTAATTTACGCGCAAAAAATCAACCTCCACCCCCTAGTATTAAAATGAGAGTATCTGCCAAATTACTTGGAATAAAAAGCTCAAACTTCAGATTTATTAATTTGGATAGTTGGTGACTAAATGGTGAAAATTTAAAGGAAATCTGAGAGTGAAGTGCATGAGCCTTTCTTAATATTGGTTGCATTAATATGGAATGACCCATAAGACAGATCCAAGATTTCTCAAACAGAGCTGATCGTATAGTGGCCATCTTGGATTTTATCTTTGTTTGAGAAACATCTTTAATCTCCAAACCTCTTGATGGATTGATTCAAAGTCATGAAATATCATCTAGGGATCCTGGATCCAGGATCGAGAGCTGAACCAACCTTGTTCAAGGGAACTTGATTGGCCAAATGGTTCGGCAACCATTTTGGATGACCTAGTTTCCGTTAAAGCTGATGGATTAGGACGAAAGTTGGGAGATTAGCAACTAAGGGCCATAGTTGATACGTAAAAAACATGGCCATCTTGGATGGACCAATCAAAATAAAGCGTGTTTGGTGGGCATATTGGATTTTTTTATTTTATGGATCTTGAAGCCGAAATTGGTTTTATAGTTTTTGGGTATGCTGAGTTCAAATTTCCTTTGCGAAACTGTGTGGATAAACGTTTTGCTAACCATCCTGTAGCTTTTTCTGCCAAAAAACTGTACTAAAGGAATAGGAAATTTAGAACCACTAGACCGATTTCAATTATATTTGGCAGGAAGCATCCTTAGGGCATAGAGATCCAAGTTTGTTCACATGGAGCTGATCCGCCAATTTGACATGAAGTATCGTGTCCGAAACCGCTTGGAGGAATTGATTCATAACTCGGAAGCATCATCACCTGGGCCAACAGCTAAACCATGTTTGTTCAAGTGAACTTGATTGGCCAAATGTTTTGGCGGCCATCTTGGATGGCCTAGTTTTTGCTAGTCCAATGCCACTAAGCAAATCAGGTTGAAATTTTTGGAGATAAGATTAGGGACTAAGGGTCATTAAAGTTTGTCCATGGAAAAGACAGCGCCGCTATGGATCAATCAACATGTACCGAGCTTGCCGGCCACCATGGATTTTCAGAATATTTCGGAGAGATTCTTACAGGAGTGGGGGCGAGGTCGGGTGTGGGGGTTATGGGTTGGGGGGGTGGGGGTCTGATTGGGGGTGGGCGGTGTGGTGTTGGAGCGGGGTGTGTGGTCCAATTTTGATAAAAACATAGCTAATACCTTTTTCACAGAAAGATTGGTAAAAAATATTTGCAGTGGTCATCTCATTTTTGTTGGTTTGTGCTAGTGGCTATAATTCCAAGTGCGCCATGATCGATGCAGCAAACCCCCCCTCACCCTCCTGAGCCTCTTGTTGGAAATAATTAGACCGGAATCTGGTTTCACTCAGATTATTGTCAAAATCTTGATATACATGTACAAATGCCTGGAAATTAAAATGTTAATTTTTACATGAGATTGTCTGTCAACCCGTTAATGGTGAAGTTGGTCGACACTGGCTTTTGCAGTTCTTGGGAAATGTCCTTTGCAGGTCAAAATTAGTGTCGGATCCTGGCTACAAATGTTACATGAAGTTCAGGATGCCTTGACTCGGCAGTCCTGTGGCCAATAATTAGGTAGACTATTAACCATTTAACACTCAAACCAGCCAAAAATTACTTCTGCGGTGCCCTTGAAAAATGGTCATTTGCATCCCAAGAGAATAATATTTTTTGAAAATTTACCACTGGAATGACTGGCTCGGTTATCGAGCCAGTCATTCCAGTGGTAAATTTTCAAAAATAATTTCTTGTTTTTCAAATTTAAAGGGTTATCAGATAGTTCAACATGCCGAGGCCTCTAATTAAAATTTCCCATCGAAACCGAGGCAGTCATCTTAATGGTAAATGTTTAAAAAAATTGTCTTACATCGAGCTGAATAGGCATTCAATTAATTAACCCTTTATTGGCCAAATTTTGTCAAGAAAATCTAAAAATATGCTCAGTGAGTGTCCATTTGTATGCCAAGAGAAAACTTTTTTTGAAAATTTGCCAGTGGAATGGTTGGCTCGAACCAGGAATTTGTGGTAAATTTTCAAAAATAGTCTTGATCTGCAAATGGACATTCCTCAAGACCACTGCACAGGCCGTTTTTTGCTGACTTGACCATTGAAGAGTTATAAGTATAAACAATCTCGCGGTGAAGTTTGAAGATTAAAGTTATAGATGTTGCAAATGCTTCTCTAGCAGTATTGCATTGCTAGAGATCACTATGGCACCAGAGCGTCCCCGACCCATTAGAAGATTAATACATGTCCTAAGTTATAAATACTGCTTATTTCTGTTGTCTCTAATGGTACAAGCGTTTGTTTCCTTGGCATGATTTATTGATGAAGCGAATCTCGTAAGATCAATATTAGGATGAATGTGTGTGCAAGCTAGTCAGTTACTAATCCGGAATGTGCGTGTGATGTGCTGTATTTATGATTTATTGATCACATTATTGAGCGCCATATTTTTCAGGAGTTTGGACAGGTTCATTAATAGTAGCTTACATTAATCTTTGATTCCATTAATTCCAAGTTGTTTTATAGCTCTAACCTATTAACCCTCAAATTTATTCAAGAAAATTTCAAGAGATTATTTTAGAAAATTTATCACTGGAATGACTGGCTCGGTTATCGAGCCAGTCATTCCGGTGATAAATTTTCAAAAATAGTCTTGGTCTACAAATGGACATTTCTCAAGACCACTGCAGAGGCCGGTTTTGGCTGATATAAGTGTTAAAGGGTTAATGTTTCATTCCATTGATTCCAAGTTGTTTTATATCTCTATAATTCATTCACTACTGGAATTCGGAGGATGACTAGTATGAGCTGAAAGAGTGTACCCTATGACGTAGTGAATATTTCTCCTATCATAATGAATAAATGATATGTTGATTAATTGTAAAGAAAATTACATTCATAATGTTGAGATTGTGGTTGCAATATCATTAACCCTCCTTAGTGTCAACTTAACCCTGGAGACGAAATGGCCATGAGAATAGTTTTGAAAATTTATCAGGTTTCTCATAAGGGATCGTTTGAGCGTATAGGCCCCTCAAAATGTAACTTGGGACCCCCAAAAGTTGTGGTAGTGGGTTCCTTGGGACCCCCGAAAATCTTGCATGATTGTTATATATTAATTAAATTTATAGGCTTTTACACAAACATAACCACAAAAATGAGACCCATGATTCATAGGTGTGCACCCATGGTACTCTCATGCATGGAAATCCCACATTTCAGTTTGGGACCTCCCCCCCCCCAGATTTCTAGGCATGGGGCAGTCACTGGTACCTCCAAAATGTAAATGCCATGAGAAACACTGCATGCAGTCCAGTGATACATTTTCAAATAATCTTGGCCATGCAAATATACTCTTATGCCCCTTAAGTCTGACTTTGGCCGATTTTGCCATTAATCAGTTCTCATTCTAGGATCTTGAATAGTGGGGCCCAAGGCCCCTACCAAGCCAAAATGTTGGGACATTAGAATAATTTGAGGGACAGAGGCTCTGAATGAACCCACAACTTAGCAGAAATAGAGGACTGTTAGAGAAATATATATCCACATTTGATGCTTTCTTACAAGTCAGACCAGTTCTGATTAACACTCATCATTTACATCTTAGTATCTCAATTTCAAATCATCCATACTGGTAGCAACAGCTTCCATTCAAATTAGTTTCAAAATATTCAACAAAATTTTCTTACAATGCCAAAAATTTGTCACAGATGATATAAGTTTGAAAGAGTTGCGTTATTTTACAGTTGAATATCCACAAAAATATGGGGACATTTGACCCCTAATGGAAAAAAAATGTATGTCATTTCAAAATAACTGGGAACTATGACCCCATGGCCTCTGGTCTCTACAATGGTCTTGCAGAATGTGCATATGCAATCCAAGAGAATACTAGTTTTGAAAATTTGCCTCTGGAATAACTGACTCAGTAACTGGACTGGCTCAGTAACCGAGGCAGTTGTTCCAGTGGTAAATTTTCAAAAATAGTCTTGGACTACAAATGGACATCCAATATTTTGATTTTTACAAAATTCAGCCATTAAATGGTTATTAGACTAACTGCTACTTCTGTAATTTACGCTGTTTGACTTCCAGCTTGGCCCAGGAGGCGGCACAAAGAAGACTCTCTGGGATGTTGAAGATAATGCCCCTAAGGGTCCTGGTGGTGATGCGGCCAGTAAGACACTGTTTCATCCTCACCAGCAGCACCATCCAACCCACCCTCATCAAGGCGGTAGCCCATGGACAGGAGGTGGTGCTGGTCATCCACGCGAAAACAACTGGGACCCTCCTGGTAAGTGATGTATGGGGGAACATTACAATCTGTGTCATGGGTAAGGGGTTGTATTCAGGAATGGTACTTACTACTTAACCCTAAGTTAACGCTCATGTCAGCCAAAAACAGCTTCTGCGGTGGTCTTGAGAAATGTCGATTTGCAGACCAAGCGAAGACTATATGAAAATTTACCAAGGAAATGACTGGCTTGATGACCGAGTCAGTCATTCCAGTGGTAAATTTTCAAAAATAGTCTTCTTGATTTGCAAATGGACTCTTTCTATATGAGAAAATGGAAATTTTCTTGAACAGATTCAAGGTTTGAACAGATTCAAGTTTTGAATAGATTCAAGGTTTGAAGAGTTAAGTACGAAAAAATGCAGAACCAGAGAATAAGTCCAAAATGCCTAAGACTGTCATTGACCGTATTCACCTATGTTAGATGACTATTTAGTCGCGACGTCATGAATATGACTTGGTCGGGTCTTCTAAGTAGGTATATGAAGATATGTGTTCACAAAATTATGTCGAAGTTACAAATGCACGCGCATGAGTCAAGTCCGAGGATTGAAGTCTAGATTTCAAACCATCCATAAAGGTATGTTATTGAATATTTTGGAACTTGCTTGCCTGAAAATGTTTTTTGACTTAGGCAAAAGAAAGAGTAACTTAGCTTTGAAGCTTTGATTAGTGCCTAGAAGGATAGGCTTTTTGGAGCAAACAACATCAAATTTACCTACGACTATCGACACCATGGAAATAGGAAGGCTCCCTGCCAGAGGAACTGATTTGTAGATATATTATCTTTTCAACACTTGCTTGAAAAATGTTCACGATTGGTAGGAAAGTTGGCGTTGTTAAGGGGTGTTGGTTGACAGTGTGAGAAGTTATGTTAAATATCACGAGCCAATGAGAACATCTGAGTTACATCCACGTCGGCCTTGCCAAGAAACCTGGATTGTTGGCATTTGTTATCATTAGCTCACCGGGCCAGAATGGCCTCTGGCCAAGTGAGCTTATGCCATGGTGACCGTCTCCGGCATCCGTCCATCAACTTTTCTTTAAACGACTTCTCAAGAACCACTTCGCTGATTCCAATTATATTTGGCAGGAAGTATCCTTAGGACATAGGGATCCAAGTTTGTTCAAACGAAGCCGATCGGCCAATTTGGCCAGTGGCCATCTTGGATTTCGGCTGATTTTGGGAAATGTCTTTAAAAATCTCCGAAACCGCTTGGTAGATTGAAGCAAACCTCATGAAATATGATCTATGGCAAGAGCTGAACCAAGGGATTGGGCCGAAATTTGGCAGATATGATTAGGGACTAAAGGTTGTTCAAAGGAAGTTGATCCGTCAAAAAACATGGCTGCAGTGGGCCAATCAAAATACAGCATGTTTGGTGGCCATAATGGATTTTTTCATTTGATGAATTTTGAGGCTGAAATTGGTTTTATGTTTTTGAATATTCTGATCACAAATTTGCAGTTTTCAAAACTGTCGGATGAACGGTTTGGTGGCCATCTTGGATCATTTTCCCACTTTTCTCATACTAAAGCAATGGGAAATTTAAAATGTCTTCTCGAGAACTTTGGGCCGATTTCAGTTATATTTGGCAGGAAGCATCCTTAGGGTGTAGAGATTCAAGTTTGTTCAAACGACGACGATCGTCCAATTTGGCCGGTGGCAAGAGCTGAACAAAGTTTGTTCAAAGGAACTTGATTGGTACCATGGTTTGATGGCCATCTTGATTGACCTAGTTTTAGCGAAAACAACTTCTTCAGAACCACTGAAGGGATCGGGCCGAAATTTTGCGGATATGGTTAGGGAGTAAGGGCCATTAAAGTTTGTTACGGGAAGTTGATCCGTCAAAAAACATGGCCGCCGTGGGCCAATCAAAACATAGTGTGTTTGATGGCCATATTGGTTTATTTTATTTGATGAATTTTAAGGCTGAAATTGGTTTTATATGTGCTTTTGGGTATTCTGATTTCAAACTTGCAATTTTCGAAACATCGGATAAACGGTTTGGCGGCCATCTTGGATCATTTTCCTGTCAAACGCTCCCCCCATACTAAAGCAATGGGGAATTTAAAATGTCTTCTAGTACTACTGGGCTGATTTCAATTATATTTGGCAGGAAGCATCCTTAGGTTGTAGAGATTCAATTTTGTTCAAACGAAGCCAATCAGCCAATTTGTCTAGCGGCCATCTTGGATTTGGCAGATTTTTAGAAATGTCTAAAAATCTTCGCCGAAACAGCTATTTCGGGCACGAGCTGAACCAAGTTTGTTCAAGGGAACTTGATTTGCCAAATGGTTGGGCGGCCATCTTGGATGGCCTGGTTTTCATGAAAGCAACTTCGTCTCCAGAGCCACTGAATGGATTGGGCCGAAATTTTGGAGATATGATAGTGATGACTAAGGGCCGTTAAAGTTTGTTCAAGAGAAGTTGATACAAAGAAACATGGCCTCTGTTTTCTTGTTACAAGTCTGCTAGCTCATTAGAGTTTTACTTATTGTTAATAACCATTCTAGTTGAGATGAGAGAAAACCTTTTGAAAATTTACTACTAGAATAACTTGCTCGGTTATCGCGCCAGTCATTCCAGTGGTAAATTAAAAAAAATATTTCTCTATTGGTCTGCAAATAGACAATTCTCAAAACCAATGCAGGAACTGTTTTTGGCTGATATGAGGGTTAAAGGGTTAATTAAGATATAAACATGTAATACTTTGTTGATTATTTTGAAACTAATTTCACTCTGAGTAACAGTTTCCAGTAACGCGAGTTCCAACATTCATGTATGAAACCTTTTTCTTGGATGAACGCTGCAATTTGAAGAGCTAGAGAGTTAGCAATACTTGAGGTGTACGACTGTTGCATTTCAACCTTTCAGGGTTTGCAAAATAATCACTGCAAATTTTGTTCCCCCTGTTAGAGCACACCTGTCTTGGTGCAGTGCATCATTAAAATTCCTGTTTCTTTCTGCCTCTACTTTTCTCTGCAGGCTCTAGCAGTCTTTCTCATGGAAGCAAAGTCGTGGGAGGTCTGGGGGGGGGGGGGGGTCCCAAGCTGAAATCTGGGTGTCCCAAACTGAGTCTGGCAGGGTTGTTTTGATTTAATCAAATCGATTAAATCATATGATTAAATCAAGCTGAAAAAAATCAACCGTTGATATTTTTTTTTGATCTCTTCATCCTCAACTCATCATCTCATTTGCACTATAAAATTTCTAAGGATTTTTTTTTATTTGTTAAAAGTTATTGTAGCTATTGTTTCAGATAGTTAATAGGCCTGGTTATACAATATTATGCTAATATAAGAACTAAGAAGCTTTATTTCTATCGGTACAGTTAGTGGAAACTTTCCTTAATTGTTATTTGATGCGTAAGCACAGCACAGACCAATACTATTTGTAACAGTTCTGTGGATATTACTTTTAACTGACTTGACTTTGACTGCTGCCAACCACTAGACAATAATAACTCTAGACCAGCTGAATATTTTCAAACTAATTTGACCGACAGTTATTGCCGACTACATTCAGTTAAATTGTATTCAAAATATTTTATACCATTTCGAGTTATACAGCCTTATAAAAATTTTATCCACAAAATATTAAGACGGATAAAAAAATTGTATCCACAAAATATTAAGACGGATAAAAAAATTTTACCCACAAAATATTAAGACGGATAGAATGTAGCCCATCAAGTGTAGACAAAACATGGTTACGGTAATGTAGGCATGTTTATTAGAAATTTGGTCAATGGTCATGACCCGGCCAGTAGAACTGCAGTTATTTCAAAATGTGACGACAAATTCAAAAATGTCTTAAGAACAAGAACAAATTCTGGTTTGCTTATTGTTATAATACATTTTAATAGTATAAATAAGATCATTATTGTTTAAAGTGATTATATTCCATTTAGTTCTGAGCATGAGTGCATGCCAAAAAAATCAATGATTGTGTTATAGGTGTAGTAAAAAAATCATTAAAATCAAAAAAATCTGATTAAATCGGAAAGAATCTGATTTTTTCTAACCCTGGAGTCGGGTCAAATGGAGTTTTTCTCATCCATGCTAAAATTAAAATCTAATATGGACTCATGGCTACGAATTATAGGGTCCTATGCTATATTTTGTGGGCATTTTTCTGCAAAAACTTAGGAAACTAATCAATACTTAAGTCAAGTTCATTTTAGTTACTTTTATTTTCAGTTTTAAGTTTGTTTTCAGTTAAAATCATACAAGATTTTCAAGGCTCCGATGGGACACGCTGGCACTACTTAAATGGGTGTCCGAAGTAACATTTTTAGGCTATTCAAATACACATTCAAAAGGACTCATGAGAATCCCTGGTTTCTACTGAGACACGTTTCTGTACACATTTTACAGTGATTTATAAAACTGTACCATCTTAAGTCTCAATTTTTCGCGGTATTCACAAACCAGCTGGTATCACTACCCACTTCTTTGCTTTCTCTCTCTCTCTCGTCTCGACTATTTCTGCATTTCCGCATTTCCGCTTTGGTTACTTGTAGCGGAACATGTCATCTCACAACCTATTCATGTGGTCCACCGACGACCAGGGAGTTTTCCTGGTAACGATCCAAGTTCTGTTTTATCGCCCCGTTCAGAGACTGGTGCACTTGGTGTGAACATGGTGGAGTACGTTCTTGGTGGATCGCCGACTGGAAAAGAACTCGATCATCGGCTTGCTCGGATGGGCGTGAAACCATTTGTAAGTATTTCTATTAGTATACCTATTGACCCTTTAAACAACAAATCCCTAAAAAAGTAAATTCTTTACCATGTATAGCGTATGGTGTAGAATATTTTTTTAGTTAATATGCCCGGAAGCCTATTGCAGCAATGCCTTCCAGTAATACTAATTTCAAAATGTTTAATAACTTTGCTGTGTGCATTAAGTTTGAGATACAGGGATGTCATTGAAAGGGTCTTTAGCACTCTGGTCAACCAAAGACGGTTTCTGTAGTGGTCTCAAGAAATGTCCATTTGCAGGCCAAGAGAAGACAAGTTTTTGAAATTTACAACTGGAATGACTGGCTCGATGACTGAGCCAGTCATTCCAGTTGTAACTTTTCAAACATCGTCTTCTTATCTGCAAATAGACACTTTAAATGGAAATTTTTTAATTTTCTTGACTAAAGCACGATCTATATAATAGACAGTAATATTGGTACAATATTATTGAAAATAAACTGTTGGCCACCAACGGAGCAATAATATCGTCACTTTAGCGGCCCATACACGATCAATATAATTGACAATAATATTGCCAATCATGAAAATTAACTTCAGAATGAAATATTGATCAATATTCTCAATGTGTACCGCTAATGACACAACAAAATTGCGTAACCATCAATAAACATCTACCGGGTTTTGATTCCGTCAAAATATTGCGCAAGTCAAAATTTGACCTCGATATTAGTTTTATGTTGCGCACTAACTATCAATAATATTGTCAATTTTCATTGATCGCGTAAGTTGACCATTAAACTTAAAACAGCAAGTTGAACGATAGCCTATTTTAACCCTTTAACACGGATATCAGCCAAAATTGGCCTCCGCAGTGGTCTTGAGAAATGTCCATTTACAAACCAAAATACTATTTTTTTCCAAAAATGACCATTGGAATGACTTGCCCGAGCCAGTCATTTAAGTAAAAAATTGTCCAAAATTGTTTTCTATCTGTAAATGGACATTTTCTATGGGAAATTTTCTTGAATAGTTTTGAGTGTCAAGATCAAAAAGAAAAATCGTTGCGGCATATAACTACGGTTAAAAATGTTGAAATTAATGTGATTGCAAGACATTGCCACCCTAAGTAGATGTTGCTGCCCTAAGTAGCTTAGGGCAGAAATGTCTTTGAGTCAAAGTAATTTCAAAATATTAGTGTTCCTTTTGTTGGTAAATGAGGTACAAGGAATTCATTGGTGGAAGGCTAAAATACTTGTGTGTGTGTGTGTGTGTGTATAATATATATATATATATATATATATATAAATCTGTTAAAATTTCCATCAAATCTTTCAACCATTTAGATTCCTGTGTGTCTTTAACCCTCCAATGGTCAAAATTTGTCTTAATGAATGTTCATTTGAATATTTTTTCTAATTTGCTATTTCAGTGAACCAGCCAGACATTCCTGTGGTAAATTGTCAAAAAATATTATTGGGCTCTAAGTGGACATTCCTCCGGACCACTACAGAAGGTTTTTTTGGCTGGCAACTTGACCATTATTCTTAGGGTTAAGCAATACGGCTTGTGAATTAAATTTAGACTTGAAAATGATGACAATGACCCAATGTATAGCAGACATATTACCTGTCTGTGTGTGGACAATGGGAGCTGAATGCTGTTTATTATGACAGCTTGAGGCATAGTCCCTTCCACAGCATTGGAGATTAAACCTGTCCTCTGTGAAGGCGGCTCTCTGGAGCAGCTGTAGCAGGTGTGGATGGACTCTAGTATATTCCAGCCGCTCACAGAGCTCCTATGGGGCAGTTACTGTGAACGAGTGACAATGCAAGAGACATTAATATTTGGATTTATTTTCATGCAATCTGTCTGTGATGATAGTGACCTATCTCGAGAAAATCTAAGCCATTTCATCAAAGTCACCGTCTTAGCTACATGTAGGCATGTGCGATTATTGCTTTGTGAGCGCGAACAAATTATTTAACCCTTTAACACTTATATCAGCCAAAAACAGCTTCTGCCGTGGTCTTGAGAAATGCTGATTTGCAGAGAAGACTGTTTTTGAAATTTACCACTGGAAGGACTGGCTCAGTTATAGAGTCAGTCATTCAAGTAAATTTTGAAAAAACAGTTCTCTTGGTCTGCAAATGAACATTTCTCAACCCCACTGCAGAAGGCGTTTTTGGCTGATATAAGTGTTACCACATAGGAGACATCAGCTTGGAATAGTAATATAGGCAGTTGTGTTTTATGATGTTGTCATGTTGTACACTTTAAGTGTAGAAATAAGAACATTTCATGCATTTTCAGGTTACTCAGTATTTGCTAAATGACAGGGGGTTCTGAAGAATGGCCACAATTATTGAGAAATGGCTTTAAGCATTCTGGTTACGCTTTCTAATAACTAAATAAATAAATGTCTTAAAAACGAAGAGTTAGTCAGTAGGTATGAAAACAGTATAATGCTATTAGTCCGAGTATTTATCATGGTTGCCGTGTGTACCATAAACGGCCAAAGTTTATTTGCCCTTTGGAAAATCATGTTGCCCCGGGCAACAGGGCAAATGGACATTACGATCCGTGTACCGTAATTTCTCGACTAAAGGCCGCCCTCGAATATAGGACGCTGTCCCAAATTTGACCAAAATCCGACCAAAAAACTTATCAAGTATAAGACGCTGTTAAATTTAGAAAAAACGCACCTTTAAAAAATCGAAAATTGGTATAAAAAATAACCATCACTCAGCGCTTTGTTTAATGCATGATTAAAATTATCATGGTGGAAGAGAAATTATTAAATAGGACCGCCTAAATATCGTGTATCTTCAATAAAGATTGTTTATTACATCAAAATCAATCTAATTTTGGCATAAAATGTCTCCTTGCAAACATACAAATCGCGTGATAAAAACAGATTGTAATGGCTCTTTTGCGTTTGGAGGCGCTGTGTGATCTTATGCGCTAACAGGAGTTGGTTATCTGGCTCTTGTGATTGGAGGCGCTGTGTAATCTTAAGCGTTAACGGGAGTTGGTTCTAAAACGGGTATGGGAATATTCAGATGGTCGCTAGTTGTAATGACTGTTTTGCGGTTGGAGGCGCTGTGTGATCTTATGCGCTAACGGGAGTTGGTTATCTGGCTCTTGTGATTGGAGGCGCTGTGTAATCTTATGCGCTAACGGGAGTTGGTTATCAAACGGGTACGGGAACATTCAGTTCCTATTGCGCAATGATGATATATAGCAATTTCCGAGTCCAGAATATTTAGATCCGAGTACTCACTCTAATTAGAATAAAGATCTTTTGCGATTGGAGGCGAATCACGTGATTTATACACGTATCTTTTCTCG
Organism: Chaetoderma sp. LZ-2023a; assembly: GCA_034401795.1. Lineage (NCBI taxonomy): Eukaryota > Metazoa > Mollusca > Caudofoveata > Chaetodermatida > Chaetodermatidae > Chaetoderma > Chaetoderma sp. LZ-2023a. Next base: position 77,200,016 of record CM067375.1, read on the forward strand.
ACGCCATTCTATGTCAAATTCTGGATTAATTTTGATGTAATAAGTGATATGTGTTAAAGAATAAGCAATATTTAGGCGCCCCAATTTAATAATTTCACTTCCGCTTGGTGGTTTTTTGGTATACATTAAACATAGTCGTCAGGCGGCGCAAATTGTCTAAGGTAACATTTAGTTCAATTTCCGTGGTATAATCTGAATTTTTAAGAAAAATTTCGACCCAAAAATGGGTGGAAGGAATGTTCTCGATTATAGGACGCACCCCCCTTTCTAGTAGATGTATTTTGACCAAAAAACTGCGTCCTTTAGTGGAATTTTTACGGTATATGTAATAAATAATTAAACTTAAGAGCCAACGAAAATCTACGACGATTACATGGTAAAGTCTTCTTGCATTATCTAGAAGAAAGTGAACATGCACCATTTACATGGACCAACTGGTGTGTTTGTCCCAGTATATTATTTTTTCAGGCATTTCTATTTTTTACTGTATTCCCATCGTACTAGCTAATGATAACGCAAAAAAAACAAGACACTACCCAAGGAAAAGGCAGGGAGAGAATAATTAGAAGAGTTGTTTAGAAGAACGTGGTATATCTTTGAAGGGACTTAATAATAGATATGGCATGAATAAAAATTGCTGTGCTTTAGATAAATAGCGCCGAAATTTGGTGATATTTGGGTTCACTTAACATGATTTAAACACTTGTTTCTGCTGAAATTTAGTTAGGGTATTGCTGGCGGAGAAATCGTGAGCAACGAACCTACCACTAATGTCGATTACTGTTCAGTGATATATTCAGGTACATCTTTAGGATATTGTCAGGTGCCACTAATATATCCACTTACCTCTGTCAGGTACCACAGCATGAACAGAACATGATTGTAGAGGCGCAGATGGACAAGAAGAGTAAAACACCATCACCTTTTGAATCTGGGGACGTTGATCGGTCAGTCGAACTGGACCACAGAGATGTGACCGGTCAAGCGAATGGAATCGTGCAGAATGGCTTAGATGAGAATGCAGCTGCGGCTGCAGCGGCGGCTGGATTTCGTTACCAAATGCAACAACCTGGGTGAGTTTAGCTAAGCCCCTTAACCCTGACAAACATGAAAGGATAGATGCATTGTGGTGCTCATAGGAAAATTCGGTTAAATTTTTTATTTGAAAGTTGAAAGTAATTTAACTGTTGCCTATGGCAGCAATATAATTATTGTTCCAGTCAAATTGGCTGCAAAATATACAACAGCCTGCCTGCAGTGCTCCAGATAAAACCTGCATAATACACACACAAATTTTCCCTGTACGCCTTGATATTACTTTTCAACAGTATCATGTACATATCCTTCAAAAGCAATGCTCTTCAATGTATTAAACTGTCAACTATGACTACTAATTATAAGCACCTTCCTATTAATGCAGAAAAGCGTGTCATTAACAGCCAATGAAATTACAATTCGTTCTTTGTAGTCTCTAGAAGGGGTATGAGTAGTGGAGAGCCCCACAATACACAGGTCCTTGGTAATCACTAATCGTTGGTACTCCTCAGTAGAAGCAGTGGGGTGTACAGACAGTACAGTACTTCCATCCGGAAAAGTTGTCTGGAGCACTGGGTGTCTGTATAGTTGTCTTGAAATTGAGACATTGGCATTGCAAAGGGTAGAGTCGAGTCGAGTCGAGAATAAGGCCACTATTCTCACAAAGCATTCATTGTTTTAGTAATAGTGCTCTTATGTACATGCATTCTAAATTGCTGAATATTTATACAGAGTTTACATTTTACAACCGATGTTAAGCAATACAGCTTGTGATTTAAATTTAGATCTGAAATTTATGACAATAATCCAATGTATAGCAGACATATTACCTGTCTGTGTGTGGACAATGGGAGCTGAATGCTGTTTATTAATACAGCTTGAGGCATAGTCCCTTCCACAGCATTGGATATTAAACCTGTCCTCTGTGAAGGTGGCTCTCTGGAGCAGCTCTAGCAGGTGTGGATGGACTCTAGTATATTCCAGCCGCTCACAGAGCTCCTATGGGGCAGTTACTGTGGACGAGTGACAATGCAAGAGATATTGATATTGCAAATTATATTTGTCAGAGCTATTTACTTACCTCACCTTACAGACGTAAATTTCCTAAAAAATATGGACCAGGCTAAATTACTAAAAACCTTTAATCGGCAAATTTGTTGAAATGTAATTTTCTCGGATTATTATATCCTGTCAAAAAAGGAGGTGTATTATGTGATACCATACTGGCGGTGGCAGAGCGGTTTCCGGATGATAACTCTGTTACCGTTTATCGGATCGCGTTGAAAGTTCATGTGGTGGTTGGACTAGGTCTGGCGAAGAAGTCTATTGAAAAAACGACAATCTGAAATTCAAGATGACCACCAGCCACTGGCGGCAATCTTAAAAATTGGTTTCTAGATTATAACAGGATCGCGTTGAAAGTTCATGTGGTTGGACTAGGTCTGGCGAAGAAGTCTATTGAAAATACGACAATCTGAAATTCAAGATGACCACCAGCCACTGGCGGCAGTCTTAAAAATTGGTTTCTAGATTATAACACTTAAACATTTATTGAATCGCTTTGAAACTTTATAAGATGGTTTGACTAGGTTTGAGGAAGAAACCTATCGAAATTGACAATGATCTGAAATCCAGGATGGACGGCAGCCACTGACAGCATTCTCGGAAATTGGTTTCCGAATGATAGCTCCGTTAGCGTTTATCGGATCCCTTTAAAAATTCATATAAGTTGGACTAGGTCTGGGGAAGAACCTATAGAAATTGTCAATGATCTGAAATCAAAGATGGGCGCCACCCAGTGGCAGCCATCTTGGAAATTGTTTTCCGGATGAAAGCTCTGTTAGTGTTTATCGGATCGCTTTGAAACTTCATAGGTTGATTGGACTACGTCGGGAGAAAAAGCAATGAAAATTTACAATAATCCCGAAATCCAGTTGCCGGCCATCTGGAAAATTGGTTTCTGGGCGACAACTCCATTTCCACTTATGGGATTGCTTTGAAACTTCATAGGGTGCTTGGACTTGGTCTGGAGAGGAAACTTATCGAAATTGATGATCTTAAATCGAAGATGACGGGTAGCCGTCTTGAATATTGGTTTCCGTTCGATAACTCCATTTCTGTCTAGCAGATCGCTTTGAACATTGATAGGGTGACTGGGTTTAGGTCTATGGAAGAAACCTCGAAATTTAGATGATCAGAAATCCAATATAGTCTCCAGCCACCAGTTGCCATCTTATAAATTTGTTTCCGCATAATAACTCCATGACCATTTAGCGTATCACTTTGAAACTACATAGGATGAGTGGGTTAAGTCTGAGGAAGAAATCACTATTTTCTAAAATCTCATTCATTGTTTTGTTATTATGGCGTGATATCATGCGCCGTTTGTGGAGCTCTTGTGAAAATATCCCACTGGAATGACTAGCTTGATTATCAAGCCAGTGATACCAGTGGTAAAATAGTGCACAAATAACGATTTCTAAACACCAATCCTGAACCCAGGTTAGTGTTAAATGGGGAACGTAAATGCTTTGGCATATTGGTTTCAAATTTGTTACATGGATAAACATGAGAGGATCTCTGGTTATAATTGTGGTCCCCCATGATCCATCGGTATTCACCAGAATTATATCCCCTGAAAGACTAAATACCCGAGCACTAAGTAGGCACATTCCACATTTTTCAAACATGGATGTTTTGCTGGTATAAGTCGAGTGTTAACCCTTTAACACTCATACCAGCCAAAAATGGCCTCTGCAGTTGTTTTAGTCGTTCCAGTGATAAATTTTCTAAAATAGTCTTCTCTTAGTCTGCAAATGGACATTATCTGAGAAGATTAAAATTTTCTTTAAAAAATTAGTGTTGTTACGAGTTTCACTAAAATCTAATATTTTAGCGCTGTCTCTATCAAGCTTTGATGACTATGCATTTTTCAGCCGACCAATTTCACCATCAAATGAGGACAAGATGCTTCAACAACAGCAGCACTTTCACATGGCACAGATGGAAGCTGGCCTACAGAAGATGCAACAGTTTAGCAAACATGATGGTGGTGGGAGTGCTGGCTTTTTCGAGCAGCAGCCTCATCTAAACTCTGGCTTACAGATCGACGCTCCACAATTTGAACCTGTCGGAATCGACCCTGTTCAGTTTGATTACTCCAGTCAACTCATGCCGTCTATGGACAGTCCAAATTTCAACATGGAATATACACAACAGGTAATTATTAATATTATCGGGTGAGATTTCTATCTGTATGCCACCCATTTTCAGTTTAGCTCCGCCAACATGGAATCGATTTGAAACTTTGTAACCTGAATTCCCAGGTTCATACATGAGTGCAGCCTAGTGTAGGAATTCCTACCCTGTCATTAAGTCTACAAACTGAAATGCTTTCTATTTTATCTGCAACATTCAAATCTGCATTAATTTTGAACACCAACACACACCCCCCCCTTCAAATAGAAATAAGCCTTGTCTGTGCGTCCGACATTCGCATTTAGTTTTCACCTGCACAGGTAGAGTTCAGTTTTCGGGAAATACATCCATTTGCATGATAGCGTGACTTTTTATGTTGGCTGAAATCCAGGTATAATCAACAAAGTAAGTAATCAACCTCGATTTCAACGAAAAATTGTTCAATATTTTGCTCACCTAAATTAACTATACTGTTTTTACATCATGTCTTCATATGTTCCTCTCCTCAGTTAATACACCAGAGACAGCAACAGCAGCAACAACAACAGCAACAGCCTCCAATAGCAGTACTGACACAACAGCAGTATGCCATGGCTGCACAGCAACAACAACAGCTTGGTATGTGATAACAAATTCAGCTTTAGAGGCATTGTTCTCTTTCATATGTACACTTGTGTTTGTTTTTAGATGGAGTGTACAGTAATTCTATTGCAAAGTTGTTTTCGCGCTAAATTTCTCTGTAATTAATGTTTGTTGTCCCGAATCTGACCAAGTGGTGGACCTTTCCACTTTATCCATCAATCATATGACATCATAATCAACTATTCGACGTGTAGGATGATGTCATAATCATTGTCATCAATGACTCGATTTGGTCCATCTTAACACTTAATAGTCCGACACGTACAAATTTTATGTCTACTTTTTAATAAACATTGTGTTGAATATTATGAAACTAATTTGACTGGGCACCCATTCAAATTAATCTCAAAATATTTAACAGCTTACCTGTATAGTTATCTGGAAATTGATAGTCAGGGCGTTCGGGGATCAATCGATCCCAGCTAAAACTGGACAGGTCCATTACTTGCATTACACCAGAAGACCCGGCACTGATCAATAAAGTTTAGTATTTGCTGCATGGCCAAAGACTAGAGAATGTTTAACCCTTACGGACCAGAAATGACAAATTATCATGTAAGAAATATTCTGTTGAATATTTTGAATGTAATTTCACTGGGAGCTGTTGTTGCCAAAGCGAGGTAGCCATTGTTGCCATAGGAAGCAACGGTTTTCAGTCAAATAACTGAAAATATCCAAGAGCTTTGATGCATTGTTGTCTTGAAATTGACACACTGCTTTATCAAGGGGTCACTGTTTAACTCTTTAATGGTCAAGCCGGCCAAAACCGGCCTCTGCAGTCGTCTTGAGGAATGTCCATTTGCAGGCCAAAAGAACTGTTTTTGAAAAATTATCGCTTCATTCCATTGATATAATTTTCAAAAATAGTCTTCTAATGGACTGCAAATGGACATTCAATGAACAAATATTTAGCTTTTCTTGACCAAATTTGACCATTAACTTTTTAAACTTGCATGCTTTCACATTTTCTTTAATAATTAAATTTAAATAACCTAGCTTGTTAATGGCAGTATTTTTCCATAGTTGATTTCTGTGTTAATCATGTGAAGTCAAGTTTGAATTAGTATGTAAAGAAATTAAGTTTTATCTAGTGAAATTTAAATTAAATTTTTCTCTTAAATTCTCAGTTTGAATGTTGTAAGTGTTATTTGTGTTTCTTTACTAGATGACGCTCGTTAACTCCCAATCAGTATTTGTGAACTATGAACACTCGGATGTCGATATTCTATCTTTTACTGTGCCAATTGCAAAGAAGTTGGTGTACATTCTTCAACAATGTTGGTGGACGATGTTGCTGTCTACGACAGCACCATCTTCCACCAAATTTGTTGAAAAATGAACACCTGTTCATTTTTTAATTTAATTTGAAAATTTAAAGTTTTAACATCTGATTTATACGGTTAACTCTTTAATGGTCAAGCTCACCAAAAACCAGCTTCTGTTGTAATCCTAAGGAATAATCATTTGCAAGCCAAGAGAAAACTTTTTTGGAACTTATCACTTGATAACAGAACCAGTACATGTAATTCCAGTGATAAATGAAAAATTAACGGTATTGTGGCCTGCAAATAGACGCTCAATTTATGCAAAGATGTGAATTTCTTGTAAAATTCTGAGCATTAAAGGGTTAATGTCAGTTTAATTTCAAACTACAGTACAGTTACGAAATAACGTTTCCAAAACAAATCAAACATGTTAGTTACTTAAGAAAAGTTTTGAACATAATTGTATTGGTAGACATTGCTGCCTAAGGCAGCAATATCTTCCAATCCAAGCATGTTCAAAATATTCAACAGTACACTTTATATTGTTTTGGCACCATGTTATGGTATTTCTTAGCTGTACTGTATTCAACAGAAGTTACAGCCACTCCGATCTGTCAAATTTTTGTGTGTTAATGTGTCCGCTCTATAGGGTTGTCAAAGATGTTCAAGCTATTTCCGTTGTTGTGAAACTCCACACGTTTATTTATATATACATTGTCGTCTCTGTTGGCGAGTGAAATTTCTGGCGCCTGTTTCTTATTACTTCTAATCGCTGTTGTTGGTGCTGCCATATGAGTTGCCGCAACGACACCGCGTTGTCATAATCATCGGTGTTGTCGTTGTTGCTGCATGGCTTATCGTGTGTTTTGTTGTCTTGTATTTGTTTATTTAGGCCTGCCTCCTACTGCACCATACGTTATCAATGCCCAGGACCCGTACAACACTGTCGGCATCCCGATTACAGGTCAGGACACGCCTTTATAGAGCAGATCTAGCATGTTTTATAAAGCATTACCCGTGTCTACTCTGTCTAGTCAGACCACCTGCATTTGTGTGCCAAGAGATGCTCAGTCGAGATTCTTTAACACTGATGGTCATACCGACATCTGCAATGACCTTTAACCCTTTCAACAACAAATCCCTGAAAAAGCTAATTCTTTGCAATATATAGAATATTCTGTTGAGTATTTTGACATATGACTGGAAGCCCTTGCATCCTAATACAGCAATGGCTTCCATTCATATTAATTTGAGAATATTCAACAACTTTACGGTTAATTTAGTGGTCAAGATGTTAAGAATGTCCATTAGCAAGCCAAGAGCATAATAGTTCTGTTGAGCCCTAGGCGAAGAGGATGATGGCTTGATTTAGTTATCTCAATGACGTTCGTAGTTCTGGCATCCAGGAATTGCATGAATCCATTTATCCATTTCCTTAGTCAATCATATGATGTCATAATGAACTACGTGATGTGTAGGCTAATGTCCTAATCATTACGTCATGAATGACTCGATTTAGTCTGTCGTAAGAGTGTAATGGTCTATCAGGTTGGCTGAATTGTTTGTCTTTACTATTTAATAAACATGCTCTTGAATATTTTGAAACTAATTTAACAGGGCGGTTGGCTGCCATTGGCAACAACAGCACCCAGTGAAATTATGTTCAAAATATTCATGCAAATTGATAGTCGTTGAGCTTAGGGTTGCGGGCGAAGTTTGGGTGGAGCTTAGTTAGAAATGGTCGTGTCTTAGTTAGAAATGGGTGAGGCATAGCATAACTTGTTCTTCAAATTTTCCCAAAGTCTCAATCTGTACAGTTCGTAAGTAAGTTAATGTTTCCAAAACAAAAGCGCAAACATGTTAGTGATAATTTTCAACACGCTGTAAGTAAGAAACGTTGATACAATCAATTATCGCACTGTTGAATATTTGGAACCTAATTTGATTGAAAAGCCGTTAGGCAGCAATACATTTAGCTTCTAATCAAATTAAGTCCAAGATATTCTACAATACATTTTATTTCTCTAACATGATAAGTTTTGGACTTACCTATCCTTTCTGTCAGGAAAGGCCAAGTGAGCTTACGGCATGGCGACCTGCCATCTGTCGCTTGTCCGGCAACTTTTGCTTAAAAAGTCTACCCCTCATTAACTGTTTGTTGGAGTTCTAGCTAATTTTGCTGGTACATGTATACAGAATTTTGATTGGACAATTTTTTGAGTGAAAATCCGAGATTTTATGAAAAATGTAGTGGAAATTGTCAAAACGCTACTAATTAACCACTAATGGATTTCAACCCTTTGGTGTAGACTTCAGAACTTTTATACAGAATTTGATTGGACACTGTTTTGGGTGAAAATCATAGATTTTTTTTCTCTAAAGCTGAGTGGCAAATTTCTACCAAATTTGGCTAGCATTACCCTATAATGGTAGGCCCAGAACGTCCATTCAGAATATAGCTTGGTCAAGCTTTGGGGTTTAGATCATTGATTTTATGATTTATGGGGGTTTGGGTGGGAATGGGTGTTTTGGGGGTGTGTGTGAGTGCGGGGTGTTGTTTGGGATAGGGGGGGGAGGGGATACAGTCACTCATTACAGTGTTAGCAGATGGACATTGCGCAAAATCACTACAAAAGACATTTTTGGCCAACCTGACCATTAAATGATGTGTAGAAAGTTCACCCTCTATATATTAGCCCAGCCACTGTTTGTATTGATCAAGACGCATGCATGATGTGTACCATCCACCAACACTAGCTTATGAGAGATTGTTATGAACTATATTACATTGTGCTGTTAGTTTAAACTTTGATTCGTAATGCGTGACTGCACGACACATCCCTTTTGTTTACAGGGCTAGAAATTACATTTTTTTAACCCTTTAACCTTGAAATTTTCTTGAATTTTCTCAAAGAAAATGTCCATTTGCAGACCAAGAGAAGACTACATGTATGTTGTAAAATTTACCACTGGAATGGCTGGCTCGGTTATCGAGTACCACTGCCATTATTACCACTGCCTACCACTGCCAAAGGTGTTTTTGTCAACTTGACCATTAAAGCGTTAAAACACAGCTTTTTGATGAAGAAAAACTACTGGACCGAAGCCGTGATCCAGCCGGATCAGTTACTGTGCTAAAGCAGTAACCCATTACTGATCCGTATGCAAAAAAGACCTACGGATCACGGGATCAGTGGTTAATTTCGAGCCCTGGTTTACCTTACGGCCACATTTTTGTGTGGAGAGCTTACATCTGTCCCTTGACACACCAGACCATCCAAAGCCATATCATTTGGCACAAAATCAAAATTGGTTGCTTGACGTTATTTAAAATTTAGGTTTTTAACATAATTGAGTTTTTACCTTTGACGATTTATTAACATGTTTATTGTTAGATTAATGAAGAGTTGTTAGAAGAGTCCTTGCATGCTTTGCTTCTCTATGGTCCTAGAACTCCGGGGATATAGCCTTTTTATTTGCAGTTTGAAATCATTGAAATAGGCTCACATGGACTAGGGCTAAAAGAGTTACTTTCTTCCTATCACTGGCATGGGTTTTGTTTTATGCTTCAACGTCAATGTGCTTATTCTATCATCAGCAAATTTCTCATGCTTGCATTTACTACTGTTTAATGTTAACCTAGACTTGTGCCTATGGTACAGGTTCCGGGTAGTGTTAAACAGTATTAAGTGCAAGGAATTGTAAGAAGTTGACTGAAGACTGAATAATTATTCTGCTCTTTTCATGGTCACGGTCACATGATGAAAATTGTATCACCCGAGGTCTTGCATCACTATATTTGCTATATGTAAATGGTCAAGTTTCTGTTTGTTATTTTTTACTTCATTTTATCTATCCTATCTAAACAGGACCTGCGATGATCCACCCCCAATACTACGGTGTGCAGACACCATGGGGTGTGTATCCTGCAAGCCTTATCCAGCAGCAAGGTCAGCAGAACCCGGCGGCTGCAGCTGCTGGTCCTGGCGGTATGAACCAGCAACAGCAGCAGCAGCAGCAGCAGCAGCAACAACAATTATTACGTGGACAGAATGGTCGCCCTCTCACCCCATCGCAACAGAACGACGGTCTTGGCACACCCACAAACACGATGTCGTCACAGCCTCTCCCAGCACCTGGTAAGCTGACTCGTATAATAATAATAATAATAATAGGTAAGCATGTTTATAAATCATTACACCATGATCACTATAGGGGCTGCACGATATACTGATACCTTATTGAAAACCGATGTCATGCACTGATAGTTTAAAAACCGCTTATAAAATATAAATATTGAAAAACTGAATACATGTATCAACATATTTTCATTTTTTTTCGTATCATTGCTAAAAACGAAATATATTAACCAGTCACAATCATGAGGGCCCCTGTATTGGCCCTGTACCGGTTCAGCGACATTCATTGTCAAGAGCGTATTTATTTCAGGCTGATTTTGACTGTTGCTAAATTACATTACGTTTGTTTCACAAGTGTATGTTTATATTCATTGTGGGTGTGGTAGGAGCTGCCGGATATCAGATCCTCGCACCCGCTTACTACGATCAGAATGGCCAGCTGGTGATGGGCAATCCGCGTGGAATGGGAACACCTGTAAGATTAGTTTCACCTGCTCCCATGTTGGTCAGTGCTACTGGCAATCAGCAAGGTATGTTAATTTGCGTGTTACGTACAACAGGTGTGAGGTGTATTGTGTTTGGGAAAGGATATTTACTACTTTACATTTGTAAAACGAGGTCTGCTCCCTAGTGGTTATATTCAAATTATAAATTTCAAAATTTCATTTTAGAAATTCTATTATATTAATCCTTACCACTCTGGTGTCAAAATTTTACATTTTCAAATTAAACTAAAAGATGAACTGGTGTTTATTTTTCAATAAATTTTTTGGGAAGATGGTGCCGTCGTAGACAGCAACATCTTCCACCAAAATTGTTGAGAAATTTACACTAGTTTCTTTGCTATTGACACCGTAAAAGATAGAATATCGACATCAGTGTGTTAACAGTTAATCTATTAACTGTTTAATCGTCAAAATTGGTCAAGAAAATTTCTATTTTATCAATGACCATTTGCATCTCCCAAGAGGAGGATATTTTAGAAAATTGATTTCGAGATGGCCGACTCATTTCACGAGACTCATCCCATCGTCTTCTCTCTGTCTGCCTGTCGATTTTTTAGGACAGGTTAATTTTCTGGACCAAATTTCAGGATTAAATGGTTAAGATTGACTAGAGAAGCAGTTTCTACTGACCACTCGGGACAGACGTTGATGTAACATGTGCTGTTTCTTGTTCTAAACTGGTAATGGGCAACATTTAAGCCGTTGTATTCTGTTTTAAATGAAAACTAACTTCTAATTTAACTACTACTGGTGGTGCAGTAATTAGACGTGAGATTTATCTTATAACCAGACAACTAGTGTTATCTTGCTTCTGAAGATTGTATCTGGACAGTGTAAATTTTTCGTAAAATTTCTATTAACTTTTTAACACAAATTTGTTCACGAAAATATTAATTTTCTCATAGCAAATGTCTATTTGCAGACCAAGAGAAGACTATTTTTTTTTTGAAGATTTACGACGATAACCGAGCCAGTCATTCCAGTTCAAAATTTTCAAAAATGGTCTACTCTTGGTCTGCAAATAAGTATTTATCAAGACCACTGGTGAAGCTGTTTGTGGCTTATATGAGGGTTAAATGGTTAAACAAGTTTGGTGGACGATGTTGGCATATACATCTTTCACCAGATCTTGTTCAGAAACAAACACCAGCTCATCTTTTAAGTTACTTTGAAAATCAAAAGACAAAGGAGTAAGAGTTTAAGATTGGCTTTTTGGAAATCGAGGTAGTGGGCAAGTATAATTCACCTTTCCAGAGTACCCACCCATCATATGACGTCATAATGAACTGCGCGATGTGTAGAATGACATAATAATGAATGACGTCGATAAGTACGTCACGAACGCATATTTGAAGACGGTCTATGCGTTGTACAAATTGTTTGCTTTTACTATTTAATAAATATTCTGTTGAATATTTTGAAAGTAATTTGACTGGGCGCTGTTGCTGCCATAGGCAGCAACAGCACCCAGTCAAATTAGTTAGACAATATTCAACAGGTTCTTTGTATAGTTTTCAGGAAGTTAATAGCTAGGGCATTTGGTGATCGATCAATCCAAACACGGCGAGGTGTGGGTGGAGCTCGGCTAGAGATGGGCGGGGCATAGCTAAAAATGGAAAGGTGCATTGCGAATAAACTCCACAAAGTTTGTCTGGTTGTAACGAGCCGATGAATCGCAACCATGGTCATGTTTGCTGTTTTATCTAACAACACTCGTCACTCACAAGCCTCTGTTTGAGACACTCGCTTTCTGCTCCATTGCTCTCACCAGGTGGCGCCAGCAATCTGCCTTCAAACCCACTGCGATTATTGACCACGCAGGCTCAGCAGGTACAAACTCCACCCGTTGTCTATAGTGGAAGCAACAGCACAACCCCACAGTCTAATAACATGGGTAAGGTGTAGGCTTGTGCGATTATTGCGTTGAGTGAGCGCGATCAATTATTAAATAGTAATCGTGATTACTCGATTAATCAGCTTGGATACAAATTACCAAGACAACAACAAAAGAATATCAATGACGAAAACTGCAATGGTGTTTAGAAAATTCCATTTGCAGAGCAAGAGAAGACTGTTTTTGAAAATGTATCAGTGGAATGTCTGGGATCAATTCTCGAGCCAGGCATTCCAGTAATACATTTTCAAAAATAGTGTTCTCTTGCCCTGCAAATGGACATACATTCACTAAGCAAAATGTAAGTTTTCATGACCCGATACGATCATCGCATTAAAAAGTAATTGAAATTTAGGTTTTGAACTTCTATGCCATAGAAAATATTCACGATTATTCGATTATTTAATTTGTATACCCCGCCAAAAAATTTGGTGGGTTATGTAATGGCGCCGTCCGGGTGGGCGTGCAGGCGGCAGAGGGGTTTCCGGATGATAGCTCCGTTACTGTTTATCGGATCGCTTTGCAACTTCATAAGAGTGTTTGGACTAGGTCTGGGGAAGAAACGTATCGAAATCCAAGATGGCCGGTCACCTTGAAAATTGGTTTCCAGACGATAACTCCGTTGCCGCTTATTGGATCGCATTGAAACTTCATTGAGTGGTTGGACTAGGTCTGGGGAAGAAATAAATATTTTCGGAAGGCTCTCATTCATTGGTTGGGTTCATGACGGGTTATTATGCGCCATTAGCAGAGCTCTTGTGTCATTCCGTGTCAAGACAACCAATGGGTGTTGCATGACGAATTCAGATTTCCAAGATTCTTTGTGTAGTACTACCCAAATACCAATATTTTTGGAGATAGGGACGCTAGAACAGCAAGGGGCCACCACATGTGACGCAATTGTCATTTTGTAGCATTTTCAAGGCTCTGCAAATTCGTAACCTGACATCCAATTCTAATAAAACTTTCACATGTAGGTACCCTCTTGAAAAAATTAAGCAGGGCATAATAATTTTTGTGCTCGTACTGGTAACCTAGGTAACATTAAAAATTAAAATTTATTCCGTGACAAATTTTCAGACCCACCGACCTGTTCAGATTACAATTATATTAAAACTATTAGTTACAAACTTAATACTTGATGGGTCAGTTACATATATATTTGTTAGTTTATACTTTGAAAATAAGTTCTGTTCTCAGATTTTACCATGTGGGTCTCTGAATCATAATGTCATCTGAAAATTAAAAAATTAGAAATATTACACTATGTGCAAAGTCTACTTTATGTTATGTTTTGTAACCCATCACAAATTCCCACATTTCCCAGCTTTGTCCTTTTGACCTGACTGTAGGAAATAAGTGTCATCTCACAGTCCGTAATCATATCAGTAACTCACATTTAACACATTCGCTTGAATTCCATCCAATGGTTTAGGAGGTAATTGAGTGACTGACAGTTTTTGTCTCGCCTGCAAAGCAGGATCGAGGCATAGGTATCACTTTTCCGGCGGTGATGGCGGCGGCGTAAACCTTTAAGTTAGTTTATATCTCAGCAATGCCTGATCCAATTGGTACCAAACTTGGGTGCATGGTAATATAAATCAAAAGGAAGCAGCCCGCTGATAAAAAGGCCATGAGTTCAAGGTTAAAGGGGTCAAAGGTTACAGTATAATCTTTGCTAATATTTTACGTTACGTTTTTGCGTTAAACAAAAGTTATTGCCTTATATCTCGGCAATGCCTAATCTAATTGGAACCAAATTTGGGTACATGGTGATATACATCAAAAGGAAGCAGCACGCTGATGCAGACATCGCGAGGTCAAGTTTATGGTGTCAAAGTTCACGGTATAATCTTTGTTAATATTTTATGTTAAGTTTACGAAACTTCATAGTGTGGTTGGACTAGGTCTTGGGAAGAAACCTATCGAAATCGACGATGATCCGAAATCCAAGATGACCGCCAGCCACTGGCGGCCATCTTGAAAATTGGTTTCCGGATAATATCTCCGTTACCGTTTATCGGATCGTTTTGAAACTTCATGGAGTGATCGGACTAGGACTGGGGAAGAAACCTATCAAAATTGACGACGATCCAAAATCAAATATGGCCGCCAGCCACCGGTAGCCATCTTGAAAATTGGTTTCTGGATGATAACTGTTACTGTTTATCGGACCGGTTTAAAACTTCGTCGAGTGGTTGGACTAGGTCTGGGGAAGAAACCTATTGAGATTGACAATGATCCAAAATCCAAGATGGCCGCCAACCACTGGTGGCCATCTTGAAAATTGGTTTCTCGATGATAACTCAGTTACGCTTTGAACCTTAATAGAGTGGTTGGACTAGGTCTGATGAAGAAACCTATCGAAATCGACGATGATCCGAAATCCAAGATGCCCGCCAGCCACTGGTGACCATCATGCAAAATTGTTTCCAGATGATAACGCCGTTGTGGTTTATCGGATCGCTATGAAATTTCATAGGATGGTTGGACTAAGTGTGGAGAAGAAACCTATCGAAATTGACGATATTCCGAACTCCAAGATGGCCGGCAGCCATGGGCTGCCATCTTGAAAGTTGGTTTCTGGATTTCATTTATTGGATCACTTCCTACGGTCGTTGGAATATGTCCTGGTGAAGGAACTTATCAAAATTATCGATAATCTAATATGGCCGCCAGTCAGTGGCAGCCATCTTGAAAATCGGTTTCAGGATGATACCTCCTTGACCGTTTAGCGGATCGCTTTGACACTTCATAAGGATTGCTGGTCTGATGTGGCTGAGGAAGAAATAAATATTTTCTGAAAGCTCTCATTCATTGGCTTGTCATCATGGCGGGGTATTATGCGCTGTTTGCGGAACTTGTTCAATATAAAGTTTTTGCGTTTAGCTAAACTTCAGCTTATATTTCAGGCTTGGTTAAGCCTATTGCAACTAAACTTGGCTATGTGGTTGCCTATACTATTAGGAAGCAGCATGATGATAATGAGGTCACATGGTCAAAGTAGGCTTGCACGATTGTCCGATATCGAAAATCACAATTTTATTCAGCCACAATTTTTTACGATATGATTTTGAAAAAAATCGAAATATTGCGAAAATTTTACTGTCACGCCATATTCTGCCTATTTGTCACATATTTGTAGCGTAGCCTTCTATTACCGCAAACTGTTAAATTTATTTCCAAACCAACATCTTTGCGAGAGGGTTGGCTTATATTAGAAATAGGTCAAGAAAAAGTTGAAGATCATTCTTTAAAATTGTTTTAAAAGATGGACTAATAATAAGAAAATTGAACGCAATTTACCGGTACAATTTCTTGGCGCCGTACTGTATACCTCAAAACCATGATCGCGTGAGTGAAATTATTACCTGAGCCGGTATAAATATTGTATATTTCTTATTAAGCATGATTTATAAAATTTAAATTAATCCTAAGTTTGACAATAAATGGCGTCGCGAAAATATATAAATTGCGTGATATTGCTTGCTCTCCTTTTTTTGGAGGCGTGAGGTGGTGCGTTCACAAATGTGATAGCTAAATGAGATGTATAAACGCTTTAGCCAGCAAGGTGAACTATCCGAGATGTTTCTGAAGGCTAACTATTATTAGTAAAATATATAAATCAGGTGATATTGCTCGCTCTCTTGCTTTTGGAAGCAAGAGGTGTTGTGTTCACCAATGTGATAGCTAAATGAGACTGTATACATGCTTTAGCTTGCAAGGTGAATTATCCGAGATGTTTCTGAAGGCTAACTATTATTAGTAAACACGGGTACTCGGTAAATATGGATCAGATCTAAACATTAGATATCTATGGATCTAATATCATGTGATTTGTAAATTTTCACAAAGACGATATGAAATTTCAAATTTTTAAATTAATTTTGATCTGATAAACGATGGTTATAACAGAGTACGCAATATTTGGGCTGTCCAATGTAATAATTTCACTCCCGCAATGATGGACAAGGTATACATTAAGCCACGGTGTAAGGCATCACAAATTTACACCGCGAAATTTCCTATTTTCGTGTTATTAACGATTGTTCTTTAAGCAGCTTGGTGACTGCATTTAATGTTTTTGTTAAAATTTACCAATTAGAAGTAATATTCGGTTAAAACTGATATGAAAACTCATAGCGAAGCCGACATCTACATACGCCAAACCATGCAGTCCAACTCAACCCGTGAATTCATGCTAAAAAATAAGCTATACAATATATCAAAATATCGCGATTTTCTCACCACGCTATATCGCGATACTTCCTAGGACAATATCGTACAAACATAGGTCAAAGAGCAAGGTCAATGTGACCTTGATAGGTTAGTTTGATCTTGATACAAAATTCAATGTTAAGTTTTTGCGTTTAACAAAACTTCTTAGCTTATCTGTCAGGATTGGTTAATCCTATTGGAACTAAACTTGGATACATTGTTACCTATAATGTTAGGAAGCAGCATGTTTATACAGAAGTCACAATGTTGAAGGTCAAGGTCATTCTGCCCTCTACAAAACTGTTATTCTTCAAAGTTAATTTTTTAGGCTTATCTGATCTGGTTATATTTTGGGATTGCTTAACCCTAATGGAGTACAACTTTGGTACATGGTTACTTATGCCAAGAGGATACAGGATGGTGACATGGAGATCACCAGGTCAAAGGTCAAGGCTATTCTAATATTGCTATTTGACCTCTGCGTTTTCAACCATACGTTTTTCCATTCCGCAAATCATTAATATTTCAGGTTCGGTTAATCGTATTGGAACTAAACTTGGATACATGGTTACCTATAATGTTAGGAAGCAGCATGATAACGGAGGTCAGAAGGTCAATCAATGCCACTGTGACAAACACGAGACAGGCGAAACATTTAATTTCGCGGAATTCTTGTTAGGATATTTTACCTTTTGACCCTGCTCCCTCGACCCCATGTCATGGCACCAAAGACAGATGCTGCGTCGCAGAGCACAACCATGTATCGGTAACCCACATACCAAATTTTGTTGAATTCCACTCAATGGATTTGGAGGAGATAGCGTGACGGATGGACAGACAGACGGAGAAGATTATAATATCCATAACATTTTTTTTAAATGTGAGGATAACTATATTTTTTGTTCACATTGCTGTGACTGACATCTTCAGACAGGAAAAATTACTGATAAACATGTATATACAAAATTAACATGTAATATCATAAAAATATACTCACAAATGGCAAAAATACCCCATTTTGGCCCAAAAAATTTGATGAAAGGAAGAATGGAAGAAAATAGAATTTTGGATATGTTGTAGAGCACACCTAATGCTTTATTGTCTGTATAGCACAAGTTTCTTCCGCCTATCCCACATGGTCATCCTGACAGTTGAATATTGGATTATTTTCAGGTTGGGCCAATTTCAAGGGCATATATTTAAAAAATGTTAAGAACCACATATTTTTTCTTGTATGTATAAACTAACAAATATATATGTAATTGACCCATCAAGTATTAAGTTTTGTAACTCTAATAGTTTTAACATAATTGTAATCACAAGTGGGTATGAAAATTTGTCACTTTGAATAAATTTTCATTTTTAATGTTACCTAGGGTACCAACACGAGCACAAAAATTATTATGCCCTGCATATTTCAAGAGTGTACCTACATGTGACCAAGCACTGAAAGTTTTATTAGAATTGGATGTCAGGTTAAGAATTTGCAGAGCCTTGAAAATGCTACAAAATGACAATTGCTGTTCTAGCGTACATATCTCCAAAAATATTGAGATTTTAGAGCTAAAATTTTGCAGGATTTCCTAAAATGTACTAATAATACAGTAGAGAGAATTATGTTAATCTGAATCGGTCATGCAACAAGATTTCTGAAAATTGGTTGTCTTGACATGGAATGACCCTCTTGTTAATCATATGAATTCACGATTTAAAACATCACAATTTTCGATTTAATCACGTAGGCCTTCAAAGGTGGCAGCGAGCAGGTAAGCAGCCAGCTCATCACATATTACTCTCCTTGCTTCTGCACCATGGCATTATGTGACAATAGGCTTGCACGCACAATTCTTCAATTAATCACGATTATTCTTTAAAATATGATCGTGGCCAATGACAAAACTAAATAATCAAATAATCGAAGATTTTCAATCTGCAAGATGTTTGTTTTTCAAAATGTAAAGTAACGTACATGGATTCTATTAGGACAGGAAGTGTTCAATTTCCAAACAAACATCTGAAAAAGGTGGTGGGATTATTTAAGGTATATTTGAAGAAATGGTTGAAATCAATTCTCTAAAATGGTTAAAAGTGATAGACACTAAGACGAAAATTGAGCAATTTCCGTGTGCAAAATCTTGGCGCGTTGCGGCACTGTTTAATGCAAACCTCAAAAACATTGTCGCACAAGTGAAATTATTAAATGGGTATGCCTAAGTATTGCGTATCCGGTGTTTATTACATAAAAATTAATACAAAATTTGATGTAAAATGTGAAAAAAATATCAATCATGTGATATTAGAAATCTGCTCGGGTAAAATCAAATTAAGAAGTAT
Organism: Chaetoderma sp. LZ-2023a; assembly: GCA_034401795.1. Taxonomy (NCBI): domain Eukaryota; kingdom Metazoa; phylum Mollusca; class Caudofoveata; order Chaetodermatida; family Chaetodermatidae; genus Chaetoderma; species Chaetoderma sp. LZ-2023a. Next base: position 77,219,247 of record CM067375.1, read on the forward strand.
CAACAAATTTTACAGCAAACAAGTCCTTGGATATAAATATCTTTGATAAATTTGATTCGAATAACAATGTAAAATGGGAACCGGTTTGATAACAGGAAAGGTTATGATCAATGTGATCTCACCTCCCTCAATCAAACTCCCGTTAGCGTATGAAATCTCGCAAGAACAGGTCATGCACCTCCAATCACAAGTTATTTTGTTGCCAGCATAAGAAACTATCGTGTGCAAGTAATTTTTCTCGCACATTTGATTCAACTTTGGATCATGTTATGTTGGTCGCTTACATTGGCCTGTGTGTCTAGCCAGACTGTATCGATATTGTGGTCGGAATTAGTACTCTGTTTATAATAGCATTTCTGAACGCCTATTACCATCTGACAATTAAACTGAAAGCGGGTTTAGTCGTCGGCAATACCAATTTGTGTTCTTTTAGAGTTATGTTAGCAATTCTTGTTCGAAGTAAAGTTTGTCGGGTCTTCAAATATTATCAATACTAGCGGTCGAAATATTCCCTGTTACATATAGTTATTGTGTTGAAAAAAAACTTCAATTTCCCGAACTCTAATGCGCAATGACATGTACGGTATAATCGAAAACCACGATTAAATTTTCAAAATGATCACGATTATGAATCCTGAAGAATCGTGCAACCTTATGTAACAATCACGTTGAATAAAGCTATTCGCCGGAATTTTAAAACGGAGCGATGAAGGAATATTTGGAGACAAGTAAAATTTACTTTTACCCCCTTCAGCTTATAAAACCAATTTTTCTAATCAAGATAGTGTGATTTTTGTGAATAATGCAAGTGTTGGCACTGTAATTTCTGCCTAAATTAGGGCGACTAAGCACTGTTTTTCCCGCCGAAACAATAGGAAATGGTTCTTTAGCTGATGGCCTATTCCTCTGTTTCTGCCTTAATCTGTCAGCTGCAAGCACCATAATATAGGAGCAGTAGTTTGCCGTAATAACGGAAAATAAATGGAAAAATAATATTCAAACAGAAATCGTGGAAAATAACACTTCTGCAAAACATTTGTAAATTGAAAGGGAAATATAATATTCAAATAGGAATGGAGGAATCCAGTTTTAGCTATGCCCAGCCCAGCTCTAGCTAAACTCCACCCATTTTTTGCCCATTTTGCAATTTATCCCTGCACTGTCTGAATTTCAGTTTCTAGAAACCTATGCAGCTAAACTGTTGAATATTTTGAAACCAATTTAACTGGTGGCTGTTGCTTGTTATGACAGCAACAGCGTACTCCAAGTCAAATTAGTTTTAAAACATTCAACAGCATTCTTATTAAGTAGTAGACATATGAGTCGTACTGACGGACTATTAAGCATTTAAGATGGACTAAACCAAACCTATTATGATGTGATTGATCGCCGTCATCCTACACATCACGTAGTTGATTATGATTGATGGAATAATTGGAATCCTCCATGAATGGATAAAGGCAATTTCCTTTAGAAAATGAGATATTCTCATGTAAATTAGTAAATTATTACCCACATATTTTCACTCCCCTAACTTCCTGCTTTCTGGCTATATATAGCACAACAGAAATTCATGTTTAGTAACTTTATGAACTCTTTAATGGGCAAGTCGGTCAAAACTGACCTCTGCAGCGGTCTTGAGAAATGTCAATTTGCAGACCAAGAGATGGCTATTTGGAAAATTAGCACTTGAATGACTGGCTTGGTTATCGAGCCACTCATTCCATTGGTACCAGGGTTCATACAAACTTGAAAAGCCCTTTTGGCATCTGCCTTGAAAAGCTTTAAATTTGAAATTTGTCTTGAAAAGTACAGAATTTCATCCATCCGCCTTGAAAAGCCCTTGAAAATCAACATTTCCTCCCATGTGATTTTTAGTGTCTGCAAAACGTTCACGTACTGATGTAAATAAAGATTTAAAAATGGCAAAATCTATCTGGAACCAAGTAAGCTCCAAAATTCAAACTAATTTGAAAGGTTCTAAAGGTAAGCTGTATGAAATTTCAGTGTCATATCCTGACTTTGTCTGATTATGAGCCCTTGAGAAATCAACTTTTTTAGTCTTAAAAAGTCCTTGAATAAGAACCTGCCAGCTGTATGAACAACGGGTACTTTTAAAAAAAAAAGTATTCTGTTGGGCTGCAAATGGACATTTACAAATTGAAAATTGAAATTTTATTGAATAAATTTGAGCATTAATTGGTGAAGTGCACATGCAGCTTGATGACGCAAGTTTACAAACTTGAAATTAAATGGAATAAGCAATTTTATGAAATGGAAAATGTAAAGTCATAAAACAGAAAACCACTGCCCTGAATGAAAGAGCGATCAACTTCTAGCTAAGCTCTGTCCATTTCTGACTCGGCTCCACTCACTTTGTACATTCGATTTTAACCCTTTAACCCTCGAATTTATTCAAGAAAAAAAATCAATGTTCTCAGTAAATCTCCATTTGCAGACCGAGAGAAGACTATTTTTAAAATTTTACCACTGGAATGACTGGTTATGGAGCCAGTCATTTCAGTGGTAAATTAAAAAAATAGTCTGTCTACAATTGGACATTTCTCAAGACCACTGCAGAAGCCGGTTAGGCTGATATAAGTGTTAAAGGGTTAAATATGAATGCCCAGAATCTAAATTAAACTAATTTTAGGGTATTTACTAAGGGTAACTATGCAGGTAGCTTGGGTAAGTTGTTGAATATTCAACGGAAAATCAGTTTATTATTCAACGGAGAGTATTAAAATGTAATTATATACATTTTGTTCACAGTTCACCGAATATCACAGGGTATTCTTGTCATGCTGTAATTTCAACAGTCACACATTGAATAACTGCAGATTTTAGTCTCCGTCGAAAATGAGGTTCGATGGGATATAGGAAAATAAATTTTATTTCTGCCGCTTTTGACTGTATTATCAACCTGTTTGTTGGATATCGGGCTAGTCGTGATGTCAAAGCCTCGGGATAAGACTTCGTGATAAGACTTCGTGATTGATAAATGACAGATTTTGCAGAAAATCAGTTTCGATTGAAGCTAAGGGTTGTTAACATATTTCATGGGAGATAGATAACTATTTCCAATAAAAAGATGTATAAGAATAGTTTCCGCAAGGAAAGGTCAATGATGATTGGCAGATTTGTATTAATTAAGTCCATCAAGTTGGACAAATTCTATGTCTTTACTATGTAATAAACATGCCATTGAATATTTTGAAACTAATTTTACTGGGCGATGTTGCTGCAATAGTACCCAGCCAAATTAGTGTCACAATATTCAACAGCTTAACTGTATAGTAGTTTTTCAGGAAATCGGGATTCAGAGAGTGCAGGGATAGATCGATCAACACGGGGGAGCATAGCTAAAACTGAATTCAATGTTAAGTGATGACCTATTTCCAGGTTCATCTCGATTCATACATACACAAAACAATGTTTTTGTTTAACAGTAAATGATGTCATAAACACGCGTTTACATGTATTATGTAATAAAGCAAAATACACATTTCTGGGTTGCGAATCGCGCGCAGTGACATCCGACTAAACAGGCCCATGTGTAAGAAAAGTTGACCATAGGGTATCATTCTTTTAGTGAGCACCCTCGGAGGACCTGAAAGTGATCACAAGACTGGTGTTCTAATACAAGTCGCTTGCCAGAGAATGTCTAACCATTTAAAGGACAAGCCCACTAAAACTGCCCTCTGGGGCTGTTGCTGAGTAAGTTTTGTTTACAGACGAAGAGAATGTTTTTGAAAATTTATCACTGGATTGCGTCGTATGACTGGCTCGGTTACTGAGCCAGTCATTCCAGAGGTAAACTCATCTTATCTTGGCAGGTAAATGAACATTCAATTGTGAATTCTTATTTTCTAACCATAACCCTAATCTCAGAAAATATCTATTTTCAAATCTAGAGAAAACTTGAAAATTTACCACTGGATTGACTGGCTGGGTTATCGATCCAGTCATTTCAGAGGTAAATTTTCAAAAAAAGTTCATTTGGTCTGTTAATGGACATTTCTCCAGACCACTACTGAAGCCATTTTTGGCTGATATGAGGACTAAGCGGTTAAGGGCAAAGAGATTGTGGTTCATTGACAGGCGGTCTCATTAAGCATGTAAAACGTATTCTGTGCTTTTCTCTTGTAGGTCACTCTGGGTACACGCCTCCTAGTAGCTTAGGCTTCACGCCGGCCAATTCCAGCTTGTTCACACCCAGTAATTCTCTCGGCTTAAACCCCCAGATGCAGAGCAATCCGTTTGGAAGTGGCAGCCTTAATAACCTCGCCTCTTCAGCTTCTGGATCCATTGGCTCAGGTGTGTTTCTTTTCAGAATGTAATACTTAACTCTTATGGTGCTGTGTTTGTGGTTGGCCAAGAAGGAAACACATTTGCTTATTGAATGTCCATTTGTTTGCCCTGTAAAATTTATCACTCGAATGACTAGATCGATTATTAGCCAGTCATTCCAGTGGTAAAATTTCTAAAATTGTATTCTCAGCCGGTAAATAGACATTCCACAAGACCATAACAGAGTCTGGGTTTAGCCGCTATAACCATTAAAGGGCTAATCGTCAAGCCAAACCGGCCTCCAGTAGTCTTGACAATGCCCATTTGCAGGCCAGACAAAGTTTGAAAATTTTGCGCGAATGACTGGCTCGATAACCGAGCCACCGGCTTGATAACTGAGCCAGTCATTAAGTGGTAAAGTTTCAAAAGTATCTTATGGTCTGCAAATGGACATTCAATAAGAAAATTTAAAAAAATATCTAACCGTTAAAGGTTTAATGCTACTATATACAGGGTTTGTATCCTTATAATGTATAGCATCGGAGAATTAGATTCATGTGATGAAAATCGTGAGAAATCCTTGCTTTTGTTGTTCAATCTTTACCATTAAAGGGTTAACAATAATTAATTATAGTCCTAACACCTACATCTGTATGATGTAATGTAGCCAATGTATAGCAGACATATTACCTGTCTGTGTGTGGACAATGGGAGCTGAATGCTGTTTATTATGACAGCTTGAGGCATAGTCCCTTCCACAGCATTGGAGATTAAATCTGTCCCCTGTGAAGGCGGCTCTCTGGAGCAGCTATAGCAGGTGTGGATGGACTCTAGTATATTCCAGCCGCTCACAGAGCTCCTATGGGGCAGTTACTGTGGGCGAGTGACAATGCAAGAGACATTTGAAATTTGTTTTAGAAAAAAGTAAACTCATTGGACTGTAAATCATATGACTTACTTACATGATGTATGAATGTTGTTAATGGACTGAAATGTCTTTAACTGTTTGTTTTTAAAAAACTAATTTGACTGGAAGCGGCTGTCAAATCTGTCAGACTCCCACTTAACCGTGTATGTGTTTGTAGTTGCTTTTAAAGTTTGATGGAAGAAGGAATTTAATGAAAGTAACCAACATTAAATGTGTAATTTTAACCCTTGATTGAGCGGGCTAGGAAAATTCGTCGTCTATAGTCCTCAACGACTGAATTTTGGGTGAGGATGACCATAATCCAGGTCTAAGGAATAACCCTGAAAGTTGTGGAACATTTAAAATGTGCGATGTCTAGGTATTTGTGGAGGATGGATAGATTTTAAGGTCTGGGAGTCATCTGGATGCCTAGATTTTTAACGATGTTTCCCAGCGTGTTTGTCAATGTTGCCAAAGTGGCTTCTGTATTAATCTTAATCCTTGCCACTCTGATGTCAATATTTTATCTTCACTGTATCAATAACAAAGAAACTGATGTATGACAGCAACATCTTCAACCAAATTTGTTGAAAAATTAACACCAGTTCAACTTTTAATTTAATTAGAAAATTTTAAATTTTGACATCTGTGGTAATGGTTAAGAGATCAAATTTCAAAATATTTTAGAAAGTATGTCCGCAAGAATTATTGTCGGAAGGTGCGTGATTGAGTCATTTCAGTAGCTCAGCCCTCAAATATTCTACTTTTGTTCTGAAAATTTATCATTTCTACATATGTGAGAAAATGCCGACCAATTTTGAGAATGAATTAAACATGAATAACAGTCTTTCTGAGTAAAAATTTATAACCCAATTACTATTTCTTTCTCTAGACAAGTTCATTACCGGGCTAAGCGGACAGCGTCGTGAATCACTCGAGTTCAAACAGCGACAGATGACACCATTGAATCAGTACTATAACTCACTTGGACTGGGCGGATCTCCCGCAGGACCCATGGGACTTGTACAGCCGACGCAGTCACTAACACCGCCACCATCGTTAACCGGATCAAACCCAAATCTAACATTAGGTAAGAAATTTGATAATGGTAACGTGCACAAAATACTTCGGCCTCTGGCACAAGTAAAGGGCTAACCCTAAACCGGCCTCTGCAGTGATATTGGTGAAAGTCTATTTGCAGGCCAAGAGAAGACTAATTTTGAAAAATTGTTTTTGAAATGGCTGGCTCGATATCCGAAGCCAGTCATTGCAGTGGTAAATTTTCACAAATAGTCTGCTCTTGGCCTGCAAATGGACATTCAATAAACAAAAATATTGGGTTTTTTTTACCAAATTTGACCATTAAAGTGGATTAAGTATTTAAAATAATTAATATTAACCAATATTAGTAATGATCTACTTTGAGCAGTGAAAGCGCTGGCTGCTATTGAGCGAGGCCATCCTTGATATAATAGTTTGGTTGTCCTCTCCCGACTGACCTTAAATAAATGCTGGCGACTCAAAATGTTTTTTTGTAGTTTCATGTGAAGAATTTTTTTTATTTTCTGATGTAAGTTCATTGGGAGATTTCATTGACTTCATTCGTCAAAATGGGCCCATTTACACTTTAGAAACTCTGCTGTAGAGTTTCTGGTTCAAGTTCAAATAAAAACCTTCAAGTTTTGTCCTTTAAGTTAAATTTTGTGATGTTAAAATTCAGCAGGTAAAAAAAGATGAATTTCCCTACCTTACTCCAACCACCAGTGTCTGGAGAGGACAACCACAAAATCTTTTAAGGATGGGCCGACTGTCTGATACAAATATTATTTACAGAACATGAGCAGTGCAATAACTCTGTACCTGCTGAACATTTTGAATCAATTTGTATTCAGCAGGTCTAGAGATAACGCCTGAAATGTTATTTCCGAAAAAGTTGGTCCCGATCCCAGGATGATTCATAATAAGGAAAAATTAGTTACCTCTCCGGGATGTAGAAATTGGTTAAGTGTAGCTTTCGTGACCATCGCGGTAACTTCTTCAGCACTAACTGACGGTCGCTGGCAATGTCACTGGTCAGTTCTTGTGGAGTCACGTGACAGCATGGACTGGTAGACTGCTGGTATACGGTAGCCCTCATCTTTGTTCATGGTTGGTTGATGCTTGTAGATTGAAATGTTGTCTGCAAAAACTCAGCTATCAGACGGGTAGATATATAGATATATATATATATATTCATGCTATCTAAAATAAGTTATGATTCAGCCAAATCCTGCTGAAACATGTCCTGTAATGTTAAAATCAATATAATAACATGTGGTTTTATTGGTGGCCAGGCTTTGGTGGTACTGGTCGCTATTGTTCTGCAGCACCTGGTGCAGAGGCGAAGATGAGGAATGGGCCCATGTCGACAGCTAATGGCTTCTTTGGAACAAACACGCTCTTTCCCACAAGGAATATAGCACGAAGGTGAGATTCTTTGTTTAAATACCACTAGGTCAGAGAAAGAAAAATATCGAAATGCGAAATTCATTATCATCACCGGGCACTAGTGACCATCTTGAAAATTGTTTTCTGTATGATAACTTCACTGTTTGAGAAATACATTTGAAACTTCATAGCAACATAGGTTTGAGGAAGAAACGTATCGAAATCAATGATTAAAATCTAATATGGGTATGGGTGCCAGAGACTGGTGGCCATCTTGAAAACTGCATTCCTGATAATAATTCCTCAGCCGTTTGTCAGATCAGTTTCAAAATAAATGGTAAGAGCAGAATGGACTAATTCTCTTAAATTTCCTTGACTCGTCGGGACTGTGTGTTACGCGTCGTCTGTGGAACTATTATCTACTTACTCAACAGCCAGTTATTGAACTTGTATTCGCACATTAAATTGAATGTAAATTTCACTGAATTCAAATTGTTCCTTTTCTGTAGTTCTTTTGTGGGATTCGCAAAACGTGAAATTGACCAAAAATAGTCGCAATCACGGAACCAAAAATAAGTGCTTTTAACAGTACTAAAACAAGGATCCCCAATAATATAAAAAGATTTCCTGAAATTTGTAACAGTTTATAGGATAACATTATCAATAATATTGTCCACATGTTTATCTGTACAAGTGAAAATTCAATTTTGTATATAAAATGACTAATACGCATACGTTTGTTTTGTAGTGCTAGTCTTTCGAAAGAGGTGACTGGCAGAAGTCGGTTGCTGGAAGATTTTCGAAACAACCGCATCCCGAATCTTCAGTTGAAAAACCTGGTTAACCACGTCGTAGAGTTCTCACAAGATCAACATGGTTCTCGGTGAGTGATCACTGTCATGTCATGAAGGTTAAGCTTTTCACAGACACATCCCTGAAAAAGTATATTCTTTACAATATAAAACCTAATCTATTGAATATTTTGAAATTAATTTGACTGGAAGACGTTTGCAGCAAGGCAACAACAGCTTCAGGCAAATAAATTTCAAATTAGTGAAGATTTCCTGTATGGAAAATAGATATAGGGAATTCATCAGTGAAATGGGTGACTATATTTATATATATATACTGATGGAATTTCCGTTTAGTCAATACAGGCTGCTCACTTGGCTCAATACCGATATTATGACATGTATGATATGCAGAAATCCTGCTTTGCAAGATCACACAAAATAACCATATACATGAAATGATGCCGAGAATGAATATAAAGCACTATAGTTTTCTGGAATTTTATAGTCAAGGAGTGCAGGGATCAATAAACTGAATTCCTCTGTTAGTCTGTATTTCATCAAAACCCGTCCTTCGTGTATTAGCTGACTTGGCGCAAATTGCCAAGCAAGCCATGGCTGGGAACTTGTCATCGTGGAGCCAGCAACTGTTTCACATTATCGTATATGTATACTAAATATTACTGGATATTATAATAGTTATGGTTCACATCCAATGTATAGCAGACATATTACCTGTCTGTGTGTGGACAATGGGAGCTGAATGCTGTTTATTAATACAGCTTGAGGCATAGTCCCTTCCACAGCATTGGAGATTAAACCTGTCCCCTGTGAAGGCCCCTCTCTGGAGCAGCTCTAGCAGGTGTGGATGGACTCTAGTATATTCCAGCCGCTCACAGAGCTCCTATGGGGCAGTTACTGTGGGCGAGTGACAATGCAAGAGACATTTGATATTATTAATCAGTGAAATAATGCTATTGTGCATATAATGCAAGAGATATTAATAATGGAACGCTGTTAGATATAATTTGTTTTATTTAATGTTAAGACGGCTTATTTTGCTCTGTAAATGGACATTACCGGCGCAGAAAATTTAATTTTCTCAACCAATCGAGGTTTCATCCATTAATGGTCAAGCCGGTCAGAACGGGCCTGAATAGTGGTCTTTTGCAATGTATTCATTGGTTAAAAGACAAGACCATCCTTTAATGGTCAAGATTGGTCAAGAAAACAAAATTTGTGCTTTAGTCAATGGCTATTTGTATACCTGGAGACCTTATTGACAATTTACCAGTGGAAACTCGGCCAATCATTCCAGTGGTAAATTTTCAAACTAGTCTTCTCTTGAGCCCTGTAATGGGATATTGACTAGATGCAAAACCCTTGCTTTTCTTGACCATTAAGGGCTAGTGAATAATGTGAATATCAATTTCTAGAGTACAGCTCAGAATATAACTTAACATGCTTCCAAAACAACCGCCCTATGAAGTTTCAAAGCAGTCTTCTAAGAAGTGTGAATATTTTGAAGATAAATTTCAATCCATTTGTGCTTATAATATTTTTAATATTTTGTTTTGGAAGTAGATGAAGTTATTACTGAGCCTGTACTGTATCGGAAGTCTACCAATTTCTAACATTTACACTTCTATGTAACTCTCCTGCTGGTTAATTATAGGTTTATCCAACAAAAACTAGAACGTGCCACACCTGCGGAAAAGGCGATGGTCTTCAGTGAGATTCTAGCTGCCGCATACAGTTTGATGACGGATGTTTTCGGAAACTACGTAATTCAGAAGTTTTTCGAGTTTGGTTCTTCGGACCAGAAGCAGACATTGGCACAGCGAGTTCGCGGACACGTGCTTCAGCTTGCTTTGCAAATGTATGGATGTCGTGTGATACAGAAAGCACTCGAGTCAATTCCACCAGACATGCAGGTAATAATGGGACAATAGCAATACAGTCCAGCTCAGAAATATCTTACTTGTTTCCAAAGCAATAACGACGTACTGATGAATAATTTGAACATAATTTAATTGAATGTTAGGGAACAATGTCTTCCAATCTAATTATGTTAAAAAATTTCAACGGAACATTTCTTACATAGCGTTCAAAAATGTTTTTTTGTCTTGGAAATATCTGTAGTGTTACGGTATCGTTTCATTATTAGACATTTTTAACCCTTTAATGATCAAGAAAATTTAAATCATTTGTATAGTGAATGTCCATTTGCAGACCAAGAGTGGACTAATTTTGATTTTACGACTGGAATGACTGGCACGATTAACGAGCCAGTCATTCCAGTGGTAAATCTCCAAAATAGTCTGCTTAGCCTATAAATCGACATTCTTAAAGACCACTGCAGAGGACGGTTTTCGCCAGTGTGACCATTAACCCATAGCACTCTTGATGTCAATGGTCTATCTTTTACTGTGTCAATATCACAGAAACTGGTGTACATTTTTCAACAATTTTGGTGGACGAAGTTGCTGTCTACGACGGCACCATCTTCCACCAAATTTGTTGAAAAATGAACACCAGTTGATCTTATAATTTAATTTGAAAATTTAAAGGTTTAACACGAGTGGTAAGGGTTAAAGTGTTAGACTTGATGCTAGTTTATTAACTCACTGCACGATCTTGCGGAATCAAGAGTGTGTCATAAATCGCTGGTGCATGTGGTTCCATTCTCTGGGATCATTTCCACTATTATAAGTTAATACATTAAAAGAAAATTTAACAGTGATGAGAATCACAGATTTAAGTGTGTTTCTGTAAAACGTGAAGTTTACTAATTTATGCATTTTATGAGATACTATGAAAATCAACCTTTTTACTTTAGCTGACACTATACTTTGCATATTTTTATTTCATCATTCCCTGAATTAACCTTATCTTGAAGACATTAACCTCGTGTATTCCTGCCAGGGAGTATCTCTGGATTGACCTGTCCATTGGCTAGTACGGATTTTACTCTAAACATTAAATGAACAATTTACAAGTCCTAATTAAAACCTAAAAGCAGATTACCCGATTTCCACACTTGGTACTGTAGCTAAAGATTTCCACCACAGGTAAATTACCATTTCGCCGATAAAATCATTGGGCAGCAATGGGTTATGTGAAATAATTTTCTAAATATCTCGTAATCTTATATGGTATCAATGTTGATACAAGATCAATGTTGTCATAATGAGAAACCATGAACACTACGTATCGAGAATTCTTAATGTTTTGTGTACATGTGGTACCTGTTATTTGACATGTACATAGTCTCATGTTAATATAAATTACTGGATATTTATAGAATACATGTAGTTACATCCAATGTATAGCAGACATATTACCTGTCTGTGTGTGGACAATGGGAGCTGAATGCTGTTTATTATGACAGCTTGAGGCATAGTCCCTTCCACAGCATTGGAGATTAAACCTGTCCCCTGTGAAGGCGGCTCTCTGGAGCAGCTCTAGCAGGTGTGGATGGACTCTAGTATATTCCAGCCGCTCACAGAGCTCCTATGGGGCAGTTACTGTGGGCGAGTGACAATGCAAGAGACATTTGATATTATTAATCAGTGAAATAATGCTATTGTGTATATATTGTGACAGATATAGCTTGTCTTTTTGAGCTTAAGTTTGTTCTAACTCGTTTCCCCGACGAAGCAGAAAGTAAGACATAGACCTGTATTACTTCCGATAGCCACGGCAGCCTCAATGTTAAGTTTGTGTTAAGCCAATTATTTTTGCCTATATTTCTATATTTGATTACTCCCGCTCGACCTGCTGAAACCAACTTGGACACATTCCTTATGCCATAAGCAGCCTGCATAATGATAGTGATGTCACTAGGTCAAGGGTCAAGCTGACCTCTGCTTTTTCAACATTAACGGAAATCCCACCTGATCTTATACTAACCATTCAGGGGATAGAATTTGCCACCGCCATTTTACCTTTTTATCATGCCGACACGAAAGATATTTTTTGTGAAAGTCTTCACCGAGCCAGTCATTTCAGTGGTAAAATTTCAAAAATAATCTCGGCCTGTAAATGGACATTACTCGAAACCACTACAGAGGCCGTTATTGGCTGGTTTCATCACGAAAGGGTTAATGTTATATTAATAACTGATATAGATTAGCTATCAATAATCAATAATGATTAATCCTCGCCGCAGGGCGATCATTTTTCCGGATTCCAAAAAATCCAGATTTTTGAACAGGCCTCCAGATTTCCAGACATCCTATAAAATATCCGGATTTTTTTGTTGAATTAGCAATATTCTTGAAATATTTATCTGTTACCGGTTTTCATTTTATATAGTGCAATTGCGACCCTATTCAAGTCAATCCAATTAACCTGAATAGCCATATGAATTGCTTACATAGAATTATAATAATATTAACTGACAATTTATAGTTTAAATTGATGATTTGTGTGCATTTGTCTATGCTCACTGGAATACTGGAAAAGACAAATCGCGCCCTTTGACGCTCAGTCCGAAAAGGCCAAACCATCCGCTCTAGCGCTCGTCCAAACTTATTTTTCGGACAAAAATCATGACCAGCTGGTCAGTGTGATATACCGTCTACTACTTTATGGACACTAACTAACTAGAACTGTAGCCACAATTCAGATAGATGTTTGTGGGCGCCATTATTTGAGCTTCTAGTGTTTTCTTGGTATGCAATTGTTGGTATAAAACCATTCTCATAATGTTAATGCTAGTCATTCTTCCGCTGGCTTCCATGGTGGGAGCATATAAGTCCGTAGCATAGTTCAATAGTAGTTGTATATTTTCTATGGCGCAAGTGACAACAAATATATTTATAACAAGTTTATTGAAAACTGTTGCTGCCTGTAGCTGCAACAACTTTTTGTTTTCAAAATAATCAGCTTCTAATACAATTGGCACCACGTAATGATTTAATAACAAGGTGGCTGAAAATCGTTGATGCAGCCACTTTCAATCAAATTGTTCAGTCATTTCTGACTAAGGCAGCAACAGTTGTCAAATTTTCTCAGAATAATCAGCAGGCTTTATGTTTTGTTAACTAACAAGTGCATAGACAATTAGTTAGGCATTTATCATGTGTGTATTCCAGTGTGAAATATGTTCACAAAGACCAAGCAGTCAACCTGCACGAGCACGACATAGGCGTGAATAGAATAATATGCTTTCCGTCTGATTGACAATGAAATGAACAGAATTCTCGAGCATACCTGATACTGGGACTCATTCCGTATACCATATAGGCCTAACTAGTTTTATATGCACTTGTTAGCTAACAAAACAGCCTGCTGATTATTCTGAGAAAAATTTTACAATGATGTTGCTGCCTTAGTGAGAAATGACTATCAATAAGGTTGCTCGAAATATTTTCAGCAAGTCTTGCAACTGACTGCCATGCTGATTATTTTGAGAACAATTTGACTGAAAGTGGTTACATCAACGACGTTCAGCAAAATTATAATCAAAACATTACCTAGTGACAATTGCATTGTCCGCTGATTATATTGACACCAATTTAGGTGTTGCTGCAGTTTTCAGTAAACATAAATATACTTGTCACTTGCACCATAGTAAACATACAACTGGTATTGAACTGTGCTAGGCACTTACTATGCGCGCACATTGGAAGTCTGCGTAGGAATGACTAGCATTATTATTACGAGGTTTTATACCAACAATTGCGCACCGGCGAAGACAATAGTCTGAAATAATGGCGCCAGAAAATATCTATTTAAAATGGCCGTTACAACTTTAGTTAGTTAGTGTCCATAAAGTAACAAATAGGCCTAAATTTAGCTGGGAGATGTGTTTATTATGAATAGATGCTCAGGGCTTTAATATTCATATATTGTGATATATCCTGTCTTTGACTGATGGACTTGCATAGCGCTAATCTCCACCTTGTAATATATGCACAATGCACATGTATTTGAATGTCTACTATATTTACATTTCACATCCAATGTATAGCAGACATATTACCTGTCTGTGTGTGGACAATGGGAGCTAAATGCTGTTTATTATGACAGCTTGAGGCATAGTCCCTTCCACAGCATTGTAGATTAAACCTGCCCCCTGTGAAGGCGGCTCTCTGGAGAAGCTCTAGCAGGTGTGGATGGACTCTAGTATATTCCAGCCGCCCACCGAGCTCCTATGGGGCAGTTACTGTGGACGAGTGACAATGCAAGAGACATTTGAAATATTTGTATATGTGGTATTAGATGTTGGTGTTTTGATGTAGAATTTTAAAGTAGAACTTCATCTAATAAACATTTCCAGCTTTAATACCATCTGTATTCTAACCCTTACATAGGTAACGGGAATAACCAAAGATTGCAAACCCTCCCCCCTCCCATTTTTATCACATTGTACAGATTTTTCTGGTTTTCCAGAAGTTTCCTGGTATTTTTTGTGTCACCTAAACTTATGGTATCCTAGTGTATGTTTAGTCACACCCTTTCTTGTGGTAAAATTTGAGCCAGATTGGAGTAGCAGTTTCTGAGATATTCATAGATTCAGATTTTGATCCGATCCAGACCTGTTGTATATTATGATTATTATCCGAATCGCAGCCAAACTCTGGACTGGAAGTCCTCTTGCATGCTAAGTTCCTTTATTGTGTTCAAATTTGAGCAAAATCAGATAAATAGTTTTTGAGATACAGCTCCGTACACACACCACAGACACAGGGAAACTGACCCGAATGCATTTCATGTTATATTGCACCGATAGATTATGGCTTATGGATGAATTCCATATCATTCATATCCTGTCACATGCCCCCCCTTATCTGTATCACAATTATCTGCTTTGTAATATCCTGTAAATGTTGAACAGTGATCGCCACCATTTTGTTTTCTCTAGCGATAGCGTGTGATGTCATGTACGTGCCAATGTTTTATATTCTTTATTATGTAATACAATCTATGATTCGTTTTATACCACATTGCCAAACTAAAGCTGGCACCTTTGACTGAGCTCATATACAGAGGCAGACACGCAAGATTTTTTCTGATTGGTTGAAAAGTAAATCTTGACAGTCATCATAGGCTGTAGAAATGTATCGACATTTAGCTACTAAAGTCTGAATATGTTTCGGTGTCGGCATGATAAAAAGCTGAAATGTCGGCGATGGATTATGGCTGGCAAATTCTATCACCTGAATGGTTAGCATAAGATAAGGTGTGATTTTCTTTAAGATTTTAGCTATTGTATCGGTCACATTGCTGATATTAAAATCGTTGTTATTTTCTTGCAGGTTGAGATCGTGAAGGAGCTTGATGGTCACGTGTTGAAATGTGTGAAGGACCAGAATGGTAACCATGTCGTACAGAAATGTATTGAGTGTGTTGAGCCGCAGCAGTTACAGTTTGCCATTGATGCATTTAAGGGACAGGTATGCACCCACTTAGTACTCTCAAATCTCTATAGTATTGCTTTTAGAGGCTACAAGATGGCAGTTCTTGAAGGTTGTGTTTATTTTAAGACTGACCACCCATCTTAGCCCTGTACTGGTCAAGAAAATGGAAATTCTAAATGGGAATTTTTTTTGGGCTAAATGAATATCTATTTACAAAGAAAGACAAGACTATTTTTCAAAATTAATCACTGGAATGCAAGTCTACGATGATGTCGATAAGCGAGACGGTCATTCCAGTAGTAAATCTGGAAAAAGTTGTCTTTTCTTACCCTGTAAATTTAGCATTTGATGAGCACTATAGAGGTAATTATTTTCTAGGGTGACCATTAAAATGTTAAGATTTACTCACTGAATGTCCATTTGCATGCTAAGAGCAGACTTATGTTTGAAATGTTGTGACTGGCTCAGTTCTTGAGGCAGTCATTTGAATAGTAAATTTTCAAAAATATTCTTGATCAGCAAATAGACATTTCTCAAAGCCACTACAGGAGCCACTGGCTCAGTTCTTGAGGCAGTCATTTGAATAGTAAATTTTCAAAAATATTCTTGATCAGCAAATAGACATGTCTCAAAGCCACTACAGGAGCCAGTTTTGGCTGGTTTCTCAAGGCAACTACAGGAGCCGGTTTTGGCTGGTTTCTTAAGGCCACTACATGATCCGGTTTTGGCTGGTTTCTCAAGGCTACTGCAGGAGCCATTTTTGGCTGGTTACTCAAGGCCACTGCAGGAGCCGGTTTTGGCTGGTTACTCAAGGCCATTACAGGAGCCGCTTTTGGCTGGTTTCTCAAGGCCACTGCAGGGGCCGGTTTTGACTGGTTTCTCAAGGCCACTGTAGGAGCCGGTTTTGGCTGGTTTCTCAAGGCTGCTTTCATTCATGACGTCATAATACACATGACGTAGTTAATTATGATGTCATAGTAAGGATGGAATAGTGTAAAGATCCATTGGTAATATATGTACATGTAATTACTCTATAGTTAAAGTTAGAACATGTTATAGTTGTAACATAGGCAGCTCTGTCAAGATTGTCAAAAATTTGACTGACAGACAGACTGACTGAGTGACTACTATTTGCTAGTCAGAATTAAAATATTTCACTTTCACATCCAATGTATAGCAGACACATTACCTGTCTGTGTGTGGACATTGGGAGCTGAATGCTGTTTATTATGACAGCTTGAGGCATAGTCCCTTCCACAGCATTGAAGATTAAACCTGTCCCCTGTGAAGGCGGCTCTCTGGAGAAGCTCTAGCAGGTGTGGATGGACTCTAGTATATTCCTGCCGCTCACAGAGCTCCTATGGGGCAGTTACTGTGGACGAGTGACAATGCAAGAGACATGAGTTTAAGTTAATTATTTATACAATATACGGTTGACTGTGACTGATATTTACTAGTCACTTTTTATACTCTGCCATAAAATGTGGGGGGGGGGGCGGGTGGGGTTGTGTGTGGGGTTATTATGTAATGGCGCCATCCGTCTATCATTCTCCAGGATGTGGAATTTGTGTAAGTGTATCAGTTATCGTGACTATCTCAGTCACTTGGTCATCTCTAGCTGATGCTCGCTAGCTACGTCACTGGTCAGTCAGGTCTTGGAGTCACAGGGCAGCATTGATTGGGAGACTTCTGGTATGCGGTAGCCCTTGTCTTGCTTCATCGTACTGTCTGTTCATAGACAGGTATTGCCTTACTGTCAAACGGTGTTTGATGACCTTTAGGCTTAATTGACCAGTACCCGGTAGCTCATTAGCACAGGATCATGAACTTTGACCCTGTGATGTGAACTACAATTACTTGCGGCCCTTTAGCGTTCAAAGTCATCTCATCATCGATCAAGTAGAAAAAGAAAATATTTTTTAGAGGTATAATTGTAAGCATTGTTCAATTTCTCAAGTCCTATATCTGACTGGTCTATCAGTCATAGTATCCAATAGACCTTTCCAGTTTTAGCTATGACTCGCCCACCTCTAGCTAATCTTAACCCACACTTCGCCGTCTTGGGATTGATCGATCCCTGAATGCCATAACTATAAATTTCCTGAAAACTAACTGGGTAAATGGTTGACTATTTTGCAAGTAAATTGACTGGGTGCTGTTGCTGCCTCAACAGCGCCGCTGTCAAATTAGTTGCAAAATATTCAACAGAATATTTATTAAATAGTGAAGACACAGTTTGTGCAACAACGCATAGTCTGTCTTCAAATATGCGTTCGTGACCTACTTATTGATGTCATCAATGACGTCATCATACACATGACGTAGTTAATTATGATGTCATAGTAAGGATGGAATAGTGTAAAGATCCATTGGTAATATATGTACATGTAATGGGTGTGACATAGGCAGCTTTGTCAAGATTGTCAAAAATTTGACTGACAGACAGACTGACTGAGTGACTACTATTTGCTAGTCAGAATTAAAATATTTCACTTTCACATCCAATGTATAGCAGACACATTACCTGTCTGTGTGTGGACAATGGGAGCTGAATGCTGTTTATTATGACAGCTTGAGGCATAGTCCCTTCCACAGCATTGGAGATTAAACCTGTCCCCTGTGAAGGCGGCTATCTGGAGCAGCTCTAGCAGGTGTGGATGGACTCTAGTATATTCCAGCCGCTCACAGAGCTCCTATGGGGCAGTTACTGTGGACGAGTGACAATGCAAGAGACATGAGTTTAAGTTAATTATTTGTACAATGTACGGGACTGATATTTACTAGTCACTTTTTATACTCTGCCAAAAAATCTGGCGGGGTATTATGTAATGGCGCCGTCCATCCGGTCGGGTGTGCGTGCAGCAGAATGGTTTCCGGATGATAACTGCGATACCGTTTGTGTGATCGTATTGAAACTTCATATGGTGGTTTGATTAGGTCTTGGGAAGAAAGCTATCGAAATCGACGATGATCCGAAATCCAAGATGGCCACCAGCCAATGGCGGCCATATTGAAAATTGGTTTCCGGATGATAACTCCATTACCGTTTATCTGATCGCTTTGAGTGGTTGGACTAGGTCTGGGAAAGAAACGTATCAAAATCGACAATGATTCGAAATCCAAGCCACCAGCCACTGGCAGCCATCTTGAAAATTTGTTTCCGAAGTGATAACTCTGTAACCGTTTGTCGGTTCACTTTGAAACTTCATAATGTGGTTGGACTAGGTCTGGGGAAGAAACCTATCGAAAGCTACGATGATTCGAAATCCAGCCACTGGCGGCCATCTTGAAAATTGGTTTCCGGGTGATAACTCCGTTACCATTTATCAGATTGCTTTGAAACTTCATAGGGCGGTTGGACTACCTTTGGGGAGGAAACCTATCGAAATTGACAATGATCCGAAATCCAAGATGGTGGCAGCCACCAGTGGCCATCTTGAAAATTAGTTTCCAGATGATAACTCTGTTACCATTACTTCGTAGGGTGGTTGGATTGGGTGTGGAGAAAAGACCTATCGATATGGACAATGCTCCAAAATCTAAGATGGCTGCCAGCCACCGGTGGCCATATTGAAAATGGGTTTCTGGATGATATCTCCATTGGAATATGTCTGAAGAAAGTTATCGAAATTTACGATAATCCGAAATGCAATATGGCCGCCAGTAAGCGCCGGCCATCTTGAAAATTGGTTTTCGGACGATACCTCATTGACCGTTTAACGGATCGCTTTGACACTTCATAAGGATGACTGGTCTGGGTCTAAGGAAGAAATAAATATTCTGACAGCTCTCATTCATTGGTTTGTCATAATGGCGGGGTATTATGCGGCGTTTACGGAGCTCTTGGTTTAAATACAATTCCTAATGCACTATATTATATATGCTTAGAAAATTTCTAATTTGAAAAGACCCCTTTTGCATTGGATGCTTTGCATTCTCCAAGGGGTTTCAAAATATTGGTCATCTTTGTCCAACTTGCTAAACTGCTAAAGAATTAACATGTCAACCCTTGTATTAACTCTTCAACCAATCAGAGGTCTGCTCCTGGTAACAAGAAAAAACTGAAAAATTTACCACTAATGACTGCCTCTAAACCAAATAACTCTCATTTCATTGGTACAGAGTCGTCTGCTGGCATGCAAATGGGTGTACACTAAGTACAAGGTGTGAGTTTTTTTGTTAATTGATTAACTCATATCAGCCAAAAACATCTTCTGCAGTGGTCTTGGGAAATGTCCATTTGCAGACCAAGAGAAGACTATTTTTGATAATTTACCACTGGAATGACTGGCTCGATAACTGAGCCAGTCATGGCAGTGGTAAATTTTCAAAAATAGTCTGCAAATGGACATTTTCTATGAAAAATAGAAATTTTCTTGAATAAATTTACGGGTTCATTGATTAATCGGTGTATTACTCCCTGTTAATTATTTATTATAATCTAATCCTTGTGTTTTGTAGGTGTACACCTTGTCTACTCACCCATATGGTTGTCGCGTGATTCAGCGCATACTGGAACATTGTAATAATGAGCAGACCGCTCCAATCCTAGCCGAGTTGCATGAGCACATTGATAGGCTTGTACAGGACCAGTATGGAAACTACGTTGTTCAACATGTTCTCGAACACGGATGCCCGGAGGATAAGTCGAAAATTATCAACACAATTCGTGGAAAGGTGCTGGTTCTCGCTCAGCACAAGTTTGCAAGGTGAGATATGTGTGTACATTGTTAGAAACCGGTCCTTTGGTCAGTCTTGAAAGAAAACCTTCCTAACCCCTTCAAGTTTTCATGGAATGGGAAGAAAAATGTTATTTGTCTGTCAGGGCCCATCTTCATCTAAGCGAATTAACAAAATGTGATGTACGTTATTGTGGGGACTTGGAGAAATTTTTGAGAAATTTAACAAATTGAAGTCTGGCTGACTTACAGTGGAAGCTGAAAATACAATGCACCAATTTGTACGTGCTTGACTTTATTGACTTGAGTACAACGCCTAATCTACAGGTCTAGGTTCCTGTAACATTCTGGTGACCCGTTACAATACTCTGTTTGAAAGGTACATTCACTGAAATTATTCATATTTCTTTATCTAGCAAACAGAAATGCATGCGACGTAAGTAGCTTTGTAGAAGAAAATTGCCTGTTGTAGGCAACAACAGCACTTTTCCACAAAATAGTTAGTCACAAATAATATAAGTATGTCTGTCTATCTGTCAAATTTTTTAGATTTCTAACTTGCATAAGTCGCAACTAGTTCGTTACACATTTTAGTAATTTAATCACTTCTTTATTTCAGTAATGTTGTGGAGAAATGTGTTTCACACTCCTGTCCTACTGAGCGTGCGATGTTGATTGACGAAGTCTGCTCCATGAACGATGGGTAAGCATAGTTAGTTTACATGATAATAGACCAGCTAGCTATCCAATTTGCATATCAGTATATACTTATTTCTTAGTTTGATTTACCTTGTACCTAAACTATTTTATTTAACCCTTTAATGACCATATTTTTTCAGGAAAATCACATGTGCATATTGAATGCCCATTTGCAGGCCAAGAGACTATTTTTAGCTCGACCGTAGGATGTAAAACGAGCTATTGTGATACCCTACACGCTATCCAGGTAGATCCGCTCACCTCGGAGGCCAACAGTACAATGACTGGCATTAGCGTTACGGGAATGGTTTTATACTAAGCATTGGACAGAAGCCAGAACAATAGAATCCCAAATAATAGCACCTGCAAATGTCAAAGTTAAATAGCGACTTAGAAGAAGACGATCGTCACTGAATTTTTCTAAATTTCTAATCTTAATGCTTCAGGATAACTTTAAAAGATTACATATATTTTCTTAATATTTATATTTTATATCTTTATTTTATATTTTACAATGTATAGCAGACATATTACCTGTCTGTGTGTGGACAATGGGAGCTGAGTGCTGTTTATTATGACAGCTTGAGGCATAGTCCCTACCACAGCATTGGAGATTAAACCTGTCCCCTGTGAAGGTGGCTCTCTGGAGCAGCTCTAGCAGGTGTGGATGGACTCTAGTATATTCCTGCCGCTCACAGAGCTCCTATGGGGCAGTTACTGTGGACGAGTGACAATGCAAGAGACATTTGAAATAAATTAAATTAGACTGCTTATGGTGGAAGGTGGTGGTGTTGTTGTGGAAGGTGGGCAAGATTTTTATATCAGTGTGGTTGTATTAGATGATGGCATTCATTACGTGTCAGGCCATCCGTCAGATTCTTGCATGGTCCAGATATCTAAAGAAGTGTTGAGAAACTAAATTTTTTGTTATGTCTTACGCGACGACGCGCATCAAGAATTAGCAGAATATTAAATGATTTCAATAGACATTTACATAAAAAAACACCTGGGGAACAGCTTTGCTCCATACTATGATTACATCTAGCCTGCATCATATAGTGGTGTTCGGATTAATTGATTTGATCGATGATTGATTGGTTTGCATGTTCAACCAACCTATCGATCATGATTTCAGAGATCGATTTTGGTTGTTTATCTACTGAACCAAAAAAGTTTAGCAATTCTCATAAAGACACTAAATAAATATAATTTTGTAATGAGATTTCATTCGAAAATATTATTTAATTGATGGGCCAATTTCCAATTTGAAAAATAGTTCATTGTCGCCCTAATGTAAGCATCGCGCCTCTAACACGGCGTCATTCTGCGTAGTGGTCCAGGCAGAAAAGTTTTTCTAGAGGTGTCAAAGCGGGTGTGGCCTGCGCGCGCATTGACGACTGCCGTACACCAGCGGCAAGTCATCCCGTTGCTTCATGGCGCTGATTTTCAGATAACCCTGGGCGGCGGCCCATGTTAGCAGGTGTACACTTTATTAATGGGTTCAGTTCACGTTGGTTACCTGTTTTGGAGTGTGGTGTCAGTTCACATACGTGACGTGCAAATTTTGACCAGTGCGAGCAAACTGCATTTTCACATGCAGTAAGCGCACCAGCGTGAAAAGCCAGAAATTATTTTGATTTCATTACAGACAGCGAGACATTGTGTTGAAGAAAATTACCTGCAAATTTGATAACAATAGGGCGCATAGTTTTAATACAGCAAGCAAAAAATTTGAAATTGTTAAACCTTTTTGGTTCAGTATGAATTGACTTTATTAATGTATTTTAACTGGTCATTAAAAAATGAACTTTTTAGAAAAGAATTTAAATTTAGTTGTTACAACTTTATAGTATTACTCCTTAGTCCAAGACATTAATTCTTTCAGCACTGAAATAGTATGTTAATTTCAAAGCAACCATACCAATAACATGTTGAATATTTTGAAGCTTATTTGACTGGCAACAGCTTCCAGTCAAATTAGTTTTAAAATATTCAACAGATTATTTCTTAAATTATTAAGGATCTCATAGCTGCGACTTTGTTTGAAAGGGGTAGTTATCCTTAAACATGCTATAATTAGGGGTAAGTATCCTTAAACATGCTATAATTACTGCATTCAAAATGGGTAAAAAATGAGAACCAGTTATGATCAATCATTAATTAATCATCGTTTAGTATATAAAACCAATCATCGATCACAAAAATAAAACCAATTCCCAACACTAGCATCATAATGAAAATGGTTTTCAAATATATTCCATTAGTCTGCATCATATAATTAAAATGGTTTTAAAATATGTTCCATTAGTTAATATTAGGTTTTTGCGTTTAGCAGAACTGCTTATATTTCAGGATTGGTTAATCCTATTGGGCCTAAACTTGGATACGTGGTTGCATATAATGTTATGAAGCAGCATGTTGACACTGAAGTCCCAACGTCAAAGGTCAAGGTCATTCTGACCTACAAAACTTATTTTTCAATGTTAAGTTTTTAGGCTTAGCAAATCTGTTGTATTTCGGGATATCTTAACCCTAATGGAACACATCATGTCACCAGGTCAAAGGTCATGGCTATTCTAATGTTGCTATTTGACTTGTGCTTTTTCAACCTTCAGTTTTTCCATTCAGCAAATCAATTACATTTCTGGATTGGTTAATCCTATTAGAACTAAAATTGAATACATGGTTGCCTATGATGTTTGGTAGCAGCATAATAACACGGAGGTCAAATGTCAATGCCACTGACAAACAGTAGACGGGCGAGACATTTAATTCCACGGAATTCTTGTTGTTGTTTTAACATTGTTAGCTCAATTCTCATTCAAAGTGCTTTGCCGGTCTCATACGATATTGCCAATACTAGCTGTTTTGAAAGCTTTACCGTCCCAACCTACACCCCACCAGTACATCTACAATTAATTATGAATGATCGCAATTATTTATCTAAGATGATCGCGATTATAAGAGTTGCATAAGCGTGCATGCCTATATGGTCGTATTATTTTCTGTGTTTTTTCAGGCCACAAAGTGCCTTGTACACGATGATGAAAGATCAGTTTGCTAATTACGTGGTACAGAAAATGATAGATGTTGCCGAGCCATCACAACGCAAGGTGTTGATGCACAAGATCCGGCCACATATTGGCACACTGCGTAAGTACACTTACGGCAAACATATCCTGACAAAGCTGGAGAAGTTCCTCATGAAGAACAGTCCTGGTGATCTCGGACCAATCGGAATGCCGCCTAATGGCATGAACGGCATGAATGGGGCCATGCAATGAACACTACCATGAAGAATAACAGTTCCACTAACGTTGGGATATGAATTTCGCGGGTACTCTGCACTTGTCCATCTTATATAGCGATAATATCTAGATCGGGTATTTGCTTGGAGAAATTATAAATCTTAACATTTTGAAACAAAATGAGTATGGAAGTTACACTGGGAAAGTAGGTTTTATTGTTATGCTAATTTTCAGCTTAAAAGAAATCACACTATAGTGAGCTGTTCAATATGTGAACGTATTATGTATGCAAGCAATTGAATTATAATTTACGCTGTATTGTATCACTAAGAACTGTGACAAGATTAATAACATGAGATAAAGGTAACAGCTTCTAGATCAGTCAATGTTATTGTGTATGACTTAGCTTACTACTGATTAACAAAACATCAAGGAGTTTTATTAATAATAACATGACGTAGGAAGAGAAAGCAGTGTATTTCTGAAAACCTGGCACTGACAGGACATTCTCAAAAACTAGTGTGCGGAATCAATTGCTACCTAAGGCCAAACCTTAGTAGAGTAAGGTAGTTAAATTTGTTTGTGACATTCATTGTTACATGGATATTTTGAAAGAAATGCATTTTCTGTTATATAAACACCAGTTATTATACCATCTATGATTTACTTGACCATGCATGATTAAGCCGTTGACAAGACACTAGATTGCAAAAGTTGTTAGTGTGCTTTTTGTATTGTTTGAGAAAGCTGTTTGATTAAACCAATATTGTATGAAAGTTCTGGAAAATGATCTCTTACGGTTATAGGCGTGTAGTTCCTTATGTTGAGTTTAATGAATTCTGGATTGAATTGATAAGGATATCCACGAAACGGAATGGAGTGGTATGTGAACTAAATATCATTTTGTATATAATGATTTCAGCAGAAATGTGTACGGATTATAAAACAAGATGTAATACATGCGTTGCAAGTATGTAAATTACTGATTGGGTTGAAATAAGAAACTACTAGAAATAATGTAGCGATGATATTCATTGATATATACAATTGCCTGATTGTCCATCGTCATAACTTAAGATATTTGGAGAAATGAAATTGGAAGATTCTGTAGAAAATTTGAATATGATATGATATAAAGCAGTGAATGGCTGGTATTTGGTGTGAGGAATTGTTCAACATTCAATGTTTGCTTATAATTCAGAAAAATTTCACGGAATTAAAGTTTTACTGCATGACGGTATTTGTTTTTGAGCAATTTTTTTCAATTTTGTTGACGATATATTAATTATGGCTATACTTATTATTTTATTAAAAGATAGATTGGGCCTGGTTTAAATTTTATTCTAAAACGCAATTCACGTAATTCTAGATATATTTATGTATATTACAAATATATATATTTTATTGAATGTCAATCTAGTTCTTATTACATTGAAGGATTTTTTTCAACTTTTATTTAGGGAATACATGCATAGAAGTATCAACGGACCAATGTTTTTCAAATGCATTAAAAGTTTATGTTCACAGACGTAAGTAATTCTGTAAAGAAATGTGTGAAAAACTTCACAAGAAGTGTCAAAACTAATGAGAAAATTAAACATTATGAACGTATATTAAGGCTCAAAGTTCAGAGATCCACTAATTGGAGAGATCGGGCACAGTTTTTGTTTCATTAATTAAAGAACTAGTACTTTATTCTCATCAATATTTTCAAATTTGAATTCTTACTAATTGCAAAATTTCAATAATTATTAATTTTATTATTATGACTTATAAATTTTTGGTTAGCATTAATTACTTGGTGATTAAGGATTGTAGTGCAAGTTAACTATTAATTGTCTGATATTGTATTAAAGACTTGTTGTATAGCAGTCAGTACTATTTATATAATACTCTATATAGCCTGTATATTATTAACGCTTGATGTCAAGGGGAGATAACAAACACATAACGTATTCATATGCAGGACGAAAAGAGAATGATATAAATGAAAACATAAAACCGAAATGTTACAAGATTTCAGAAATATCATTACTTTTTGTTAGTAAGTGGATATATGAGTGATTTCTTATCTCCCTTTGCCATTATGAGTGACAAGTTAATTACTCTGTCCATTGTATCAATAGTGTACTAATCTTTAGTGCTGTCCTTGATGCAGCAGAAACAGTAATATATGTAATTAACCCTTTAATGGTAAAATTGATCAAGAAAATTTAAATATCTGCCTTTTGAATGTCCATTTACAGGCGAAGAGAATACAATTTTTGAAAATTTACCACTGAAATGACTGGTTCGATACCCGAGCCAGTCATTCCAGTGGTAAAGTTTTAAAAAATTTATTTTCTCGCCCTGTAAATGGACATTGCACACGACTAAGGGGCCGGTTTTGGCCTGCCTGACCATCAAAGGGTTAACCCTTTCACGCCAATGAATTCCCCACATCTCATTTTCAATACTACCATATAAGAAAACCTAGAATATTTTGAAATTACTTTGACTGGGAGATGCTGCTGCCTTAGGTAGCAACAGCTTAGTCAAATTAATTTCAAAATATTCAACAGAAAAGGTTATATCATATATAATGTACTTTTAACGGGGTTTGTCAGTAGAAGAGCTAACTAAATATTCACTATGTAATTAACTAATTACTGCACATTCATTTGAAGACCAATTTTTCTCGCTACGGGAAGACTATATATATATATATATATATATATTATTGTATATAACTTTTTTGTAAGTAATATTGCCATTGGTCTGGCCTAAACAGGATTGCACATTATGTCAACAGATTTGGCGTTTCGGGAATGAAAATGGATATAGATTTAATGTTCTTTGTGTATTTTAATGAATATTCGATTTAGCAGCAACAGCTCCCAGTCAAATTTAGATTCATAATGGTCAACAGAATATTTGTTAAAATTTAAATTCATGGAAGACAGACTTAATACACTAGTGACACGCTTTGATTGTCATGACGACGCTATGTGTCATGATGTCATTATGATTGGCATGTCATCGGCCAACTGGTGATTTTATTCATTATAACCTCAATGGAATTCATAAGTTCTGAATAATAATCAGCCTAAATTTAATTATTTACAAATGATAGGAACAAATTTACTCTGCACTCGGAAACTGAATGACCACTCGTTTTATGTATGCTTTTATCAAGTTTGATTTTGAATGAAAATGTGTAGCCCAGCTGGTGAGTTAATTTCTCTCCCTGCTTGAGGCTTAGATAAAATCACTTCGTCATTGAAAATGTTACTAAAGTCTTTAAAAAGCAGCTTGGAGAAAATAATTCGACTGAAGTTAATAGCCACACATGGCTTTGACAAAATACAGTGTTACAGCCAAGGTTTATGAATATGTCCAAACAATTGTTTCAGTCTTATTTGAAAATGTGAAAAATAAAAGGCTAAGAGTTCTATTGGAAATACTCAAAAGAGTTGATGCATTACTAGCAGGGGAGGGGGGGGGGGGGGGAGAACTTCAGAGCTCAGGAAAGGGGCTAGTTTTTTACTATCACCATTTTCATTCCCATAGCTGTCAGATTTGTCGACGGACATGAGACACTCTTCTTGAGGTCCAGAACACATGAGCAGTCGTCATATTTTGTAATTTTATACATTAAGATCCTTTATATTTAAAAAAACCAACCACCCACCCACAAATCGGGCATGTAGATTATTAACCTGTACATGAAATGTTTCATAAAAGATAAATTATTTATTAAAGAATTAATAACAGATCAAACTAATTATTAATAATAATAATAATAATGATAATGCTAATAATACTTATACAGACAGTATAAATTGTAGATGAACTGCCACTTTACATAGTAAATAAATAGACTATTGTATAGAACCCCTGTAGAAAGCCTGTAAATTGTACATATGAACCAAATGCGTGACCCTTCTTTTCAACTTGTACAGAAGAGTAGTTAACTGTTGACAGGTGCCAAAGGTCATAACCCTGGATCTAAATAACACTTAATGTCCAAATTTCACAGGTTTTCTAATTGAATGTGAATTTCCAGCCCCAGAGAAGACTTTTTAAAAATTTTACCACTAAAATGGCTGGCTCGTTCACCGAGCCAGTCATTCTAGTGGTAAAATTTTCAAAAATAGTCTTCTCTTGTCCTGCAAATGGCCATTCCTCCAGACCACAGCAGAGATCAGTTTTGGCCGGTTTCAGCGTGATAGGGTTAAATCCTGTTACAAATAAGCTGAAATTGTTTCATGAAAAACCACCCTGTATATGACTAACAACTCTTTACCAATCAGTCATATATGTAGACATTTTTCAAAGATTTCCACATAACTAAATAGCTATGAATCGATAGAGTTATCGCGTTTAGGACTTGTAAGCGTGTAAATGTAAGTAATTCTTTCATCTATTTTTTGTTGCCGCCGTTCTTATTAGTGACGCTCTCTCTCTCTCTCCAATCATCATCTGACATCATGGTCAATGATTATCTTACTGTGTAGATAGTAAAAATAAGCCTGAGAACCCTGAATTCACAGAAACTTAATCTCTGTTAAATGTAGGATGTTGAATACTTTGGAACTACTTTTGACAGAACCCTGTTCCCAGTCATATTAGATTCCAAGTATTCAACGGAGTAATTTACAATTGTGACAGTTTTTCTTTTGTGTGTTTGGGCTTTCAAAAGGTCCATTCAACATTATCATACATCACTACTTGTGTTAAAGTGTCAGTAGAAATATTAATATACAATGTATATTATTTTACTTCTATCCAATTTTCTTTCCTGAAATTTGCTTAGTGTTTGTGGCTAGGGGTGTAACGATACGTTTTCCCACGATGCGATATGTATCACGATACACTGGTCACGATATGATACACGGTACGATATGTTATTTTTTCACTACGTTTCATCTGAATATGCCCATTTTATGCCACTCCATCTCTCAGTACAGATAAACAAATAATTAACATATTCAGATTAAATTTTGTGAAAATGGTGCACTTGTGCATAGCTTTAACTATAGCTTACCTGACAAGGTTAACGGATGAAGGACGCCATAGGCATATTTTCCTGTATCGCGTGTGTATCGATATGACGGGTCACGACACGATATGCGTATCGTGATTCACCGATATATCAGTGAATCGTTACAGCCATGTTTGTGGCAGTGTTTGATTAATTTTTTTAAATGTTAATATATTCAGGCAATTAGTTTTAAAATATTCCAAAGCCTTCCTTGAAATGGACAAACATTTTAAATGTGCTTGTACTTATCCACTAGTGTCCAAGATACATTTGGTTTCACCAATTGATTCTTGTACTCTGTTATTTTCTCTTCTCAATAAATTGACACGTTTCATCTTTATGATGGATAGGGGAAAAAAATGTGAACACTACCAAGTCAAGCCAGCTCTATGTGCATCCTTCTGTGCAAAGAAAAATAGTTTTTTATTTTCATTGGTAACCTCCACGAAAATCCCAAACCAAGAATTTTAAGGAATGAAAAACATAAACGGCTAATCTACTGACACTTTAACATCCATACTTTTATTGTAATTAAGAAATGTATGCACCTTGAAATAATCATGCCAAATTTGAACTTATTTATAGTTTTTTGTTTAATTTATAATTTGTAATAACTTGTTAATTTTTTTTTTGTAAAAAGACTTTGTTTACTTGTTTTCTCTGTATATATATATAACACGAAGCACAAAGCTGAATAAATACCAGTAATAGTCACTATCCCTTGTAAGTAATAATGAAATTATGTATATTTCTGCATCGGGTGATAGAAGCATCAGATGAAAAACCTGTACATAGCACGGGAAAGTCATACACATTCTCAAAACATACATACCTATCACATTCAGCAATATCTTTTCCGACACAGTAGCTGTAAATGAAAAATATGTATATAGTTGAGGATTAAATGCAAGCAAATCGCGTGAACTGTACATTAGCACACAGTAGGTTAGTAGAGTCCAGCTCAGAAATGACTTAAAATGTTTCGCAAGACAAAAATACTGTTGATGAATTTTTGAAGATAATAAGATTCTCTAAGGCAGCAATGTCTTCCAATACAATTATGTTTGAAATATTCAACAGAAACATTTCTTACTAACATGTTTCTGTTTTTGTCTTGGAGATATGTTAGTGTATTATTGAACTATACTGTATTATTTGAGATATTTTTTCCACCCAGTAATGAGTCCTGTTTATAGTGTTTCGTCGATTTACACCTGTCTTATATTATTCTGTTTGTGCATATTATCGAATAAGGTCCAAAAATGATGGAGCTATATATAATTCCAAGGTGTGAAATTAACTGTACTGCAGCAGCTTTCTGATGTGCGCTTTCAAAATTACACTAGTTTCCCGTAATATCCCAGTTCTGAGTGAGTATGATTTCTTAGATTGATTACCTGCATTGCATCCATGGTATTGAATTAGAAACTTGTCCATTTATCACCATTTTCCTATCAAATCAAATTTCTATTTTACTGGTTACCTTTACAGTGTCTGTACACATTTCACACCTGTATATCTACACAATCCTCGAATGTGCATGAATCAGGGTTCGATCTCTAGTTATGTCCGCTAGTCCAAGACTACCTGGTTCTCATACAGACTACTTATAGTCTGTTGGTCACAATTTCTTTCAAAATTATCTGTTAGACTCGTAAAAACGAAATATTCCATAACGTTGAGAAAACTAATGCATAGGTTTCTTGCAAACACGCAAGCTTACCCGCTTAAAATTACTGCAGAAGCTATATATGTTAAAATCTATGATAGCAGTGCCTGTTCATAGTCGTCAACCATTCAGGAGCGTTTGCATTTAATTCACGCTCATCTCTTTGTTTTCTATATGATAGAACAGGTCAATTCAGCGTAGAGGGATACAAGAATTGCTCATTGCCTCGTAGCCGAGTTGCATGGCTTATGAATTGATCGGTAATTAAGTAGAATTCATAAAATGGATTTTGACCGACCCTGACATATCTGGCATATGTATATGGCTTGGAAACTACATATAATATAGTATAGCGATTAAACCAACGCGAATATCTGTACACTCTACATTTAATAATTAAACAAGTATACTGATGACAGATTTTGCAGAGGAACATATATACACCCAACGTTCCCGACGAATTGAAACTTGGTTTATTTTGTCATAGAGGGGGATATGAGAATTGCTATTATCCAGGAACATGTCGTGTCGAATTTAGTAATGTCAACCGATTTTGGGACAAATGTTATGATAAAATGTATTAAATAAAATATTTTTGTATAGAAATTGCTTGGGGGTGGGGGGGGGGGGTTGGTAACAGCATTGTACATTTTATTAAACAGATAAATAATCCTGGACAATTTGACCCTTTAGCCCACGAATTTGTTCAAGAAAATCTAATCTCAGAAAATGCCCATTTGCAGACCATTAGACTATTTTTGAAAATTTAGCACCGGAATGACTAGTTCGGTTATCGAGCCAGTCATTGTAGTGGTAAATTAAAAAAAATTCCTCTTGGTCTGCAAATGGACATTTGTCAAGCAGCATAGACATTATGCCATAACATTCAATTAACCCTTTCACCGACGAATTACCCATATCTCATTTTGAAGGCAACCAGACAGGAAAATGCTTGAACATTTTGAAATTAATATGGCTGGAAACCGTTGCTATCTTATGCAACAATGGCTTTCAGTCAAATTAATGTCAAAAATTTCCAACAAAATAAGTTTTATTTCGCAAAGAAAATACATGTTTCTGTGATTTGTCAGAAAGGTTAACATGCTTTCAGTTAACATGGCAAAGATTTCGCTTAATTGTACAAACACATTTAATTGAATAATGGATGTTTAAAAATCCAACTACTCGTCTCATAAAAATACTTTCATAAACTCGACCTACATTACTGTAAGTAATCCACCAATCTGTGCATAGCTGAATAGATTCTCTGTCTGTCAGATTAGCACACATATTCTCAGTGGCATGATTATTTCAAGGTGTGTGTTATATGTACACGTAGATTAAAGATTAACTGGTATATAAGACTTGTTGTGGTCAAACCTGTCTATAATGGACCGTTATACATTATCCATCCATCATATGATGTCATAATCAACTAGGTATGTCACGAACGCATAATTGGTGACGGCTAAAGCGTCGTCGTACAAATTATATACTATTTAATAAACATGCTGTTGAATATTTTGAAACCAATTTGACGGGACGCTGTTGCAGCAACAGCACCCAGTCAAATTAATTTCAAAATTTTGAACAGCTTACCTGTATAGTTTTCTGAAAATTGATAGTAAGTTCAGGGATCGATCGATCCCAACACGTGCGGGTGGAGCTTAGCTAGAGAGGGGCGGTGCATAGGTAAAACAATTGTGATGTAAACAAAGTTTCTTTAGTCATTTAAGTTTCTGGAGTTGTAAAATGTCTGAAGATCATAAGAACCATTTAAAATTGTTGAACAAAGTTCTTAAGTGAGTGAATAGAAGGATCCATTTCTAGTATTGTCCCGCCAATATTTAGCTATGCTCCGCTTACATAGTGCATGTTGGAATCAATTTAAAATTTGTCATACGTTTCGTACATCATTGACAGACTTTCGATTTTCTTGATGGATATACGTCATTTTGATTGTGACATCGGCCAAAGTGATGTAATTAATTATGATGCCAGATACTTGAGTGACATACCAGATCCCTCCATTGGCACTTTACTTGATACTATAAACCCCGGATATTCTATTTATTTTGCAGATAAACCAGTCTAAAATAGTAAATTTTGCGTACGATATAAGAAATGTTCTGTTGAATATGTTGGACGTAATCTGATTGAAAGCCATTGCTGCCTTAAACAGCTATGGTTTCTAATGAAATTAAGTCTGAAATATTGAGCCATGCATTTTATGTTGTTATGGAAGCGTGTTAACTTATTTGATCTCATGATCTGTACTGTATATAACAAGCAGTACTGTATATAACAAGCAGCATCTGGGTTCCAAAATATTGTGATGATCATAGACAGGGTTGACCATGCTATCTGCAATCATCATCATCATCATCTATCTGTACAGACAACCAGCTCATGTATAGGAATAACTAGCAAGTTTTCTGTTTTGTTTTGTACAGTATAATTGTTTAACTTTTTATAATAATAATAATACTACTACAAATACTAGCTGGATTCACTGAACAACCGAACATATTGTGTCAATATGAAGAAGTACTTCTCCGTTGTTATTATAGTTATGACATTGTTGAGTTTTTAAAATATGATTGAATCTTTCATGTAAGATACTCTTTAGAGCTTTTTTCGTCTCCTCCCCTTCCCCCCTCAATTCTCCGTCCCTTCCCCTTGCACCATGCTATGCCATCCCTGCTGGTAGCGACATAGACGCACGTGCCGTCACACACGGACGGGTGAGGCCCTTAATAGCCCATCCGATAATATATTGCGTGTTTAGGGATCTTTATCGATGAAGACATAAAAATGACTAAAAACTCCACCCACCTTGTGTACACATTTGGAATAATTTAGCCTGGAATTCACGGAATCTCCGTTTCAAGTTAACTATACACTGTTGAATACTGTTGAAAATTAATAATTTAACTGGAAGCATTTTCTGCCAATAATGGCAGCAACATTTCCCAGTTATAATAGTTTCAAAATATTAAACAGAATGTTTATTAAGTTGAAAATTCAACAAGATAAAATTCAGACTTATTTTCGGAGCGTTTGCACTCGGTGTGGGAGCTATGTCTGTTTGACTGATATCGGCTAACAAGTAACAACATGTTTGGCTCATGACCTCAGTCCATCCATTTAACCCTTTAACACTCATATCAGCCAAAAACGGCTTCTGTACTGGTTTTGACTAATGCCCATTTGCAGGCCAAGAGAAGACTATTCTTTTGAAAATTTACCACAAATAACTGGCCAGTCATTCCAGTGATAAATTTTCAAAAATAGTGTGCAAGTGGACAGTTTCTAAGATTAAATTGTAATCTTGAACACATTCTATGGTTAAAGGGTTGCAGCATCTTTGCAGGGTAGAATAAGTCATGAGAATATTTATCTTAGGAATTGTCTATTGTCACTGAAAGATAGTAAAATTAGAAAATTTACAACCAGCGTAAGCGGCTCTGTTACAAAGCCATCAGTCATTTCATTGCTAAGTTTTCTAAAATATAATATTCTCGTGATGTGCAATGGATATTCTCAGAAACGAATGTTCTTGACCGATTGCAACTGACTAGGACAGTTATTTTCATTAGTGTCCTTTTGAGAGGATGTACCTCCAAAATGCAGATTGGTACCTCCAAAAGATTTGGCAGGGGGTCGCGGGACTGCTGATCATCTTGTATGATTGCTAACGTGGTTTTATAGGTTTTTGTATAAAATACCCACCAAATTTGGTAAGGGACCATAATAATTCATAGTTGTGAGCCGATGGTTCCATTTAATAATATAATTTCTGTAATAATCACCATGTATGAGAACTATTGCACGGGGCCCCAGGTTTCAGCTTGTGCTTTCCATCAGACCCCACCCCACAATTCAGATGTAATCGAAAACCTGCTATAGGTGCATTGGTTTTCTGCAATGACCAAAATGTATGGAAGTCATAGAATTGGTAAATTGAGGCAAAAATGTAATATTCAAACAAATCAATGGAGAAGGCAACTTTCCTGCAAATATTTGGACCACTTTGAATGACTAAAAAGCCAAACATAATAACTTGTCAGAAAGGTAAATAAATTAGACAAAACTGACTTAATGTAACAAATTATATACCATAGACATGGTCCATAATAAACCTTTCATCAATACTAGCTCTTTAACCCTTTGTTGGTCAAATTTGCTATGGAAAATTTATATTTTTTTGAATGTCCATTTACTGGCAATGAGAATACAATTTTTGTAAATTTATCCCTGGAATAACAGGCTCGGTTATCGAGCCAGTCACTCCATTGGTAAATTTTCAAAGATTGTGTTATCTTGACCCGTAAATGGACATTCCACAAGACTATAGCAGAAGCCGGTTTTGGCCGGTATGACCATTAAAGGGTTAATAATGGAATTGTATTTTGCAAAATACACATGAACTGTGCGTCTAATTTATTAATTCAATTACTGCCTAGATTAATTCTACTCTGGCACAAGCTCGCATAAATAAAGCAAATGGAATGTTGCTGGTATATACAATGAAGCAGGCAAATCTGTTCACCGGTTCTTTGTAGTTGTTGGGTCGGTTGGCTTGCGTAGATCTCCCTTGTAATTAGCTCAGCATAGCCTTATACAAATCATTATTATTATATCGACCATGCAATATTTACTGTAAATCTAATTTTGATGTAAAAAGAAATCTAGGGTCAGTAATCTCGGATGCTGTATAAATAATAATAATCTCAAGAATAGATTGATTTTTGTTATTTTTATGATAATAATTAACCACTTGATTATTATTCCTGTGTATAATACTTCATATCTACAAGTCATTTAACTCATTGATTAAGCAATCAGGCATCTTACAATTTATATATTAACCCTTTAACCATTGCAGACCAGAAATGCCAAAATCGTTACGATGTAAAGAATAATTTGTTTGAATAAATTAATTTGATGCCTAGTGTAATAACGTTTCCGTCGAAATAGTGTCGAAATATTCAACAACTTTTCTGTATAATAGTCTTAAAATGGATGAATCCAGTTTTAGGTATGTCTCACCAGTCTCTGGCTAAGCTCCAATCACGCTTTGCTAACGTTGGGATCGATCGCTGGACTCCCTGAATCTCAATTTCCCGAAAACCAATTATGCTGTTGAAAAGTTTAAAACTAATTTGACTTGGTGATGTTTCTGCCTATGGCCGCAACAGCATCCAGTTAAATAAGTTTCAAAATATTCACCAAATGTTTATTAAATAATAAAAGCATTCGTACAGCTTGACAAACTTAAGTGTTTGTGAATGACTAAATTAATTATAACGTCGGCCTACATGTAACAGCTGATTATGATGTCACCTGATTGATTGATAAACTGGATTCCTCTTGAGATACTGGCAGTTCAACGGTTAAAGGGTTAGTAACACCAAGTTTGAATGATGATAATACATTACCACATTACTCCTATTACTATACTACCCAGAAAGTCCTCTATTGGTGCTATTCTTTTGTACTGTTCAAGTAAAATCAACACATTTGTTGTTAAAGTGGCGGCGGTGATGATTGGACGACTTATTGATTATACTGACATGTTTTTATACTGATTTGTATCCTTTGTACAATATTACACAACAAAACGGCTGTAGAATATAATATATGTAAAGATCGAGTTTGTAATTTAATATTGCAATATCCGGCATGACCAAGTTTAACAGTTTGTATAGAGAACATTATGTATAAAGGCCTTGTTAGATTTATTATTATGATTATTAGCCCTTCCCAATTACTGATGACCGACTGATTCATATGTACGGTGTACATCCCTCCATTTAGGTGTTATTATACTGAGCTCTTCTATGAAGATTTTGTCCATACAGTGTATACTTGCTCTCCCTGAAGTGCGCGACTTATCGCAACTCATTTTGTGAATAGCATACCAGACTTAGATATATTCATTCATTAGATACAGTTTCACGAATCCATTTCAACTTGTATATGTTGTAGATTATATTTAAAAGAAGAGTTAAGAATCCTGCTGATTTATTTTCAAAATGCTCAACAGCCTGCTTATTTAACTCTCATTCAAGCCACGTTCTGGGAACTAAATGGGTTAAAAACGCCCCTTAAATTATGTCAACAATTTAACTAACATTTAACCCTACCGCTCTGAGTTAAATTAAATTAAAAGATGAAGTAGTGTTAATTTTTCAACAAATTTGTTGAGAAATGTACCCCAGTTTCTTTGTTATTGAGACAGTAAAAGATAGAATATTAACATCAGAGTGGTAATGGTTAGTGATCAAATTTCGTAAGAAATTGGGTTTGTTTTTTTTTTGAAAATTTACAAACATAATGGGCTTGATGATCGAGTCATTCCAGTTGTAAATTTTCAAGAATCCGCTCTTGACCATTTTGTGAAGCACATTTTGATGCAAGAGATGTTCGTTGATAGAAGAGTTATTGCTTTATAATATTCTAGCACCCACAAATCTGACAGGAAGCTCGACATGCTTTCTGGCATTATACCCATTTTTGATGTGTATAAAACATAGTGTGTAATCTTGTTTGTAGGAGGCACTGACATTTGATTCCAGCATGCTATGCAGTTGTCATTTTGTGAGAGATAAAAAAACCCAACCATTTGGTAATCTTTTGCCCACGCTATCGACTTGATAGCGGGGAAATTCTTTTTAAAATGTTGATTTAATAATACATGGTTACTTAATATTAACTATTATTACTTTGGTGTTTGGCTCGATATTTTGTCATTTATAATATTTAAACAAATAGTAATCATCAATATTGTTGCTATTATTATTAATATCGCGTAGTAGGGCTAGCGTAGTGTCATATTTGTAATTTTTCTATAAGAATCATATTTATCCAGGTTATGTTTTTGTTAATTTGCTGACAGTCATTTGTAAACTGACATTTTTCATGTTATTATACTTAGTCTTATTATTAGTTCTTGCTATATATATGTACAGTTTAAACTTAACGTGTCAGAAAAGCGCTTTATTTTAATCACTAGTTTTGTTAACATTACTAATTGGTCATCGCTTGCATTATTACGATCATCTAGTTTTTTTGTGGTGTAAGAACTGTATCTGTTAATGTAATATACTAGAGGGTATTTTAGGTTTGAAAATATTTTGTAATCATTTAACTGCTATTATATATTGTAATTTGTACAAGTTACAACTGCGCGTTATTTTTTATGAAGCTGCCATTCAATTGTGTATTATAGTATAATAAGAATATTACTTAAAAGAACTCTGTGAAATTGTCACTGTATATCTTTTCATTTTGTAGTAACTACAATCTTTCAATCATTTCTCACGAGGAATTGCCTTTTTGAAATAATGTAGATTTGTGTGTAATATGATCGTTATTTTGTATGTATGTAAATTAAACAAAATTATAATAATAATAGAATTATCGGATACTAGTGCAAGTGTTATAAAAATGTAAGCATTGACTTCGTATTGATACATCCTCTGCTAATTTCTGTAAAAAAAATACATCCTCTGCTAATTTCTGTAAAAAAAAAAAAATATCCCCAGAGCATTGCTCACGTAAGCAACTATCTTTATTGATATCGCAACCTTTTATAATCATTAATAAGAGAAACACCATGTAGGTTTATAGAGGTAAGATTTGTAACTAGAAGTATTCCTTCATGTCTTAACTGTCTGACTGCTGCAAGCCACAAGACAATAATTTCAATGGCCAATAACACTGGACCTGCTGAATATTTTGAAAACAATTTGACTGAAAATTGTTGGTGGCATGGCCACCAACAACTTTCAGTCAAATTGTTTTCAAAATATTCAGCATATCCAGAGTTAATTAAGACGGTGGAAAATGTAGTCTATAAAAATTCGGCTGGCAGACAGTTAAATTCTCAGAATTTTCATTTATTAGTCGCCTTCAATTTATATATATGACTAGGTTCTGTTTTTAAAGAACATTGTTATTTTACATAATGAAATTATTTCGGCTTTGAATCATAAGGGCTTATAAGAGATCTGACTAAAGGTTATCTGAAATTTATTCACATTGTAAAAAAATCACTTCAGATTGTAAAAAGTAATCAAGTCATCGTTGCCTATATTATCTTGCCTTTTGTAATTACTAAGAATATTGGTCACGTTATCGCTCATTCATTCAGAATGGTCAAACAGAGGGTTTCAGATTATCAAAGGGAGTGCTTATTCTAGAAAAAGACTGCCTGAGAGGTATTTTTGGAGAAATGACTAGTATATTGACTATGACTATAATCTAATTTCAAAGATGTTCTCTATGACACTGAATGTTTATTAATCCTTTGATGTAAAAATTTTAAAATTTTAAAATTAAATTAAAAGATGATCTGGTGTTCTTTTTTTCAGCAAATTTGGTGGGAGATGATCATCCACCAGAATAGTTGAAAAATGTACACCAGTTAAAATATTAAACTAATTTCAAAGATATTCTCTATGTCACTGTCATAGTGTCTGTTAAAATATACATGATTTTTTTTAATCATAAGTCACATAGCGATGATATGTTGTGAAAATGATACATCTCCCTGTACTTTAACATTCTGTAGTACAGATTCGCCTACTTTGACCATTTTGTGTGAAAGTTTTAACAATAATGGAAAAATATTACGATGTCAATTAACTGTTAGCGTAACGGCGAGCATATCTGAAAAATTCTATTTCTCTGTAAGTATTACCTGAAAATTTAGTGTTGTACAGAGAGTGTGAAAATATCTTGTAGTCATATGTATATTAGAACACATGAACAGTCCAGGGAAAGATACATTCTTTGTACATGCATTTTATATGTTGAGATAATTTATTATATTACTATAATTATCATATTTTAAACTGTAAAGAAAAAATTATTTCTACCGTTAAGAATATGGCTAAAACCATGTAATAAAGTAGCGATTGATTTATTAAATAATTACTAATAAAAATGTACATACGGAGCTCGTCTAGAAAATCTATATTATTAAGCACGCCTGCAAACTTGAATCTTTGATTACAAAGCATAGGACAGTTTATCTCAATGATGATCTATAATAACACTAAGCTTTTGAATTTGAGAAATGCCCTTATTACTGAATACATTAGAAAATAAAACATGTGATTACAAACAAGTAATGGCTAATAAGCTGTTTCATTAGCAGTTAAGACGATTCTAAGCTAGTAGCTTTTAACACTCACAGACCTGAAACACTGAATTCTTTACGATGTGGGGAATATGCTATTGAATATTTTGAAACTAAATTGTCTGGGCTCCCAGTCAGATTAGTTTCAAAATATTCCACAACTTTAAAATGGACACTGGAATTTGAATGATTTGAGAGTTAAGTGTAGTTTTTTAGTAGTTTTAACAACGCTTTCGCACAATGGGGTGCTTTTTCGCACAACGCTGTGCTTCATAAGGCTGGATGAACAACGCTTCACCACGTCTGGAAAAGTGTGTTATCATCAAATAAAATAAAACGATAAAACGTATCTCCTTTGAATTCTGTTAATGTTATTACCAGAAAAATCTAACTCATAGAAATTGTTTCTAATTAAGTAGTCCTTTCCTAATTTTTGTTCTCTCCAAATGCAACATTTTTGTTATCATTCTCCAGGATTAAACAGAATGTAATTTCACCCAGAAGGCACATGATGTTGTTTCAACGTGGATTCAACATTGAAACAACGTCATGTGCCTGCTGATTGGCTTAGCAGTAGCTATGATAGTTATATCAGTGCAAGCTGCGGCAGCACCAGTTCCTCGTCTCTCTATAGTATCAGTTTTGTGTTTTTCCTAGTGAAAAGATTAAAGGTTCAAAATGTCTGCTTCTTGAATATTCTGTGTTTTGTTGTTGTTTTATAACTGATAATAAATTTTGTTGTTAAATAGCATGTACACTGAAATCTGTATGGTTTCAATGTTTACTGGCCACCTCTCCCACAGGTTTTTTTTCTGTGTTTCTTCCTGCTATAGCGCTGTATGATGTCCATCTTGTCATTTACACCAGACCAATCTGCAATGGACCTTTCTAGTTTTACCTATACCCCGCCCAATGCG
Source organism: Chaetoderma sp. LZ-2023a (assembly GCA_034401795.1). Taxonomy (NCBI): domain Eukaryota; kingdom Metazoa; phylum Mollusca; class Caudofoveata; order Chaetodermatida; family Chaetodermatidae; genus Chaetoderma; species Chaetoderma sp. LZ-2023a. The sequence goes on from CM067375.1 coordinate 77,260,412, forward strand.
CCCATCTAGCTAAGCTTCACCCGTGTTGGGAACGATCGATTACTGAAATCCAACTCATTTTTCAGAAAACTAGGTAAGCTGTTGAATATTTTGAAACTAATTTGACATAGGCAGCAACAGAGTCCAGTCAAATTAGTTTCAAAATATTCAACAGAATGTGTATTAAATGGTAAAAACATAGTTTGGATGATTGAGCGTTAAAGACAGACTAGATCGAGTCGTTCATGATGTGATGATTATGACATCATCCTACATGTCATGTGGTTGATTATGACATCATCCTACATGTCACGTAGTTGATTATGACATCATCCTACATGTCACGTAGTTGATTATGACATGATTGATGGATAAATTCAACAGATTTTTCTGTGAAACATGTCGGGGCCTAATTCCAATTGACCCTAAAGGCAATGGGACACTGCTCCCCTTTACTGGCATAATTAGATCACAAGATTGACAACAATCAATCCAGTTGTTAAAGCTATCGCAACCCGATAAAACCTCCAAATTAATGTAAGAAAAATGCTTAGTTTTGCCCCACTGTAATCTTGTATTGAGTTGTCCTGTCAAAATTCCCCTTATATACTGGAGTAGCCAGGAAATACATTTTAGTCGAGCTGAGAAATGTTAACTAGAGGTGTTAAAACAAACCATGCTCAAGTGATTACCATTACCATGTTCGATTCGAAGTAAACAAGTTCATTCTCTGCCAACTGCTGAACAGCATTAACCCTTACCACTGTTGATATTCTAGTTTTTATTGTGTCAATATCAAAGAAACAGGTGTACATTTTTATCTCACCTGTCCGGAAGGAAGGGCCACGTGAGCTTATGCCGTGGTGACTCCGCCCGTACATCCATCGTCCATCTGTCAACCTTTGCTTTAAAACACTACTCCTCATTAAGCACTTGGCCGATTTCAAGCAAATGTGACTTCAAGTACCCTATGATCGTAGGATCCAGAACATCCATTCACAATTTTGATTCATAAACTTTTTGGGTGAAAATCTTAGATTTTATGAAAAATGTACCAGAAATTGCCAAATTGCTTCTTACCATTCTGACCAATTTCAATCAAATGTGGCTGAAAGGATCCTATGGCCATAGGCTCTAGAACTTCCATTCTAAATTTTGATTGATACAGTTTTTTGGGGTGAGAATCTTAGATTTTATGAAAAATTTACCGGAAATTTTCAAATTGCTACACCTCTAGCTGCCTGATATATTTCAAACAGATTTCACTAGATGGATTCTATGGTGGTAGGCTCTAGAAAATTCCATCCAGAATTTGTATCAGTTTTTGGGGTGAAAATCTTAGATTTGATGAAAAATTTACCAGACATTGTTAAAACGCTACTTAGTTGCTTGACATATTTCAACCAAATTTGGCTAGAGTTACCCTATCATGGTAGACTCTAGAACTTCTATTCGGAATTTTGATTGGTAATTTTTTTGGTGGCCATCTTGGATTTTCCGAAAATTATCCATCATATCCATTTAAATGCAAATGGTTCAAATGCTAATGGTCCAGGTGGGCGCCACAGGCGCTTTGGCCTCTTGTTAAACAATTTTGGTGGAAGATGTTGCTGTCTACGACAGTACCATCTGCCACCAAATTTGTTGAAATATGAGCACCAGTTCATCCTTTAATTTAATTTGAAAGTTTAAAGTATTGACACCATAGTCGTATGGGTTAAACAACAATATTTAGAAAGTCAAGCTTAGGAAATTTTATCAATCTCAATTCTCAATAAATCAATAACATCACGATCAATTCCAGAAACTCTGTCCTCGACTACAGTCATGCAGATTGTAGTAACAGAATCTAGGCTAAAGGCGCCTGTATTATAACTAGATGAGCCTTAAAAAGTGGCAGATTATGACAATGCTATCACATAAGAAATTCAAGTCGCGTTTATCCCATGAGTCCGAGCTGCACTATATATCGGAGGCGTAAAGGTCATATTATACTAAGAGCAGGTGTCCTCATGTGACACTAAATTACTTTGAATTGTAAATGTCTTAATACACTCGCATCAATCTGTACAAGTTCCTTTGCGACACGATTACTTGAAATTCTACAAAGTGTAGTTTTATTATCGTTTCCATTTCAAGCTAACAAAAGGGTATAAATTGGTTAATCTATTAGCAGAATTAATTAAATAAAACCAAAAATAGAATGTTAATGAATTAGACTGCTATAATTACCATCGTCCCGTAAGAAGTGGATATTGTGATCGGGGCTGTATCTAAAAAACCAACTGATCCTATTTTGCTCAGATTTTAAGTGAGGGAACTTGCAATGTCAGACGATTTCCAGACTACGGGTGTGATCCAGATAAAGAACTCCGATCAAATTCTGAATCCGGATATCTGGGAGATTCTAGGCGAATTTGAATCAAATCTTTACAAAAAAGTGACCATACGCTAGGATTCCACAAATTGGGGCGTGAACTGAGAAAATTCAAAAAAATATCGGGAAAAAAATCGGAATAAAAAAACCTATGGTAAAACCAACTGACAAAATGCGAGGGTCTGCAATCTGATTGCTATTGTTACGTCATTAAATCTCGAATGGCAATCTAATTATGCATATGAATTGGAGTCGATGTATTATGGAGGGAATGCAACATAATTCGTTTTGTTACCTCCCTGGCACAAGTCCCACCACCACCACCACCAAGAGGATAGGCTGGGAGAAAAATGGTCGTTTGTAAGTGAAGCTTGTTTTGGGGTGTATACAAAGTTTTACTGGTGTTTTTCTATCTCTGGCGTATATTAATTACAAATCTGCCGGCCACGTCCACCTTTTTCATTATATGCAAAATTGTAGATTTTATCGCTAATCTTATCAATATGCATATCAAATGAAAGCTTGTGACGAGTAGAAGGTAACTAATCCTAAATGTACTTCACAGCCATTTCCTAAAAGACATTTATGTTCGTATTTCGCACATTAAATGCTGAAATCGTATGATTACCTGATCTGATGATCTTCTTTTCGTTCGCTGATCATACCGCCAGTACCTGATCTGATGATGATATCTCCTTTTACTAATACAGGAGCATCCACACTAGGTTTAGGAGATGTAGATTGTATGAACCTCAAAGCAGCAGGAATTCCCCCACTATTCACTGTCCCCTGCCACCTCACCCCAGCTCCTATACACTCAATGCCTAATCATAATGATAAGGAACCTTTCCATTTTTAGTTATTCCCCGCCCATCACTAGCTAATCTCCACCCACACCTCGCCGTGTTGGAATTGATCGATCCCCAAATGCCCTAGCTATCAATTTCCTGAAAACTATACAGGGAAGCTGTTGAATATTTTGTAATTAATTTTAGTGGATGCTGTTGCTGCCAGTCAAATTAGTTTCAAAATATTCAACAGAATATTTATTAAATAGTAAAAGAAAACATTTTGTTTGTATTACATTATGTACAACAACGCAAAGACCGTCTTCAAATATGCGTTCGTGACGTACTTATCGACATCATTCATTATGATGTCATTGTACACAATAAACCAGTGAGTGGACGATTGGTTAGGAAATGGGAGTAGAGAGACGGTGGTGAAGAGAGGAGAGGGTTGATGTGAAATGGAAAGAGATGTATGTTACAGGATTGGGATGCTATGCGAGGAGTTGGGTGATGAGACGTGTTTATCAAAGAAATGATTGCTGCAAAATGTGTACCCAAGGCCATGCTTGTTATGTGCCCAACTAAAACCCGTATATGGGAACAATCCGGTTTATGTGAAATATAGGCTATAATTCTCAACACCTGTTCGTTTGAGGTCAAGGGGCCGTTAATGTGTGAATCCACTTAGTTATGCCCAGTCCATTTCTAGCTCAGCCCCACCCACGCTTTGCCCGTTTTGAGATCGATGGAACCCTGAACTCCCAGAATTCCAATATCAAGGTAACTACATGTAAGTTGCTGACTATTTTAAAACTAATTTGACTGGTGCTGTTGCGGCCATGTTATTAAATACTAAACCCACCAAATACACAATTCACACTTGACTGACTATTCCAGCTTCATGACGGAATATTTGTGTCAATTATAATTGTGTAGCTAGCCTACATGTGACGTAGTTGATAATGACGTCATTTACTTAAAGATACATATTCACACCAGATTGCTTGAAAATAAAATTGTGTCTTTAAAGGATTAGATTGTGCGCCTAGATGTAATGAAACGAAATAAATCTTAACATATGATGATTTCATTACGTAGACGTTAATAAAATATTTTAAGTTGTGAAGTTCAAATAGAGACACGCACGAGTCCATATTTCAATTTCACAACTAAAAAAATTATATTAAATTATACAGATTGAAATCATCATATGCTAAACCTTATTTCGTCTCATTGCATTGCGGTACACAATTTCAGCCATTAAAAGTACACAATTGTAAGTTTTATTTTCCATGATTCTGGTGTGAATATGTACCTTTAATCGACAGATCGGATTCATCCATTCTTTATGGGAAATCGTAGATGATGATAGATCATGGGGATGGCGGCGGTAACGTGTTTATATACAGACTATTTCAAGGTTTTCTTTGTTCGCTTAGTTTGCGAGTAATCAATGCTTAGTTTGCGAGTAATCAATGCCAATCTCATAAAACAATTTGACGAATGCGTCACTAATGAATATTATTTCCTCTGAGCCTCTCCTTTCTGCCTTTTGTCGGCGCTTGTAAAGTACATCCATCGCTAAAAGGGCGCGGGTTCTCAAATTGATTTGGGAAAGATAAGGAACATATGGACCCTCTGCGACTAGAGTACTCGCACATTATATATACTGTCAACCTTATAAGCGTATAAGTTTTTCCCGGATATTCTGCGAAACATAGTGGTATAGTTGAGACTGCTGCTAATTAATCTGGACATTTTGACAGGTTACATTTATGGAAGATATTTAGGAGGTCTAGAATTTACATTACCGTTACCTCAATAGCATTCGGAATCAACTTTATTATGATTAATTGCATGATTGATTAAACGATTGATGAGTTTCGCACATCGTAGACGTATATATGTCTCATGAATCTCGCGCTGAGAATTTATTTTCGCGTTCAGCATGTTTGCGCTTTAATAAGAAAAGTGTTTTAACACTCTCATGGCGAAGCCGACCGAAACAATGGGCCTTTCCAAGTTTATCCATTCATAATATGACGTCATAATCAACTACGTGTGTAGGATGACGTCATAATCATGACGTTATGAGTGATTCGATATAGTCCGTCTTTAACGCTTAATAGTCCACGTTGTATGAATTGTATGTATTTAATAAACATCCTGTTGAATATTTTGAAATTAATTTGACTGGGCAGCAACAGCACTCAAAATATTTAACAGCCAACGTGCATAGTTTTCTGGAAATTGATTGTCAGCGGGTTCGGCGGATCGATCGATTCCAATACGATCGAAGTATGGATGGAGCGTAGCTAGTGATGGGCGGGGCATAGCTAAAACTGGAAGGTCCATTTGCATGCCAAAAGCAGACTATAAAGGAATTTTACCACTGAAAAATATTTCGATTTTCTTGACCAAATTTAGCCATTAAATGGCTAAAAATCTCAGCAGTCAGCCCGGTGTCAATGACGTAATCTCAGCATAGTCAGCACGGTGTCAATGACGTAATCTCCGCATAGTCAGCACGGTGTCAATGACGTAATCTCAGCATAGTCAGCACGGTGTCAATGACGTAATCTCAGCATAGTCAGCACGGTGTCAATGACGTAATCTCAGCATAGTCAGCACGGTGTCAATGACGTAATCTCAGCATAGTCAGCAAGGTGTCAATGACGTAATCTCAGCATAGTCAGCACGGTGTCAATGACGTAATCTCAGCATAGTCAGCACGGTGTCAATGGCGTAATCTCAGCATAGTCAGCACGGTGTCAATGGCGTAATCTCAGCATAGTCAGCGCGGTGTCAATGACGTAATCTCAGCATAGTCAGCACGGTGTCAATGACGTAATCTCAGCATAGTCAGCACGGTGTCAATGACGTAATCTCAGCATAGTCAGCACGGTGTCAATGACGTAATCTCAGCATAGTCAGCACGGTGTCAATGACGTAATCTCAGCATAGTCAGCACGGTGTCAATGACGTAATCTCAGCATAGTCAGCGCGGTGTCAATGACGTAATCTCAGCATAGTCAGCACGGTGTCAATGACGTATAGACTAGCGCTTATCTTAAAGGAAACCACACCTTATCTTATACTAAGCATTCAGGTGATAGAATTTGCCACATAATCCATCCCAGGTATTTTAGCTTTTTATCATGCCGACAACTAAATATATTCAGGCCGTAGTAATTAGATGTCGATACATTTCTACAGCCTATGATGGCTGTCATGATTTACTTTTCAAGCAATCAGAAAAAAACCTAGCGTGTCTGCGTCGTTATAAGCGTTCAGTCATAGAGGTGCCATCTATAGTTTGGCCATGCGGTATGAAAGCAATCGTACAGGTAACTTGTCGAATATTTTCAAACTAATTTCACTGGAAGTTGTTGTTGCCATAGGCAGCAACAGCTTCCAGTTAAATTAATTTCTAAGATGCGTATTATATAATAAAGAATGTAATGCACTGGCACTTACATGACATCACACGCTATCGTTTGAGGGAACACAATGGTGGCGATTCACTGTTCAACATTTACTCGATATTACAAAGCAGATATGCCTGATACAGATACGGGAATGTGACAGGATGTGAATGATTTGGAATTTATAAATCATAATCAATCGGCGCAGTACACCATTTGAGATGAGATTAGAACCCCTTCACGATATCGCCTGTGTTAGAACCCGCATAATGTGTACTTTATGTGTCTTTATGGACCCTTTTGTGAAGTAATGATTGTGACGTCATCATACACGTGCTGAGTTGATTATGACGTCATTCGAGGTCAGATGATGGATGGATACTCTGGAAAGGTGAATTGTCTGGCCATATTTTGTACAATTGTCAGGACTGTATAAACAGTGAAATACAACGTATGTGGGTCTGGGGTTATTGGACAGTATTCACTGATTGTTATGATTGGTGCTTTCTCGCTACAGATGGCATTAATGTCCATCCTGGTACTGGCTGAGTATCCCTGGCACCAAGGGTAATCTCAAACAAGGTTTGTGGGCAGAGGCGACATATCATACAGGCAGTATCTAAATTTCTGGAGGTTGTATTTCTTGAAGCTTCAAAACACCAAATCAGCAGAAATCTTTTCAAATAAATCTTGTGGTGTAGGTCTCCGACCAGATGCATTGACATTCGTGATTGTTTGTACTCGAGATTGCATTCTGTAATGATCTATGGTCTGTTTATCAGACTCTTTGATGCAACACAATTGTTGTTGCGTGTGTTGTTTCTTTGCCAGCCACTGTTTCTTCTAGACGGTTACGGTTTCTGTTGTCTGCAGCTGCTTGAATTAGGCATCCAGGAGCGAGTTCAGGAAGGCGAATGTTCGGCGAGCGTTCGTGTTCTTCTTAGGACAATGCTCAGTAATATGTCGTCTACATTACCAAACTGAAGTATATAGTGAGTATGCGACACAGTATTGAACACTGCTACGTAACGGAAAACGTTTTCCGTGCTCATGAACGCACCCCTGATGTCCGCTCTTATCACATGTCCATCATTCATATCTGCCTTCTCAAGCTGAAGATTGGCGATTGATGTGCCAATTTGTTCCATGTCATCTTAACTACTACACTGTACGGAGCTGTTAAGCATTGGTTCCAACTGCTTGCTAACAGTAATATTTCGTATTGTCAGTGCTAATCCAGGGACTGCGATGCATACCTCTTTAAAATGTATGTATAATATCATGGCCAATTAAGAGAATTGTACAACGTAATATCACTGTTTCTATAGTAGAAGCTGGGCGATGGACCCAGCAGCGATAGGGGTGTACACGTAGACTGATATTGCTAATCTAATATATAATTTCCAAATGTAAGTAGTTAAGTATTTTGAACTTGCCCCCATGCCTTTATTATCAGCTTATATTAAATGTTTACTGTGGTCGTAGGGGACCGTTTTTTAAATCCCTGTAGCGTCTTTATAGATGTAGGTATAGAAAGTGACACACGGGCAATGTTCAATGTTGGCCTTGGGTGCAAGGTTTTCAAAATTTCACGAAAATGTCTCCCAGACTAAAAAGAATGCGCCATGTTTCATATTCAGCTTCACTAAGACCTAGATTCTGAGGAAAAACAGTAATAAATCTTCATATGAGACGCGCAGCTAAAATAGCAGACATCTTAATGAAAACAACCCTGCTTTTTACCACTACAATGTTATAAACTGAATCGTTTCCTACAAAGCGGATCAATGAAATGTTTGGAAAACAATAGCTGATTGGGCATACTCAAATAAAAAATGCCAGACACACGTTCTGCCACCCGGAAGTACGTGACACTAAGCGTTCGTTACGTAGCAATAGCTGTCCTGCTTCTGGGCACCTCGGCGCCTTCAGAATGCGCAACCGAAGAGTCTTCATCCGGTAAAGAAAGGCAACAGCGCAAGCGCATTCCACTTACAATTGGCGGATTCGCTGAAATCGACACAACCGGAATATATGGTGGCGGGTGAGTGACTATAAATGTTTTGGAATTTATCTTATCCACATAAGCGCCTGCCTGCCTGCCTGCCTGCCTACCTGCCTGCCCGCCCGCCCGCCCGCCTGCCTGCCTGCCTGCCTGCCTGCCTGCCTGCCTGCCTGCCTGCCATCCATCCATCCTGCCTGCCTGCCTGCCTGCCTGCCTGCCTGCCTGCCATCCATCCATCCATCCATCCATCCATCCATCCATCCATCCATCCATCCATCCATCCTATCCATCCATCCATCCATCCATCCATCCATCCATCCATCCATCCATCCATCCATCCATCCATCCATCCATCCATCCATCCATCCATCCATCCATCCATCCATCCATCCATCCATCCATCCATCCACCCACCCACCCACCCACCCACCCACCCACCACCCACCCATCCATCCATCCATCCATCCATCCATCCATCCATCCATCCATCCATCCATCCATCCATCCATCCATCCATCCATCCATCCATCCATCAACCCATCCACCCACACATTTGTTTGTTTGTTTGTTTGTGTGTATTTATAAAGTTATTACATATGTATTTATCACTGTGAAAGTATGTGCTTTGCCATTATATATACATGTGCAAATACAATTGTGTTTCCCGCTACAGGTATAACACTGGTGGAGTAATACCGGGGATGGAGATGGCAATTTATGATATCAACCAGCGAGATGATATCTTAGTTGACTATGAACTCCGACTGGTGGTCAATGACTCGAAGGTAAGCAATGGCTGTCAGGGTGCCTTGCGTTAATCACTTTGCATACCGTACTCAGATCTGTTAAACATTGCGATCCTAGTACTCATCGTGGGTAAAACGATATTCGGAATGCAGATCCTCAGAAAAGAATCTAATGTGATAAAATTCTTTTTGAAAATAAACAAGAGACGAAAAATGGGGTGCAGATACAAAGTACAAAAATGCATGTCTCTAGAAAGCTGGAACGCCATGGAAGTGACCAACTCCCGTGTGTTTGACTGGCAGAACAGCGAATTTCATTAGCCAGCATCCTGATATCCCAGGTTACTAGGCCTATTCGGCCCGGTATTGGCCCAGTACTAGCCCAGCAACATGTGTTATCAGGGCAGAATCCCTGCCTAACACAATAGACTAAGTACAGGACGACAGATTTTTAGGTTTATTAGGAAAATAGCCCAGCAATGTGTGTTATCAGGGCAGAATCCATGCCTAACGCAATAGACTAAGTACAGGACCGCAGATTTTTTGGGTTTATGGGGAAAAGATTGCCTATCCTGGTAACGCAGGCTATTACGTCGGTATTGGGCTAATGCTGGGCATAGGTGGCCCAATATTGGCATGGTACTGGGCCAGTAATCTGAGCTATCTGGGCAACAATTCGTTACTCATGACCAAAACAATTGATAAAGTATGATTTTGGATATCAATCTACCTCTGCACTTTCTAATTACTTCCCTGCTATTGCAGGTGGCTGGGCCAATACCGGGCCAATACGGCCCGGTATAGACATCATGATGGCCATGAGGGGTGCTGTTCTAAAATCCCAGATGCACGATCTCCAATCAATTGTGCACATAGATATCATTCACCATAGTACTATGTTACCAAAGAGTTGCTAAGCACATGAGCACACTATTCTCTGTTTGAGGATATATCATCCATATCTGAATATCAGAATTGGTCCACAATCCAAATCAGATGGTCAGCCAAATTTTGCATTATTGGACTTATCCATTTGAACACGAAATAAAAAAACCCAACCAAAATCCTTCACAATATAACAATTATTCGGTAGAGTATTTTGTAACATATTCTACCAAATTAGTGTCCAAAGACTCAACAGCTTACATTCATGATTGTTGTAAACTTGTAATTGTAAGACTTCAGGGTTCAAAGGCCTAAGATGCGTGTTATTCCACATCCGAATAATTCTGTAAATTCTCATGCAAAAGACCAATTTGGACTACGATGTCATATTAACAGTTTTCAGAAGGCATTTTGTGCTATTTTTCATTAACATTGAGAGTGATAGTTTTAACTTTCCTGGAGGAAGTGATTGCCCGTCTAACTAAAATTAGAGTCTCGCGTTCGACTATAAAGAAACCCAAAGAACCTTATAATAGTTTAAATATAGCACTTAAACCAGAAAGTGCTACTGAGCTATTCGTATATTAATATCCTCGGAATTTGAAAGACCTAAAGGGAAGGGTTCACAGCAGTGTGTGTGTTCGCATAGGTCCAATTCGAACTAATACATGGATTGTGTTTGAAATGATGTTTATATTTTCCAAAATCTTACAATTTACAACCCACGCGGCAATAAGTTTTTTCATCACAAGCTGACAACATTTATTTGCAAAACTGGTGTCTGTCCTATTTCAGGGTACCAGTTGTCAAAAGAGGCGATCGACATATTTATTTTGAAACGGCGTCAAACTCGCACAAAAACTCAAATATAGTAGACATTGTTGTTTAATTACACGAATGCATCTACGCGGCATTTACTATTACCTATACAGAATTCTCAATGGCTAAAATCTCGCGGCATGCGTTGCGCATACACCGCGCTGTCGTGACCAATTTCTTTTACATAACAGCTAAACATATGTAGTCTGCACAACCAATAACACCTCACGCACTGGTAAACTACTGCTTTCGTGCAGTTGGGAGGGTAGTATTGAAATCATACAAATGCTATCTTGACCAACTTAATAATGCCATTTAGTCACGTGACTCCACTATGGGATAATGGCAGTGTATCTCTGTTTGCAGTGTGATCCAGGTGTTATGGTGGCCAAGCTTTTCGAGCACCTCTATGAACCACCAACGAAAATCATGCTTATTGGTGCTTATTGGTGGCGGTTGTTCCCAGTCTACTGCACCGGCAGCAAAGGCAGTGCCACATTTTAATCTGATCGAGGTAAGAGCCGGGTTAAGGGCTATAGGTATTTTTTAACAAACATCATTTAACATTACCTGTTTACCAGCACCAAAATGCACTCACAAACTAAATGCAGTCCCGAGGTGAGGAATATTATTTTGCGGCTGCAATAATTAAAACATCCGGTAGCTGAAATCTGTTCTTCTTCGTCCACCGTTTCTTATCCCCAGCCGGAGCCCTTAGCTCCCTCGTGTTCTACTTGGTTTTCGGTGTACCCACGTCTGCTTCATTTGGATAGCTACGTAACACATTTAACATGCCTGTGCAGTAGCGTCCCCAATTCACTTTTATAGGTGTTCTGTCCGAGTGCATCGGATTCTAATGCTCGCTGTGCAGATCTGTCTGATGGCATTCGCAAAACTTGATCAAACATAGACCATCCTTTCAGTGACGGTGGGCCGTATTACACATTGTATATAACACGTTAATGGAGATTACGCTGGACGACCAGTGGTGGTAGGTGAAGGCATCAAGTTTAGAATTGTCTTTACAGCTGCCCAGTTGCAGAAGTTATATAGCATCAGCGATGCATAGGCTGTATCAGACCAGCAAAATTTTCGTCATGTGGGAATTGCAGATCCACAGGTTTTAAAAGGAATGGAAGGCTGTGCAGAATTTTGCTATACATCCATTCCTCATCGCCACGGCGTGGGTAATCTTTGTCACTAACTTCGTAGCGGACAGGTGTATATGCGTAATCTTGGTCTTGGCTTGGTTCATAGAGATATTTTAATTCTTGTGTTGTTTTGCAGCTATAGGGAGAAAGTTATCAGGAGGCTTTTTCCCCTCAGCTGTGAGTTCTAGGTATTCTGCATAGGCCCACTCCATCTCCAGTGGGAGGCAAATCTACATTATAGAGACAGGTGGTGTAGTCGTGTCGAATACTCACTGATGGCAGGGCTAAAGCCAGGTTGCATGTACACACCATTGGAGAGACTCATGGAGATACATTTTCCATGTTGAGAACAGACAGAAGTCTTACCGGCGTTCTGCGGACTGCATCTTTTGTACTCGTTCTCTCAGTTTGGTGTCTGTCAATGACAGTCTTATTCGTCGCACCTCATCGTTAATCAATCAAGCCTGTGTAGTACATCCAGGATCGTTGATCATTTTATGGTGTCGAATGCCTGTTACATGGTGATGCCCATCTTGTGCAAATCCCAGTGTTTGGACATGACCACTGACTCACGCATTCGGTGTGCCCATACAGTGTCTGTGCCGCTGCATCCTCCTTTAAAACAGAATGGAATATGTCTGCAAAAACTCAGCAGCCAGACAGTTAAATGTGTTTAGTGTAAATCCACCTACCCCAAAATGTCCCACATAGACGGAAAGATTTTGGTAGACTTTGCGTAGAATTCCTTTGTTATCTCAATACAATTGATTTGACTTTGAAAAGCAGAGTTTTGACACACTGATTGAACGTAAAAGTCAGAGATAGAGATAAAAGGTGAATTTGCATATTTATCTAACATATTTCAAAATATTGAGTTCGTACTCACAAACCAACAATAATGTAAGAATGACATGTGGAGGTGTTGCATGAAGGCAGAATGTATTATGTCTGAGATCACATAAGCATGTTCTTTCTGATGCTGCCATAGGTCTCATATTACTAAGTAATAGACCTTTCCATTTTTAGCTATGCCCGCCCATCTCTAGCTAAGCTCCACCCACGCTGTGTTGGGATTGTGGGATTCCCGAATGCCATAACTATCAATTTCCTGAAAGCTATACAGGTAAGCTGTTGAATATTTTGTAACTAATTTGGCTGGGTGCTGTTGCTGCCTACAGCAGAAACAGCGCCCCGTCAAATTAGTTTCAAAAAATTCAACAGAAAATTTATTAAATAGTAAAGACATACAATTCGTACAGCAACGCATAGTCCGTCTTTAAATAAGCGTTCATGAGTACTTATCTACGTCATTCATGACGTCATTCATTATGATGTATTTCTACACGCCACGTAGGTAATCATGACGTCACATGATGGGTGGATATTCTGGAAATGTGAATTGCGTGATTATCTCACTTTGTTACTCATATATTTGTTCTCTTTGCAACATGCGGTCGGTTTCATAGATCCACCATTTGGCTTTTAAGCACGTAGTTTCTTGAGTAGGCCCAACTCTCACCACCCACCTATGTCTGACTCAGTCTCTATCTGTCCCATTTCTTTCTCGGTCTCTTTCTTTCTTTTCTTCCGTCTCTTCCTCCTCGCTCTCCATCCCTCATTGAATCATAACTAATCTGTACCCATAATGCATTAGATCCCAGCCACCCCATGTCGCCGTATACTAATTACTCAGCCACTCAAGCTACCTTATAATAGGTAGATAATAGCTCATTTCAGATGACATCTATGGAACATGTTTCAAACAATAAGTCATTTTAGATTACCTCTATGGAACTTGTCTCAGACTATAGCTCATTTCCGATGACATCTATAGAACCTGTCTCAGACAATAGCTCATTTCAGATGACATCTCAGACTTTAACTCGTTTCAAATGGTGTCTATGGAACTTGTCTCAGACTATAACTAGTTTCAAATGACATCTGTAAGACTTGTTGCAGGCAATAAGCCTTTTCAAATGACATCTATATAACGTGTTTCTGAATATAATTAATTTCAAATGACATTTATAGGTCTAACCACTTTCACAATTGGGCACTCTCTAAGTTATAACCCACCTTCTCTCTGCATCGCAGATGAGCTACTCGGCGAGCTCACCTGAGTATTCGGAGCCTCAGAAGTTCCCAACATTCTTCCGAACAGCGCCGTCCGCCATCTCGCTGAACATTCCCGCCATCAGAATCATGCAGTACTTCAACTGGAGGCGTATTGCGACAATACACGAATCTGATGAGTACTACAGTATTGTAAGTATTAGTATAGGCCTATACCAATGTGTATGATTATCTGGCCTCTTTGGTAAACACCGCGCGCGCGCGCACGCACGCACGCACGCACGCACGCACGCACGCACGCACGCACGCACGCACGCACGCACGCACGCACGCACGCACGCACGCACGCACGCACGCACGCACGCACGCACGCACGCACGCACGCACGCACGCACGCACGCACGCACGCACGCACGCACGCACGCACGCACATCAAAATAGTTCATTAAAATTAACGTGAATTGTTCCTCACAGGTGGCGCGGCAGTTTTGGGGAAACTCTGGGCCCAATTTCGTGGAACCCCCACCCCGGATCATAAAGCATATATTAACCTATATCTGAGCGAAATTTCGTGCTTTTATCACAATTTGAAAGATTTTAGCTTAACCGCCGTACTGGTATAGCAATGCATAATAGTAGTGAGTTTAAAAAAGGGAATACAATAAAAAAAAAAATATGTGTGTTATTGAACAATTCCAAAATCTATTCACAGGTCAAACCGAATATCTCTCTTATACACTTAAACATATCTATGCCGGACGCATGCAGCATGGGTCAAATGATGAGAATTCTCTAATAATCGTGGCCATACAACATTACGGAATCGTCATCATTTGGAGCCAAAAGCTATTTACCATAGCAGATGACGTGTATTAACCGACACCTGTCTCTAGGGACCTCTTGACAGTGTCCGTTATAGACAGGTCTGATGTATATATATATATATATATATATAATTTATTTTCACCAGAAAATGCGGCATATGCACTCTCTGTTGAAGAAGGAGAACATAACGTTGATCACCGGGGAGAGCTTCCTGGTGGATCCCGGACCTCCCCTAGACAATATCCAGGTAACAATTATCACATCCCTGATAACGCAGCTTACTGGGCCGATACTGAACGTATCGGCACGGTATCAGCCCGGCATCGGCACAGTAAGCTGCGTTATCTGGGATAGATGCTGTTTTAACCCTTTAATGCCAAAATTTCGTCAGGAAAATTAAAATATTCCCTTTTTGAATGTCCATTTGCAGGCCAAGGAAAGGCTATTTTTATTTTAATTTACCACTGGAATAACTGGCTCGATTATCGAGCATATATTTCGTTTGAAATTGGTATCGTCGAAAGAGTTTGCTTTGCCCTGTTTGACCATAGTCCATTTTGATCACAAATTCATTTTGATTTGATTTTTATTTGCCATTTTAGAGAAAAGACGCCAGAGTGATTTTGTATGATGGTTATAACTGGGCTGCTCGGAGGCTGCTCTGCGAGGTAAGTTGTTGATGCTGCCGTCGTTGTCGTCACTGTCTTTTGTTTCGTTTTTGTTGTTATCATTTCCCCTTTGTGCTAGATAACTGCCATTATTTGGCACCAACTCCAATGTTGCCGAGATCTTGATTGTAGGCTTACATACAAGTGTATAAAGTAATGACATGATCACCATGAAGTGAATGCTGTTTCTTGCAGGCTTATAAACGTAATTTATACGGGGCTCGCTATCAATGGATGTTCCCCGCCTGGTACCCGGCAGGCTGGATGGATATCATAGACACGGACTGTACAGGCGACGAGATAAGGATCGTCACTAATTGTTCCTTTACATGGGAGTATATGAACACAGATGTATCCGGCCTGGACACGTTCATGGGAATGGTAAAATAAAATATGTGCCAGTAATACCGGTAAATATAGTTGTTAAATAATTATCATAATGATATATACATGATGAAACAAACATCCAGAGAACGCAGCGTTTCGTCAAACACTGACTTTCGTGAGCTTAACCGTTGGCCACGTGACCCTAAATCAAGATGGTCTTCATGGATCACAATGACAACCTCCGACACATCAAAATTGGGGAAAAACTGATCTACAATAGACCTTTCCATTTTTAGCTATGCCCCGCCCATCACTAGATAAACTTCACCCACACCTCGCCGTGTTGGGATTGATCGATCCCCAAATGCCCTAGCTATCAATTTCCTAAAACTATACAGGGAAGCTGTTGAATATTTTGTAACTAATTTGACTGGGTGCTGTGGCTGCCTATGGCAGCAACAGCGCCCAGTCAAATTAGTTTCAAAATATTCAACAGAATATTTATTAAATAGTAAAAGCAAACAATTTGTACAACAACGCATAGACCGTCTTCAAATCTGCGTTCGTGACGTACTTATCGACGTCATTCATGACGTCATTCATTATGATGTCATTGTACACATCACGCAGTTCATTATGACGTCATATGATGGGTGGATACTCTGGAAAGGTGAATTGAATAAATATTTTGTTGAATATTTCTAAAATAATTTTCAGCTGTTAATGCTGGCTATGGCAGCCACAGGTTCCTGTCTAATTTGCTTCGAAATATTCAACAGCTTACCTGTATGGTGATCGTTAAGATTGACATCCTGCAGGGTTCAAAGTTTGAAAAAATACGATACGTTTTCCTCTCTCACTCCATCAGGCGGAATGTACCGGTACACTAAGCAAAGTTTATTGGTATATCCTCTATGTAAGTGAAGCTGACTGCCATTCTACTACAAGTCAAATTTATTTCAATATATTCAATGAAATAATTCTGACATCTTCAACGTATTTCAATACCCACTCTGTCCACTCTGTGTGATTGAATTTATAAGTCAACTAATGGACCGTTTCAGGTTATCCATCCACCATATGGCGTCATAATGTACTATGCGACGTGTAGGATGACGTCATAATCACGACATCCTCCTCCTCCTCCTCATAATTATGACGTCATGAATGACTCTATTGTACGAATTGTATGTCTTTGCTATTTAATAACCATACTGTTGAATATTGTGAAACTAGTTTGACTGGGCGCTGTTGTTGTCATTGGCAGCAACAGCGCCCAGTAAAATTAGTTTCACAATATTCAACAGCATACCTGTATAGTTTTCTGGAAATTGATAGTCAAGGAGTTCAGGGATTGATCGATCCCAACATGGGCTAAGTGTGGATGGAGCTTAACTAAAGCTGGGCGGTGCATAGCTAAAACTGGAAAGATCCATTATGTACACAATTTTACAGTTACAGGTCACTCGGATAAAAATAGTCTGGGGAGAAATGTATAGAGAAGATATGACAAAGAATAACAATAACGATCCAAAGCTAGAACAATAGTCTAGGCACCAATTCCTTGCTTACAGCCATACTGAATGCTATGTTTTTCAGACCTATGCCGAGTACGAGAAGCGTTACCTGGAATGGCCATCCACTAAAGATTATTTGTTCAACAATCATCATCCTAATGCATATGATGCGGTGGTGATTATCGCGCTGGCATTGAACGAAACGGCAGAGATCATCAAACACGAGGTGAGATTATTCATTCCTATAGGTACTTCAAGCCTGTCTATAACGGATACTGAATGGGCCAGTAAATGGGGTGGCACTAAAGCCAGGTGGTCGCTTATTGCAGCTGCTAATAGCTTTCCGCTGCTACTTGATGATGGCTCATTTAGAATGGTAGTATTATAACTACCCACCATAGTGAACGGTCATCCCTCGACACATACACGCACACAAGCACGCACACGCGTATCCATAGAAGAGGAATACAGTTTATCGACCAATCATATGACGTCATAATCATCTAGTACTACGTCACATGTAGTTTGCCGTCATAATCAATTACGCCACGAATGACGCACGTCCGTCTTAAATGAGTAATAGGCCGTCAAGTTGTACGAATGGTATGTCTTTACTATTTAATAAACATTCTGTTGTATATTTTGAAACAAATTTGACTGGGCGCTATTGCTGTCATTGGCAGCAACAACACACAGTTAAGTTGGTTTCAAAATATTCAACAGCTTACATGTATAGGTTTCTGGAAATTACGATTCAGAGAGTGCGTGGATTGATTGATGCCAACACGGGCAAAGTGTTGGTGTAGCTATAGAGATGGGGGGGGGGGGTTGCGTAGCCAAAACTGGATTCCTCCATTGTATCCACATTGTCCTAAGTCATGAGGTCAAATGGTCAAAGTCACTCCGGACTATGTAGGCCAACACTTATTTTACCATTTAAAACCAGTGTACCGGTATACGTATTGATCCAAGCATACTAGACTGCATGCAAACAAGGCAGACGTCCTTAAGTTACTGTTAGTTTGTATTGACTGTACCAACACAAAGATCATAGGAAACAATGAGTTTGGGAGCGGCATTTAATACAAAAACCCTCTTAAATCTAAGATAGGGGTGATGTTGTTCTACATTTTGACCATGAGAATAAGTTATTTAACTATGAAAAGCAACACGTGATAGGACTTATAGAAATAGTCTTACCTACTGACTTACAAACAGCTGTATCAGTCGCTACAGCTCTCGTGTCGTCTCTTGTATGAAACATTATCTATTTCATGTCTTTTAGACTGCCTTCCGCCAGAGTTCACTAAAGCCGGCTCATCAACACTCACTTATCACCAACAAATTGTGCATGATTCCCGGTACTGTACATTTTACTCATATTCCCCAAAAACAGCAACGGTCACATTCGGCATTCTCCAGTGTCGCTGCTGGTGTAGGCGTCATCTGGGGATGGGGTGGGGAGGGTTGGTGGTGGGGTGGGGGTGGGTGGGTGGGAGGGCTGGGGTGGGGTGGGGTGGAGGGTGCGACAAGGTTTATGCTGCTCTAGGTGAAAGTGATACGAATAGTTTTATTTCAAATTTCTGTAATCAGATGTGTTTTGTGCGGAATAAGGATTAATCCCGCCCTAACGCCAGCACTTGTGACCTGCGTTTGCTATCAGGGTTGCCCATCATTTAGGACACTAAGTGCCCATCTTACGTGCCGTGTACGCCGTGATTGACCATAGTATCCCATGCATACTAACCCCTCTGCACCACTCCTTATTTTTACCGTTCGCATTACCATGGTAGGGATGTGTGACTACATAGTCTGCACTACGTCAAGAGACATACACTACACACCAGGAATTGGCGCTCTTTTAAAAAAATAAAGTGCCTACCTACGATTTCAAAATCTAAAGACCATTCTTTTAATCTTTAAACTTGAACATTTTAAATTAATATTCTTGTTAACAGATGGTACCAGACGGTAACAATGATTACAGAGACAAACGTCTTGATGACTTTACCTACGAGGATGCGAATATGACAGCATTGATGATGGCTGCGATTAGAAAGAGCAACTTTAGAGGCGTATCGGTGCGTGAATAATACAACGCAGACTACTCATCTTAATATGGTTAAATCTGCAGAAGAAACCATCGGATGTTTGGCACCAAACGATGATGGTTCTTTAAGGGTTAAGTTTAACACTCAAGCTGGCCAGATTTTTGAAAATTTATCACTGGAATGACTGGCTCGATAACCGAGCCAGTCATTCCAGCGGTAAAATTTTCAAAAATAGTCTTCTCTTTGGTCTACAAATTATCTTGAACAAATTTGATGGTTAAAGACCTAAAACCTGTGATCTATTTCCCACCTGTCCTGTAGAATGACCACATAGCTCCATAAGTCATACCCTACGGTAAGTCATCGGTATTGAGAGACCATCTGTCTAGAGTGGCTAATTATTTGTGCACCATAAACGTGGTCGCATATGACAGGTTTTACAGTAGTTTGCTTCTAGATAACCCATCTACCTTTGGCATGGTAAGTAGCCGAGTATAGTTATCCACACTTTCTAACTATGCCCCCCCCCATTTTCTAGCTAAGCTCCACCCACTTTTTATGTGTATTGGGACTGATTTATATACTCTGAGCCTGAATTAACAAAATCCCAATTTCTAGACAGTATCCAGACAGGTAAGTTGTTGAATATTTTGAAATTAATTTTACTTGGTGCTGTTGCTGCTTATGATAGCAGCAGCGCCCAGTCAAATTAGTTTCAAAATCCTCAACATAATATGTAGGATTATTCAATAGTAAATCCATCAATGGCATACAATTCGTACAACTGACGGACTTTTCAATGTGCATGACGGGGATAGATACGTCATTCAGTATCCATCATGATCGTGACGTCGGCCAACCTGTGACGTAAATGATTATGATATCATATACTTTAGTGACAGCTCGGATCACTTCAATGGAAAAGGGAACTATTCCACTAGTAAACTTTGAGGGATTATTACGTGTTCCCAGAGAGGGATGTAATATTTTTCATGAACTCTTTACATCTATTGTTTATTTTTTATTCCTAGACTATTTATATCTATGGTTTAACTATTATTCCTAGACTATTTGTATCTATGGTTTAACTATTATTCCATGCAATTTATATCTATGGTTTAACTATTATTCCATGCAATTTATATCTATGGTTTAACTATTATTCCATGCAATTTTTATCTATGGTTTAACTATTATTCCATGCAATTTATATCTATGGTTTAACTATTATTCCATGCAATTTATATCTATGGTTTAAATATTTTTTCAGGCAATTTATATCTATGGTTTAACTATTATTTCATGCAATTGAAATCTATGCCTTGCATATTCCAGGAAAGTGATATCTATGTTTTATATCTTATTCCTTGAAATTTATATCTGTGGATTACATGTTCTTCATCTACTATCTATTTCGGTGGTTGAAGAACTATTTATGTACCATGTGTACCTATCATTTCAGTAATATTAATCGGATATTTTATATTAATAATCTAAGTATTTAGTTACTTATTCTTTCTAGACACTTATATCTATGACTAAAATATTATGTTTGATTCAGGTACAGTATTTAAATCATAGATATACATGATCGAAACATTATTTGTTGTTAATTGTAGAATGGCTTCTATTGGTAAATATAATTGTCAATATAATAATACTGTAGGTTATGTTAACAGGGTCCATTGGCCATTGATGAAAACAAAGATAGAAAGGCGGTTACACAGTTAAAACAAATGGTTGGTAAGTAAACTACAGCTGCAGCTGCAGCTGCTGCTGCTACTACTGCTGCTACTACTGCTACTACTGCTACTACTGCTACTGATACTACTGCTGCTGCTTCTGCTTCTCCTGCTGCTACTACTGCTGCTGATGCTGCTACTATTGCCACTGATACTACTGCTGCTGCTTCTGCTGCTACTACTGCTGCTGCTGTTGCTACTACTGCTACTACTACTACTACTACTACTACTACTACTACTACTACTACTACTACTACTACTACTACTACTACTACTACTACTACTACTACTACTATTGTTACTGCTACTGCTACTGCTACTGCTACTGCTACTGCTACCACTACTACTGCTACTACTACTACTACTGCTACTACTGCTACTATTACTACTGCTACTGCTACTACTGCTACTATTACTACTGCTACTGGTACTGCTATTGCTACTGCTACTACTGCTGCTACTGATACTACTGCAGCTTCTGCTGCTACTACTGCTGCTGCTAATCCTGCTTCTTCTGCTGCTACTGCTGCTACTACTGGTACTATTGCTGCTTCTGTTGCTACTACTGCTACTGATGCTGCTGCTACTACTGCTGCTTCTGCTGCTACTACTGCTACTGATACTCCTGCTGCTGCTTCTGCTGCTACTACTACTGCTACTGACACTCCTGCTGCTGCTTCTGTTGCTACTACTGCTGCTTCTGCTGCTACTACTGCTACTGATACTACTGCTGCTGCTTCTGCTGCTACTACTACTGCTGCTGCTGCTACTACTGCTACAGCTGCTACTGCTACTGTTACTGTTACTGTTACTGCTGCTATTGCTACTGATACTACTGCTACTACTGCTACTGTTTCTGCTGCTGCTACTGCTACTGCTACTGCTACTGCTACTGCTACTGCTACTGCTACTGCTGCTACTACTACTGCTGCTGCTGCTACTACTACTGCTGCTGCTACTGCTGCTGCTACTACTACTGCTACTGCCGCTGCTACTGCTGCTACTGCTGCTACTGCTGCTACTGCTGCTACTGCTGCTACTGCTGCTACTGCTGCTACTGCTGCTGCTGCTACTGCTGCTGCTGCTGCTGCTGCTACCGCTACCGCTGCCGCTGCTGCCGCTGCCGCTGCCGCTGCTGCTGCTGCTGCTGCTGCTGCTGCTACTACTACTACTACTACTACTACTACTACTACTACTGTTTTAACTCCAGTAAATAAATTAAATACATATCTATTATCTCTAGCTAAGTTTATAACAATCAAAATGAGACCTCGCATCAGAGACTTAAGAATATTTAGATGTTTTAAAAACTGTATAAGGTGATGTATCAAAGAAGATTGGTAATGGCCTGTCCTTTGTCATAAGCGTTTTGAAATAAGATGGGGCAATACATAGTGTTTTATGTAATATTACAAATGGAGACATGTTTATATTGATATAATGTATTGCAAAGATTTGTTAACGTGTATAGATGTTTGTATATATTGTGAATTACCACTTTTGTAAACAAGCAAGGTAAAAAGTAGAAAAAGAAATGAAAACACGAAAAAGGATCGGCAAGACCTTGCCTGTTAAAAGTATTAAATAATGGATCCTGTGTGGGGATGCTGGAGCCGCAAAGAAATTGTGTTAATATTGTTATTCCAGATGGCGTTCAAACATTATATGCTCTTCATTATGAGATTGAAGATGCACTAGTCATACAAAATGGCAGTGTAGCTCAGTGGAATGGTAAATATGACCCGCCAATCCCACGCACATACACACACGCACGCGCACACGCACACACACACACGCACACGCGCGCGCAAGCGTGCACACGCGCATGTGCGCACACGTACGTACGTACGTACGCACACGCACACGCACACGCACACGCACACGCACACGCACACGCACACGCACACGCACACGCACACATACATGGAGGCACACTCGTGCATACGTACACACGCACACAAATGCAGGCACACTTGTGCACACATGTATTCGCCTTGTTCTTAGTAAAGTTCTTGTTCAAATTAAAAAACAAACTCTCATTACCTGTATCAGATAGAAGTCGTCGATGATCACTGTAAGCGCATTGCAGAACGTAAATAATTCTTTGTTGTTAATGAAGCTGATGACGATGACGGTGCTGCTGCTGCTGCTGCTACAGCAGTTGTTGTTGTTGTTGTTGTTGTTGTTGTTACCGGTGCTGTTACTGCTACTGCTGCCGGTTCTGTTGCTGCAGTTTGTAATAATAATGATGGTGGTGATGGTTATGGCAGCGATTGAGTCCCTGTGCAGTTTGAACACAATGACCATGACGACAATAATGATGCTTTGTTATTTTGTTCTTCAGGAGACGGCCCTCCCCTTGATGCCGCCATTCGTATTGTGCTCCAGGTGTACGTCAATAACTCTATCTTCCTCGCCGCATGCGCATTAGCTGCCCTGGGTACAATCTTTGCAACCGGACTTTTGACATTCAATATAACACACATGAAACATAGGTAATGACAACAGTATGAGAATAGCAGGGGTGAAGGAACGTATTTTGATCTGGGGTAGGGGAAAAGCTATGGATGGGGCCAAAAGCTAGGAGTTTGGTGGGTGCGCTATGGTGATACACTATGGGAGAGGAAAACCTGGGGGTATCGCCCTCCCCTGACCCCCACCACCATAATCATACGGCTATGAACAGAGGGATTCGATCTGTCACTAAAGAATATGACGTCATAATAAAATAGGGCACATGTTAGTTGACGTCACAAATATAACGATACCTATAAATCTGGCGAGACCACTCAACTTTTGGTGCCAAAGGATGATGGTTCTTTAAGACAGGCGGACTTTCGAGCGAGTGTCTGAACGTTGATGTCTCGGCGTCATGGCAACACCAAAACAGACAAACGTAAGATGGAGAATATTTTGAAACTAAGTGAACTTCGAGCAATTGCTACGGTAGGCAGCAACATCTCCAAGTCCAATTATTATCAAAATCTTCAACAGAATTTTCGTTAATTTATAGATGAATTTTCGCATTTAATTTTTGAGGTTCGACGTGTTCAGGAAGCAATATTTTGTGCTCCCAAATGGCATATGGTCTTACTAAGCAGGTATGATTGTATATTCCTTCAGGCACATCAAGATGTCTTCCCCGAGATTGAACAATATCATCACAGTGGGATGCATCCTGGGATACATATCTATTGTGGCCAATGGGCTGGATGGTAGATATGTGGTACAGGATCACTTCCATATCTTGTGCGCAGTAAGTCTCTCAGGTGGTGCAACTACAATCCAGCCATAAACAGGATGATATGTGTTTCTTATTATAATAAGAGTGCTAATAGTACAGGCATAAATGCATTTGATTGTACCCATCAGCACGATGCACATTTAATTTGAGTAATATCTTACTATCAGAACAGTGGATCTGCAAATTTGATTTAAAGTTGATGCTACTTGATTTATCACGTTGTAACAATATTATCGCACGCGCGCACAGGTGCATATGCCGACACACATACCCACCCCACCCCACCTCACACACCGCACCCCATCGCCAAATTTTTATGCTTTGTATTTTTCTATTTCAGGCTCGTACATGGGTCCTGGCAATTGCGTTTTCTCTGGCGTTTGGTGCCATGTTTGCTAAGACATACCGTGTCCACGCCATTTTTACATCCGGGTCTATACGAAAAAAGGTGATGTGGTGTGGGTCATAGTGGTGGTGATAGTGGGGTTGATGAAAGCGATGACGAAAACTATCGTAATCATTGTCGTCGTCGTCATCGTGTCGTCATCATCATCATCATCATTATTATTATTATTATTATTATTATTATTATTATTATTATTATTACAGGCCGCCCTGCATGATATCCACTTAATAGGTATGGTGGGTGTATTGGTTGCAATAGACGTCATAGTGATGACCGCATGGCAGATAGCTGACCCTATGCGCATACAGATTAGCAATGGAACATCCACGGTGAGATATCCGACATTTAACCTTTCTAACACTAATCTTATCCATGACCAGGTCATGTTGACAAGGGGGATAAATTGGCAAGGGAGATAGCTTGACAAGGGCGATAACTTGACCATGTGGATAACGCCACCAAATGTAGATAGTATGTACCAGCGTCTTAGCAGTCACTAAAACGAGGTAAGCTTTTAATCATCACCATCGGCAGGCCTTGGACGGAGTGGAAGCTTCACCTTTCGATGTGTGTTCGTTCCATACTTTCTTGCGTGGACTTACACTGGGTCGAAACACATGCCCCTGAGGAGCCTTCCTAGGTTGGCCTATGTCAATGATTTTCGGCCTCGCTTTGCTGCGCCACGAGAAGTGTGTGCCAGAACACTAGATTTTGTTTCGCTGACGTAGCAGAAAATGAGACATATGGTTCACTTAGTGCCACCGTCGTCTCAATGGAGGAATCCAGTTTGTATTATGCCCCGCCCATCTTTAGCTAAGGTTCACCCACACTTCACCCGTGGTGGGATCGATCGATCACTGGACTGACTGACTATCAATTTCCTGAAAACTATGCATGTAAGCTGTTGAATATTTTGAAAGTAATCTAACTAGGTGCTGTTGCTGCCGATGGCAAACATATTCAGCAGCGTGCTTATTAAACAGCAAAGCCATACAATTCATACACCAACACTTAATCAGATCAATTAAGTATTCGCGACGAACTTATCTACGTCATTGATTATGGCGTCTACCTACACATCACGTAGTTGATTATGGCGTCATATGATTGATAGATGAACTGGAATGGTCCATTCGCGCATCACTACAGGCTATAGGATCTATTTTCTCATGGTTTGGGACATTTCATTTATAATTGAGCTTATTAGTCAAGAATAAGTGTTCGGATTTCAATGTAATTTTACAATAGTGTTCAAAGTTTCGAAGTTTCAAATCAATTCCAGCGCACTTAAAATGGGCGGAGCTTAGCTATAAATGGGAGGGGCATATCTAGAAATAGATGCCTCAAAGTTATATGTACATTTCATTGTCAGGAAACGGTAACCAGTATAACTATGGAACAGACGGAATTCTGTGAGGCAGATTATAAGTTTTACTGGATTGGTGCTCTGTATGCCAAGAATGGGCTCCTCTTATTGTTTGGCTGCTTCTTGGCTTACCAGACGCGGAATGTGCGTGTTCCTGGCGCGAATGATTCAAAGTAAGATTAGTTTGTTATCAAACCAATCCCTGACTAAATTAAACTTGCGTTATTATAAGCTATACAAACTCCATTTAAAGGTGCTTATTCACACCAGAATGCCCATTTGCAGGACAAGAGAAGACTATTTTTTTTGTAAATTTCCCACTGGAATGCCTGGCTCGATAATCGAGCCAGTCATTCCCGTCGTAAATGTGCCAAATTTGTCTTCGCTTATCCTGCAATTTACAGACATTCAATAAGGAAATATTTTGATTTCCTTGACCAAATTTAACCATTTACCTGTTAATACTATATGCTCTTATCTTCTCCCAGGTACATCGGTATCTCTGTGTACAACACGGTGGTCATGTGTATTGTGGGCGTGGCCATCACGCTGGTGCTCTATGAACAGATTGACATAGCGTTTATTTTCTCCATGTTCACAACACTGGTCTCATCCAGTCTCACGCTATGTCTTCTTTTCATTCCAAAGGCAAGTAGTCAATACTATGGTGTTCTAAAATTGCCATCGCGCGTCGTGGGCGATAAAAACATGCGACGTTATTTAAATAGGGCGACGTCGCCCCCGATGTCGTCCCCGAAGTCGCCCTCGACGTCTACCTCGACGTCGCCCTCGAACTGATACTCGGTCTGTAATGGTATAAATTCGATATCGAGTCTGTTTTGGAGTGACGTAGATTATCGCCAGTTACCGATTCATATTTTAGAGGTAAGCCTAATTATTATATCATCTTTATAATCTGTATCGTATCATTAACACTTTTGTTGTCATCTGTATGTGTTTTCATCCTCGTATAGCTCTCGTTGGTCCAATTAATATAACCAAAAGGGGACACGATTAAGCGTAATGACATCATGTACTGTATGTCTGCATGATGCATAGGCATGCTACTCAAATCTGGCGCGAGACTGACATTAGTAGTGCAGAGGCCAAATCTCAAAAGGGGCCTAAAATGGGAACAACCCCTACCTATCTTAGAACAAGACAACCTATTTTTTCTTGAAGAGTTATGTATTATTAATGAGAAAATGATGGTTGTGTCAAAATAAAATGTGTCTCATATTTTGCCATGCCCCTTTTCAGATGTACTGCTAAATACGTATTAATCGGCTTTCGACTAGTTGTATTTCGATATCACATACAAAAGGTGGCACACATATATGATTTGTTATCATAGGATAAAGCATTTGGTGTCATTTGAAAGAAGATATATTCCTCTTATATATGTATTAATTATTTTTATACGTAGATTTATATTCAGCAACAAACTAAAAGCGATATATACAGTATGTATGTATTTCTGCCGTAATAGTTTTTCCAAACCAGCCTATTTAACAGGCACAGTATGGAGCAACAAAAATGGTTAATACAGATAAATGGTTGCTTATTATAATTTAATGTACTATAAAAATTGATTTTGGGATCACAAAACGGTAGTTATTTAAGACTAGTGGGTCCTACCATAACCTGTCTTAAGGAACCACAATAGTAAGGCCAAAATCTCCCACAATGCTGTAAAACATATAACATTATGCAATAGAATTAAATAGTTGGCAATTATTACCAGTTAGTTTACTTTGAAAATTGCTTTTATGGTCGTTAAATGTTGGTTATTTAAGACAGGTGGACTTACAAGCACATGTCTAAGAGAACCATCATGTATTGTAGTCCCAATAACATATGGTCGCTATAGACAGGTTTTGCTGTACATCAATTTTAATTTGTTGTTTGTATGTTCCATTGCTACAATCATGATCACTGGGTGATTTGAAAGAACATTCATTCCTCTTACAATGTATATAGGGTATTAATTATTTATACATAACAAATTAATAGCGATATACAGTGTGTATGTATTTCTGTCATGATTAACGAAACCCGCCTATAACACACATTATCAATTCAATTCAATTCAATTTGTTTACACCCAGGCCACAATGTGGCATATGGGGTCCATTAATACATACATTTACACGGTCAATGGCGATTACATGGAATGTTGGTAACTATTATTATTATTATTATTATTATTATTATTATTATTATTATTATTATTATTATTATTATTATTATTATCATCCTCGTCGTCGTCGTCGTCGTCGTCGTTATTATTATTATTATTATTATTATTATTATTATTATTATTATTATTATTATTTTTATTATTATTATTATTATTTCAACATAATATAAGTACCTAGGTAATCAAAACTCCGAGCAACAAAATGGCGCTTATTGTTTTGAACACTCATGTCCATAAATGGCGGATATAGTTTGATGAACTGAATTCTTAATTAATTTGTTTACGGATGTATGCATTGTTTTGATCACACCTACACGGAAGAAAACTGATATACTCATGACGTATTTCCTGACATCACTGACTTGATTGGACGTTTACAGTATGACGTAGCACGTTGACCCAACTGCATTACGAAATAACGGATCTGACATCAAAATTATCTGTTGTTCTATCAGTAAACAGGAACTATTGCCGTAAACACCTACACCCACATTGTGTGACCACCCCATGTTCCTTGATTATAAAAGACCGACAATTTAATAGGGTTATTTAGAATACGATTTGATTCTCAAGATTACGTTCTCAGACTCAAGAATTGATGCTTTGTTGAAGAGAACTCGGGGAAGATCAACTCTTCAGGTACGGAAATTTAGTGTTTAAAATCTGTTTCTAGATGTCAAATTTGGGCCACCAACCTCAGCCTTTATAGACAAGTATTGCACACTGAGTAAATTCAATAGCTTCGTTAAACATTTTAACGGTCAGGTTGATACAAATATGATTTTTCGATGTCTTATAGCTGACCTATTTTATAGATAACAAGTATTACACGTGAGCCCAGCATTCTGAATTTGGTTATTATATAAATTTAGTTTGCATAATTCCATTGAGATAATAGGACCCCATGGTTCACAATGGCGCATCAATAAGACTGGTGTTTGTCTGAAGTGGTATTGCTGTAGGCTGTTACTGTTTAAGGTTACTACAGTTTACAGAGATAGCATCTTCAGAGAGAAACCAATCGTTCGTCGATTGCATATTCGTGTTATTATTTTGACATCATCGTAATGATATACAAGTGCTCTGAATTATTACATGAGCACCAGTGGTTTATCGTTTTACAGCAATGAATACCGTTCTACTAGGTCTACTACCTGGGTACGGTTATTGTAACGCATATTTACTGCATCGTTCATTTTCTGCATTGTTTATTACTGTGTCACCTTGCTATTGATATCGTTATTATTATTATTGTATTATATGAGATAATTTCTGATTATATTTCAGAACACATCTCGCATCTTATGGTTTGAATAAACCTGACTTGCGCGTTGTTAGAAAAAAATCTTTCCTCGCGTTGTTCACCATCTCGTCCCGCACCGTTCAGTCCACTTATTACAAGTCAGTCTGCTATTAAAATTGATTGTACAGTTATCATCAGTGCGGTACAGATTGGTGAGGTCACGTACTTCCGCGCTGCATCCTTCTGATAGAGTATTGATGTACTCATATAGGTTAGTTACACGACCCACTCGTTGCCATCTGGTGGCCAAAGGGCATTGATCCATAATGCAATGTGATAATTTGCACGCTAACCGTGTTGTCTGAAGAGCATTATCTGTCAGTGCGAAGATGCTGTCTCGTCAGCTGTATATAGATAAGCATCTGATCCAGGGAATCACATGACTTGCTTTTCACCCCACCCAAACAACTCACCACTCCACACTCACGCACGCACGCGCGCACGCACGCGCGCACGCACGCGCGCACGCGCGCACACACACTCAACAATTTGCATGTGGTTATTTCCTATGGTTATTTTATGGATATCTACAAAAACATCGACCCTGACAACCCACAGCCCACGATATGAGAGATACACCCGCGCTTTTTCGCTCCGATTTTGGATGTGAGTATTCCGAAACAAATATATATTGGAAGTGTCAAGATGTAATCTAAGGCCGTGTTCTCACTAGAGACTTAACAGGTGTAACACAATACACAGGTATGGCGTTATTCCCGATTACCTCTCCAGTCAGAACACGGCCTAATATTGACTGGTGGAAGATAACACGGACACATTTGTCATATCCACGCGCAGTTGAAATTTTGTGCTTAAGGTTGTTTCTACCCTCCCCCCCCCCCCCCACCCCCACCCCACGACGACAACGACGACGACTCCTCCATGCTCGCATTAACCCTATTAGAATTATTTTAAGCATTCAGTGAACTGGCCAGACGTCCTTGAATAATATATTGTTTAGGCGTTGACATTTACCGGGGGATGGGGGGGGGGATTGTTGGGGACGTAATTAGCAACTATTTGCACCCTCACACGCACGCACGCACGCATGCACTCATGTGAAAGACTCCTTTATTTCAATGTATTTAATAATAAGATTAACAGAATGCATAACAGTATGGGAATAAAAACATTGACACACGTTGAAAATTTAGATCCAGGTATATTTAAACATTCTGCAAATTACTACATAACAGGGGACACACACACGCGCGTGCGTGCGTGCGTGCGTGCGTGCGTGCGTGCGTGCGTGCGTGCGTGCGTGCGTGCGTGCGTGCGTGCGTGCGTGCGTGCGTGCGTGCGTGCGTGCGTGCGTGCGTGCGTGCGTGCGTGCGTGCGTGCGTGCGTGCTGTGAGGTGGTGGGGTGTGGGTGGGGTGGGGATGAAAAGCACATTGACACACGTTGAAAATTTAGATCCAGGTATATTTAAACATTCTGCTAGTTACTACATAACAGGGGATACACACACGCGCGCACGCATGGGTGCGTGCGTGCGTGCGGTGAGGTGGTGGGGGTTTGGGTGGGGTGGGGATGAAAAGCATTCTTGGCTGAGGGAATCCCCGTGTCCCCGTGGTGCCGCTACTGCCATAGGCTGCCATAAGCTAGACCATCTACACATATCTGGCCATCGGTCTGCTCCAAGTTTGTAATAGAATAAATAGCAGGGCAGTAGCCTGCATAGGGCAAGGTTTGGCAGGGGGTGCATTTGCGCAACACGAAATGCATGTGATCGGCTCTCTGAGGCATCCAAAAATAACGAACACCCCTCCACACCCTCATCTCTACGGGTGCTTTGCCAATTATAGTACCTGGTCCACGCTACGAGCGTGAATCTAGAAACATCTTCTAATGTCAGACATACAGTACATGTTTTCATTAGGCTTAATCGTGTCCCCTTTTAGTTATATTAATTGGACCAACGAGAGCTATACGAGGATGAAAACACATACAGATGACAACAAAAGTGTTAATGATACGATACAGATTATAAAGATGATATAATAATTAGGGTTACCTTTAAAATATGAATCGCTAACTGGCGATAATCCCTCTGAGACTGGCGATAATTTATACCATTACGGACCGAGTATCAGTTCGAGGGCGACGTCGGGGGCGACGTCGAGGGCGACGTTGGGGGCGACGTCGAGGGTGACGTCGGGGGCGACGTCGAGGGTGACGTCGGGGGCGACGTCGAGGGCGACGTCGGGGGCGCCCTATTTAAATAACGTCGCACGTTTTTATCACCCACGACACGGGACGCACGACGGCAATTTTAGAACACCATACAATACACTCGGGACTGCTCGGCGAATTCCGTAGTCTCTGATGAGCTCCGACATAGTTGTTATGAGATTGTGACAATGGTATTAGTGTGCTGCTGCTGCTGCCGCTGATACTACTACTACTCCTACTACTCCTACTCCTACTCCTACTCCTACTCCTACTCCTACTCCTACTACTACTACTACTACTACTACCACTACCACTACCACTACCACTACCACTACTACTACTACTACTACTACTACTACTACTACTACTACTACTACTGCTGCTGCTGCTGCTACCACTACTACTACTACTACTACTACTACTACTACTACTACTACTACTACTACTACTACTACTACTGCTGCTGCTGCTACTACTACTACTACTACTACTACTACTACTACTACTACTACTACTACAACTACTACTACTACTACTACTACTACTACTACTACTACTACTACTACTACTACTACTACTTGCTATGATGATGATGATAATAATAATAATAGTGGTGATGATTTAAGACAACGACAAGAACAAACGACATTGACCAGATGATGATGATGATCATGATGATGATGATGATGATGATGATCTTTGACGATGATCCCGACGGCGATTACTCCGATGCATACAACGACAACAACGCTGACGACTAAGATAACGATGTTGTGTATGATGATGATAATTACGATGAGGATCGGAATAAATAAATAATGATAGTGGCAACAACAGTGGCGGCAATAACGGCGGAGATGATGATAATTATGATAGTGGTGATTGTTGTGGTAGATATGACCGCAACAGTGGCGGCAATAACGGCGGGGATGATGATAATTATGATTGTGGTGATTGTTGTGGTAGATATGACCGTGTCAATGTCAACGACGACGATAATGACGATGATGACGGTGATGATGGTGCTGGGTCCTTTTATATGATGACTGTTCTGTTTGATTGTTTAGGTAATTCACGTTCTACGAAACAAGATTGAAGATACGTCAACATCGGCAACCTTTCAATACACAATGCAAGATGTCAAGAAGAAGGTAGGATTAATAAAACGTTTAGTAGTACATGAGTGAGGATGTATATAGATGATTAAGTGGTTCCAGTACGCAACACAAACACATGCATATTCTGTAACAACAGAGGAACCCATTTTAGCTATGCCCATCTCTAACTAACCTCCACCCACACTTCGCCTGAGTTTGGATTGATCGATCCCTGAACTCATTGACTATCAATTTCCAGAGCACTATACAAATAAGCTGCTGAATAGTTTGTAACTGGCTGATGTTGCAGAATATTTATTAAATAGTAAAAACATACAATTAATGACAACAACGCTTAGTCCGTCATCAGTTAATCGTTCATGACGAACCTATATACGCCATTCATGATGCCATTGATTATGACGTCAGCCTACACGTCACGTAGATGATTATGACGTCAGATGATTGATGGATAAACTGGAATCCTCAATTCCCGGGATCACAATTACAAGGTAATTATACAAGTAAGTTGTTGGACATTTCGAAATTAATTTGAATTGAAGCTGCTGATACCTATGACAACAAATGCTGTCAGTCAAATTGGTTTCAGAATATCCAACAGAAAGTTTTTTAAAATTTCTTAAATTGTGACGTCCGCTAAAACGTGTCGTATTGTGATTATGACGTCATATACTTGGGTGCCAGATTGGATCCTCCCACAACTTAGCCCCTTTACACTGATATCAGCCAAAAATGACTTCTGCATTGGTCTTGAGAAACGCCCATTTGCAGACCAAGAGTAGACTATTTTTTTAAATTTATCACTGGAATAACTGGCTCGATAACCGAGCCTGCCATTCCAGTGGTAAATTTTCAAAAATAGTCTTCTCTTGTTCTGCAAATTTACATTTTAGATGACAAAATTGAAATTTTTTTGAATAAATTTCAGGGTTAAAAGGTTAATGACTATAATAACTTTGTCATGAAACTCGACATGTTGTTGTTGGTTTGACAGTCTGTCGCTCTGTAGGTCCTTCAGGCGGTCAGTCTAAAACACAAGTTGCGCTTAGAGGCGTGGTTACTTAATATTGATAAAAATAAATTCAAAGTAAAAAATATTCTTTTGTAATTTATTCAACATTTTTAATACAGACTGGAGGTGGAGACGATGATGATGATGACAGGTGGGAAGAGCTTATGGAAAAGGTATGGACTAATTGGTTAGAAATAAACACAGCATATTCACACGCACACAATTAAGCACACACGTGCATCAAAGACGCACGCGCGCACACGCATGAAAAATTGCTGATAATAAGGTATTAAAGACAATAACATGGCATGTGACAGCCAAGTGTGGAGTCGGGGTAAAAGCCTGCTGATTATGATATTATTTTGATTGCTTTACAGAAAGACAAAGAGATAGATGCACTCATAAAGAAACTACAGGCGTTGGAAAAAGCGGTCTCTAAAGCGAATGGTGTTTAGCAACAAATTCCGGACTAGGAGCACCGACCTCGACTCAGTTGACGTCCATTTAATCTGTGATGAATGAAGTGTGTGTCCAGCTGACGTCCATTTAATCTGTGATGAATGAAGCGCGTGTCCAGCTGACGTCCATTTAATCTGTGACGAATGAAGCGTGTGTCGGTGGTGTTACCAATGCCGGCGCTGTTTTAACCATTTCATAGCGAAGACGGCAAGAGCCGGCCTCTGCTGTGGTCATGACGAATGTCCATTTGCTGGCCAAGAGAAGACTATTTTCAAGATTTTACCACCGTAATGACTGGCTCGATAACTGGGCCAGTCACTCAAGTAGTAATTTTTTTGGTAAAAATATTCATCTCTTGACCCAAAAATAGATATTCAATAAGAAAATACATTTCTTTTCAAAGGGTTAAAATACAACCATACAGTACCGTATTCACATAGAATCAATTTCAGCTCACCCTCGAATTTATTTAAGAAGATTAAAATTTTCTCATAGAAAATGTCAATTTGCAGACCAAGAGAAGAGTATTTTTGAAAATTTATCACTGGAATGACTGGCTCGATTATCGAGCCAGTCATTCCAGTGGTAAATCTTCAGAAATAGTCTTCTTTTGGTCTGCAAATGGACATTTCTCAAGACCACTTCAGAAGCCGTTTTTAGCTGATATGAGTGTTAATGGGTTAATTTTACAATTTATGTGATTTCTCGATTAACTTAATTACGTCATTCTCCGTGATACGTACGCTATCTGATTTTACTAGATGTGACAAGCTAAGAACAAATTTGACTTCATCAGGTAATTACGGTTATTGCTGTGTTATCCGATCAGGCAGTGACAAACTAGCGCCAACACTGAGCCTTGTAAGTAACGTGACTGGTTAGTTCTCGTCACTAGTATAATATGAAAATTCTATTAATATACAGTTATAATGAAGTTGAACAGACATGCTAAATGGTACAAGAAATAACCAAAAAAATATTAACCACAATTATTATTTGTACCATAAAATGTACCGGCCCAGTTCCATGTTATCGTTAAAGGCGTATATTCACACCAAAATGCTTGAAAATGAAATTGTTTAAATTGTATACCTTTAGAGTCTTAGGCCGTGTTCTCAATATCAGTATGGCGTTATTCCCTACTCTCCAGCGAGAACGCGGCCTAAGTCCGTGTTCTCACTAGAGACTTAAACCTGAATAACGCCATACTGATATTCAGGATTAACGCCGCTTTTTCTCACTCGAGACTTAACCGGCGTAGCGCAATGAAACGAAATAAATCTTAACATATGATGATCTTATTATGCATAGATTAATATATATCTTTTAATTTGTGAAACTGAATTAGTGACACGAGTCTCAAATTCAACTACACAACTACAACAAAATTATATCAATTTATATGGCACGAAATCATCATATGTTAAGAATTATTACGTTTCATTATATATAGGTACACAATTTAAGGCCGTGTTCTCACTAGAGAGTAAGGCCGTGCTCTCACTGGCGAGTTAATCAGGAATAACGCCATACATCAATATATTATCAATATAAAATTCATTATAACTGTATATTAATTAATGTATGGCGTTATTCCTGATTAACTCGCCAATGAGAGCACGGCCTTACTCCCTAGTGAGAACACGGCCTTAAATTGTGTACCTATATATAATGAAACGTAATAATTCTTAACATATGATGATTTCGTGCCATATAAATTGATATAATTTTGTTGTAGTTGTGAAGTTGAATTTGAGACTCGTGTCACTAATTCAGTTTCACAAATTAAAAGATATATATTAATCTATGCATAATAAGATCATCATATGTTAAGATTTATTTCGTTTCATTGCATCTAGGCACACACTCCGACAACCAATTTTAACAATAATATTCCCAAACATTCTGACCAGTGTGAATAGCCAGCTTTAAGGCCCATCTGCTTAATCAACTCACCTTTCCAGTTTATCCATCCATCCATCACATGACGTCATAATCAACTAAGTGACGTGTAGGCTGACGTTATAATCATGACGTCATGAATGAATCGCAATAGCCCGTCTTAACCGCTTAATTCATAGAATCGCGATAACGTCATCACAAATAGATTTCCCATAATACCCTGGGAGCGACGCCATTTATAGAGGGGCAAATTTACCAATGGGCCGTAAAACTTTAATTACACTTTCTTTACTAATTTGCAAAATTCACTCATGATTTTATGTTTTCTGATACCGGGCGGGTTTATTACATATACTCAGATAAAGGATTTAATGGTTTGAGCTTCATGGAAAACGTAAACAATGCATTGATTTGAGCAGTCCTCTTTAGCGTGTAGTAAGTTTGCCCCAACTTTAATGGCGGCCGATCTCAAGATGCCCGGATGTGCGAAAATAAGAATAGCCCGACATGTTGTACGAATTATATGTTTTTGCTGTTTGATAAACATGCTGTTGAATGTTTTGAAACTAATTTGACTGGGCGCTGTTGCTGCCATAGGCACCAACAGCACCCAGTCAAATTAGTTTAGCAAAAACTAGAAATGTCCATTCATCTATGAAAACAGATTTGGATAATAACACTTGCAAAATTTCAAGTCATTCACGTAGAGGTAAACTGTTCAATAATATTTCCAATTAACTCTCAGTTGATAAAGACTGGTGACTGTCACAGACTGGTGACTGGTACAGGCTGCTGACTGGTACAGACTGGTGACTGTCACAGACTGGTGACTGGTACAGGCTGCTGACTGGTACAGACTGGTGACTGTCACAGACTGGTGACTGGTACAGGCTGCTGACTGGTACAGACTGGTGACTGGTACAGACTGCTGACTGGTACAGACTGCTGACTGTCACAGACTGGTGACTGGTACAGACTGCTGACTGTAATAGACTTGTGACTGTAATATAATGGTGACTGGTACAGACTGGTGACTGGTACAGACTGGTGACTGGTACAGACTGCTGACTGTCACAGACTGGTGACTGTTACAGACTGGTGACTGTTACAGACGGGTGACTGTCACAGACTGGTGACTGATACAGACTGCTGGCTGTCACAGACTGGTGACTGGTACAGACTGGTGACTGTCACAGACTGCTGCCAGGTATAGACTTTCATTAACACTTTAAGTCCAAAATCTCAGATTCAAATCAACCATAAAAATAATGTGATTTTTCTAATAAATTATGTTAGTGTTCAATGGGCTAATGACCATCTGTGACTACAGTCAGCTCGACGACTTAGAGCTGAAAAACGGCACCATCTGTCGCCCTCCTCTCATATATGTCTGACTATGATTTGTTGTCATATCAAGTGCAAGCATTTAACTTACCGACTGTCATAGATTTATCTTCTTAAATCCATTCTACATGTCTGCATCCACTTCCTCTTGCC
This sequence comes from Chaetoderma sp. LZ-2023a, assembly GCA_034401795.1. Lineage (NCBI taxonomy): Eukaryota > Metazoa > Mollusca > Caudofoveata > Chaetodermatida > Chaetodermatidae > Chaetoderma > Chaetoderma sp. LZ-2023a. Next base: position 77,298,473 of record CM067375.1, read on the forward strand.
AGGTCGCCCTCAGGGCCTAGACTCATCTTCAAAAATACTATTTCCGTTTTTCTCTTAAAGCTGGTGGTGGTGGTGGTGGTGGTGGTGGTGGTGGTGGTGGTGGTGGTGGTGGTGGCGGCGTGGATAATAGGGAGTGCCAAAATCACTAACTGGTCAATTGAGGAATCAAGTTTCTCAGGCGATCATATGACATCATAATCAACTACGTGACTGTACGCTGATGTCACAATACATTACGTCATGAATGACTCGATTTAGTCCGTCTTAAACGCTTAATAGTCCGCCAGGTTATACGATTTGTATGTTCTTTCTATTTAATAAATAAAGCACCTAGTCAAATTAGTTTCAAAATATTCAACAACTTACATGTACAGTTTTCTGGAAATTGATAGTCAGAGAGTTCAAGGATCGATCGATCCCAACACAGGTGGCGTGTGGGTGGAGTCTAGATAAAATTGGCTGTGCATGGCTAAAACTGGATTTCTCCATTGACATTGTTCCACCAATTTACACACCCTTTAAAAAGATTCTAATACACACCATGCTAATGACAACAATACTTGAGAGGGGATAAAATGGTATTGTCATTCATTAAAGTACACATGTACATGGCCTCAACATGGCATCTATGATGAAGAGTTGATTACTAAAAATACACATTGGCGTACCTCAAGAGGATATTTTTGTTCAAATACTGAACATAGGATGTTATTATTTGTCTCTGTATATAGACAACCACACAATCTCTTAAGACTAAGTAACTACACTAATAAACATTGTGTATTATTATATAGACTTAATTACTTATATAGTTGTTAAATAACAATCATGCAACTAGTCGAACACAAAATCTTGAAAGCGTAATGTTTACTTGTTGCTTTGTCTGATCGAGTAGTCTGCACTCTCCAGGTGCCAGTCATGGGCGGCCAACTATCAATCGGGGTTTCTTCCAGTTCATTGGATTCCGCAGTGCTGTTGTTGCTTTCGTCTACCGGGGACTCATCCGTTCCACTCCTGAGAACTCACCTAAAACACTTTTCCAGGCAATACAGCCTCGAGGTAGCTCAAACGATAATGCTTCCGGAACTGGTTGAGCTGTATGCTCAAGTTAGTCCCGCTTTCCATGTAAGCTTTTCTGCGCGCTGTTCTGCTAGCTGAAAAGTCGATCTAGTGCATTTAGATAAAACTATTTGCACTTGAGCGTTTCAGATCGCTGAACCTCTCGCGCAGATTCAAAACCCGTCGCTCAGTGAGCGAATTTTCTGCCCGCTTTTCTGCGAGCAGAAAAGTCGGTTTAGTGTATTTCGATAGAACCATTTCCATAGGAGCGTCTCCGTGCATCGGGTACAAGCGCGTGTTGTGCATGTTGATCTTGTGTGCATGCACGTTGCCTTATAAGCAGATTATTTTGCAATATTGACTTTGAACGCTATGCAAATATAATAATGATGCCATGCATTTTCTTTTGTATTATTTGCGCAAGAGACAAAGAACTCGCATTCGTATGATGCAGTTAATGCAGTTGACAAACCAAAAAAGAGAGCACAGATTTTGGGTGCATGAAATTTTGCGAAAAAGGCAAGAGCATGAGACATATTATCACCTAGTACACGAACTAGAGATGGACAAGGATACATATCATGAATATTTCCGAATGCCACGTGAGAAAATGGAATATGTGCTAAGCTTAATTTGTGGGACCAGCAATACAGAAGAAGATGCTGATCAGAGAGCCTATGGATGCAAAGCATTTGTATCAGGTACGAATAACAGAAGGACAAGATAATTATATAAGCAGGCAATCTTTATTGTTTGATATTGCTTTCAAATTATTCTGAGGGACTTAACTCTGGAAAACAGCCGGATTCGCTGGTAAACTCGCCAGCATGGAAATAGACAAACCCGGGAGCGGAAAAGCATGCGAGAGTACGCGAGCAGAAAAGCATGCGAGAACACGCGAGCAGAAAAGCATGCGAGAACACACGAGCAGAAAAGCATGCGATAACACGTGAGTGGAAAAGCATGCGAGAACACGTGAGCGGAAATGCATGCGAGAACACGCGAGCGGAAAAGCATGCGAGAACATACGAGCAGAAAAGCATGCGAGAACATACGAGCAGAACATTTTCTATGAGAAAATTTAAATTTTCTTGAAGAAATTTAAGTGTTAAAGGGTTAACTGGCGGACTATACTCTCTGACGTTACCTCTAACTTTAATGGGCTCGCATATAAGCTTTTGATTATGTCCATCCATCTACTATCAATATAATAATCATCTAACTCACTGACTTATATCCTGTTAGAGATTTATCTTTTTAACGTATCCCACGTGCCTGTATCCACTTCTCCTCGCTAGGTCGCCATACAGTCCTCGACTGACCTTCAAACCTACTACTTACGATTTTCTCTTAAATCTGGTCGCGGTGAGAATAGGGATGAGCAAAAATCGGTAATTGGTCAATTCCCAAAAAACAAACATAAGCATGTCTGTTGAACATTAAATACAACTACCGATTGTTAAAAATAAACATGAACACATGATGGGACTAAACTCTTTCTTTGCTCTATGAGCAGTTATGTTTAATTAATTTTATTTTTAAATTTAAATTTCACTCACATATAGCAATTGTAATTATCGTTTTGCAATGATTTACAAAATATATGCATGAATAAAAATAGTATTTCTTTTGCTAAGGAAGCTTATCTCTCTTATGCCAGCAATGCAAATAGACTGTACACGCTTAATTAGAGCTTAGTTTATAAGCTTCATATGCAAATACATAGAGCATGGTGACTATATAACTACCGTTAGTTGCCAAGTAAGCGAAATAGTGAAATAGAAACACTGCCTACACAGTTGTGTATTATTATAAATTTCTCATTATGTACACAAATATGGAAGAACTTTGTTTGACGACATCTCATCTGACTTTGGTGCAAAAATACAATCTATTTTGTTTGGAGACTGATATGGTTAAATCGGTATTTCTGCATTATATATGTCGATGCTTTAATATTATTATTATTATTATTATTATTATTATTATTATTATTATTATTATTATTATTATTATTATTATTATTATTATTATTATTCAAAGACTCTCTCTCTCTCTCTCTCTCTCTCTCTCTCTCTCTCTCTCTCTCTCTATATATATATATATATATATATATATATATATATATATATATATATATATATATATATATATATATATATATATATGTAAAATGCGTGTGTATGGCTGAATTACTGATATCTATTGCTCAAAATATTATGGTTTAAATATTATTTTTTACATGATGTATATTGATTATTATCTACAGGAACTATTGGTATCGCTCGTTAGCTGTTACTCAATACATAGTGATACCTCTGGTTAAATATCAATCGAGGAATATTTATATCTATTGTTTAAATTTAATCAAGGACTATATTTATTTATTGCTTAAGTATTGAAATTGATTGCAGCGACTGTGAATTTGATTATCTGAAATGTATAAACCACTTGTTACAACATGCACCAGTACTTGTGCCTATTATCCTACCACTTTGCACCAGTACTTGTGCCTATTATCCTACCACTTTGATCTATTCTATTATATTCTATTCTATGTATTCTATGTATTCTATCTATGCTATTTATCCCATTCTATCCTATCCTATCCTATTCTATCCCAATCCCATCCCATCCCATCCCATCCCATCCAATCCTATCCTATCCTGCCCTATCCTATCTATTCTATTCTGATCACTCCCTCAAAATCTGACATCGTAGGCACATGGGATAAATAACAACAACAACAACAACAACAACAACGACGACAACAACAACAACAACAACAACAACAACAACAACAACTGCTGCTGCTACTACTACTATTACTACTACTACTACTACTACTACTACTACTACTACTACTACTACTACTACTACTACTACTACTACTACTACTACTACTTTTTCTGTTATTATTTCTCAACAGGAATGATTTCTCAGCTTAATACTGTTTTCTGAAATCTTGAGTACTGACTTGCAAATCTTTTTATTAATGATGTTTCTTTTTACAGATGTGAGCTAATATATTACAGACTCTAAAAAGTAAAATTACGGGTTATTCGAACATTAACATAAACAGTGAGGTGTAAGATATGTATTATTGATATTCATTAACTATTATTTCTAATTGATCTATTTGATTAAAACGTGTGCATAACACGATTCTAATGGTAAAACCCCAGTACCCAGTAGTTCATAGATATCTTTAGAAATAAAATTGATTGAAAGCTGTTGACTCGTTCAGACAAATTTATATCAAATAGGCAATGTGATTCTTTTCAGCCTAAAGAATTTGTTTAATCAAATTTCACTGGTTATTGTGAGTTGTATGGCTTTATCATGCAACAGGTAGAAATTAAGATTGTGCTTGAGAGAGAGAGAGAGAGAGAGAGAGAGAGAGAGAGAGAGAGAGAGAGAGGCCGGTCATGAGGGAGGGAGGGAGGCCGGGAGGGAGGCCAGCCATGAGGGAGGAGGGAGGCCGGGAGAGAGGCCGGCCATGAGGGAGGGAGGGAGCCCGGGAGGGAGACCGGCCATGAGGGAGGGGGGGGGACGGCATGAGGGAGGGAGGGAGGGAGGGAGAGGGAGGGAGAAGGAGGGAGGGGATGAGATACTGGTAGGCCAGCCAGCAGAATGAAGGAAGGAAGGGAGGGAAGAACTGCACTTGTAGACTGCCATTTCATACAGGTACTGTCAAAGTAGATTATACACCTTGAGGCCAGTAAAAGACAACGTCTATCTGAGAACAATGCTTATAGCAGCTCACTGAAGCCACATGACCAATTACTCGTATTTGATTGGTCTAGATAACGTGCGCATGATTCGTATAAAACACAGATCCAGATCAACTGAAACTCTGGATCTATGGATATTTCAGAAACTATTAACCCGATTTGGTTCAAATTTATCACCAGAAATGGTGGGATTATATTATACTATTTATCATTTCAAAACATTTAAAAAATACGCAACATCAGGAACAAAAAATCAAAAGATCTGAAAAATCCGAAATTTCTTTGCAACGTGACACAAAAGCCAGAGGTTGTGGGTCTGCAATCTCTGATTGCTAATACTCCATTTAAAAGGGAATGCATTGATTGTCGTATTTGCCAACATCATACTGACGAAATAGGATGTATGATAAATACTTTACATAGTCTAGTAGCCAATCTAAAAAAACGGTCCTGGTAATTTTTGTTTGATATATAATCTTGAGAGTAAATCCATCAGCATATTATTTGTGTTGGATTTCAAGAAGAATATATTTGATTAAGCCGTATACAGCATTTTTTGCTGCGGGTGTTAGTGACCTGAAAATGTAATTTTTTTTAGTTAACAGTTTTGTTGCATTGTCGTATTTTGCATTATTTTAAAATCCTAAATATATAGTGGTCACTATACGACTACATTATTAAAGCTCCGACCATCACTGAAGATGATAACTATGGGATTTATGGAAATGAGACTGAGCATCCAGCTATTCGTCCATGCGTCAGTCTGACCATCTGATTTGATTGCGAGATCCATAGTCTGGCAGCCAAATGAGATGTTTTACTGAATCTGGAAATTTTTTGTATATTTGTTATTTTTGATTGATTTGTATAACCCCTGGTTTCTTCTATCAAAATCTGCTGTATGGACCTCGGCCACCATTGAGTAGTTTGAGAAATCCAAGATGGCGTCCAATATGGCCGCTATTTCATGCTTTTGGTGTCTAGATATAGGTTTTAAAGGCCAAGGAATCCGTTAAAACAGTATATATGGTTGCTCGGTGACTACATCTATTAAAATTCAATATTGCCGCAAATAATGGCTATCGTTACGTGTGTTGGGCTCTAAGTTACTTCATATTATTGGCCATTTGAGTGATACATTTTCAAAAATAGTCTTCTCTTGGGATGCAAATGGATATTTCTCACGACCACTCCAGAAGCCGTTTTTGGTTGGCCTGAGTGTTGAAGGGGTAATTACTGTGTTGTGCCTGACAGCAGGATTCACTATAAAAATTGATGAAGTTGGGTAGGGCCTGATGGGTGTGGGTGGGATGAGGTGGAGCAATACTGTGGTTGGAGCCAACACTTAGGGGGCGAGTCGCTATGGGGGCACTATAGGATATGAAAAACCTGGGATGGGTGACTATCGCCTCCCCTTATATGCCAGCACGGATGCCTAATTGTATTTAGCTGGGTGAAAATTCATGTTTACAAACTACCTGTAATAAATGCACATTACTAATTACTACACTAGCTATAGCAACAATGTGTGCTGCCTGATGCTGTGCAACTTCCTTGACATTGTGTCGATATGAGCCAACACAAATTTGTTCAGCTCATGGAGGATGGAGTACCATGGATGAAAATGCTGTGCGATATGTGCACCAACAACATATGCACAGACCTGCTTCCGCCTTTAATAGGGTGATCCACTTCTAGCTATGCCCCGGACATTTCTCGCGAAGTTCCGTCCACGGTTTGCATGTATTGGGATCGATTTATATACTTTGGACCGTGAATTCCTAGAATACCAATTTCAAGATAAATGTACAGGTAAGCTGTTGAATATTTTGAAACTAATTTGACTGGGTGCTGTTGCTGCCTATTCACTCAAATTAGCTTCAAAATAATCAACAAAATGTTTATTAAAGAGTACAGACATACAATTCGTACACTAGACGGACGATTCAGTGCACATGACTGAGCAAGATACATCATTCATTACATCTTTTGATTGTGACGTCAGTCTACCTGTGACGTAATTCATTATGACGTCATATACTTGAGTGACAGATCGCATCCATCCATTTAGTAGTAGTGTCGGAGTTAAAATGATACCACCTCCCTCAACTGGCCGCCGTTCGGCGATTCGTGGCCCCTACCACCCTCTCAATCCCTGGGGAATAGGTTGTTGAGACGGGGGCCACCAGGGATCGCCGAACGGCTGCCAGTTGAGAGAGGTAGTATCATTCCGACACTACTACTACCAGGGTCTGAACGCCCATTTAGAGACAAGCCTCCACAGTGATATACACCACTGATCGCCTTGTGATCAACCACACCAGAAAGGCTGGCCTCTATTTCTCTCTCTCTCTCTCTCTCTCTCTCTCTCTCTCTCTCTCTCTCTCTCTCTCTCTCTCTCTCTATTCTGTGTAGGCTCAGACAAACACGTAGTCTCTACCAGAGTCGCATCGGCATGATGGGACCACCCATAGTGGCTTCCATCTACCTTGACAACGCTCACCTGGGAGGATGCTAAAGTGATTATCATTTGAACCATGGCAGACTCTGGCATGTTCACATGTTACGCAGAGAATCTGGTGCTGAGCAGGGGTCTCCAGCAGACAACCACGTCCTACCCTCTCCACCCCATAGAAGTGGCAGACAAACTCGATCTCTTCACGTGCGTGAAAGCGGTCGTAAATGTTTCTCCGCAAGGGGTCGACCCAAGGATTGTACTGGGGGGGCATCCCTGAAGTGGGCCCACTTGGCATCAAATATCATGGCAGTCTCAGCGCCCTGTGCCACTGCTGTAGACGCCAGCACGAGCAGTATGATGAGAATCATGGCTATATATGAAGAGTTAAACTGAACAGAGTGAACCCAACCCCTCGAGAAATATATGTGCCAGATCGAACCCTGTTCCATTCGGATCGATAGTGATCTTCATCCCCTCATGGGCAGAGGCTAGCTGCTTCACTCTGCCACCGGCTAAGAAACGTAGCTCTAGGACTATATGAGTCGTTTGCGGGCTAGTGAGTCTGACTCACTGAAGCAGTTTAACAGCACCCTTGGCTTTGGAGACATGTGACACACCATCCACCCGTACGATGCCCTCCTGGAAGTTAACAGCTTCTTCTGGTCCTTCGAATGGACGACGCAGCAGGAGCTTTCCACCTGTAACCCCGATTCGGTGACCCACTCTGGTCAGGGAGACACCGCCACCTATGTAGGTGAGGAATGATGATCCCCGATTGTAGAGCTTTCGAGCTGTCCCATCCGTTTTCACAACAGTGGAGAGGGGAGCAACCTCTATGCCAATGACTGCCGATGTAGGGCCAACCATGTTTGCCAGTCACCCCCAGGCCCAGCGCAGGTCAATAGCAGACCATCATGGGTCTACGACGGGCCACCGCTCGAATAGGGTTTGACCAGATGAAAGCTGAGGTCGTTATTTAGGGTGGTGATGTCTGCCACCTCTGTATCCGAGAGCTCAATCAACGGCTCGAGGATGTACTTCTTCTTCGGGAAATCGTACCGAAACACGATCTTGTGGCCATCTATGTTGCGAGCCAGGCACTCCTTCTACACATCCTTGAGGTATGTGAGCAGCTCCACCCCATCACCACCAATGGGGTGGGGGGAGAATGCCTTTGAGTTTGCTTCATACTGTAGGGCGAATGACTTGCCATCGCTCTCTTCTACCTTGGCAGCATCAACTGCGTACACATCTGCCAGGTCAGCAAGACCAGTCGAGTGAGCAAATATGGGTTCCATACCATGCTCTAGGAGGGGTTTGAACAGGACATATAACCATGCTGATTGTCCGACTGCTGCTCTCTGGTGGTGAGAACATAATCTCACCCTCTCTAGAGGGGAGACGGGTGATACAGTACCATGTAGAATGGGTCCTCTTCGAGGTGCCCCAGCTGGGCACTACATACATACACGCTGATGTGCTACATCAACCTCCGGGCAGTGCGCACAGCAGCTCACTGGTAGAAGTCGGCCGGGACGTGATAGAGTATCTCCCAGGTGCCAACAGCAACCTATGGAAAACTATCAGTCCTAGCCTGTTCACACTTGTAAATCACCTGTTTGACAGCCCCTCCATTAACATATATGCCAGTACAGATGGGATATCCGACGCCCATTTAGAGTTTACCCTCTTACTACTCATTGACCTGACATGATATCACACCAGGAATATCTGACCTTTGCCGAGATGATGAAGAGCCAGCTACAGAGTTGCCCCTTCATGACCCCTGCACAGATAAAGACCTTAAACGAACAGATGCTCACCCTGCAACAAGAAGGAGAGCGACTACAGCGGGAGAGCTGGTACCAACAGAACGCGAGCATTGCAAGGAGGCGAAGGAACAGTGAAGGTTCCCGATACTGGCAGGCCCTCCTGGAGGAGAGTAAGCGGGATGCAGGAGTCTTGACAGACGACGATGAGCCAGATGTCTACGACGATGTTACAGACGAGGATGAGCCAGATGTCATACAGTGGGAAGAGGAGGTGGCGCAGAAGTGTAAGACCAAGAAAGCCATCCAGTGGCGGACCTACTTGGTCATAAGGTGAAGTTGTCACGTCTCAGAAAGCTACTGGCACCCGACATAGTGCTCGACGACCCCTGTCTAAGAGACGTCTGTCTCAACACCAGCAAGCTGGCAAGGTTCGTCAGGCTCTCCAAAATGAACCCTTCTATGACTCATGAGAAGATTCTGCAGGTGATGCAGGTTTAATCTCCAGGTATACTATGGCAAAATCAGATTGCAGGTTTCATTTCCAGGTATACTATGGCAAAATCAGAGTGGCGGAAGCAACCAGAACTATAGCCCTCCCTGACGGCTGACGAGGGCGGTACCATCCACGGCTGGCGACTCCAGCAGATAGAGTTTAAGAGTGAGCATTTTTACATTCCCCATGGCACGGACACCACACGAGACGGAACCGATGGTTTTATGCCACCTCCGAAGGATGTATCATTTGAATGACATATGCAATGGCGCAGACTTTTACAACCTTGATCACATTCCTGAAGGGGGAACCGAACCCGACTCCTTATATTGGAATTCCAAGCATGTGCGGCACAATCGTGTTGCCAACCGAGCCACGTCTCGCCCTTTTGGCACAGGTCTTAAGTTTGTTACAACAGCGACCATGGTTCCAATTACAATTCGGTTGCTTCAACAATTGTACATCTAACACATTAATATGGTTGATTATATTTTACCTCCTCATACTTAACTACAGTAGACCCTAAGTTGTTTCAATTTTCCCAAGCCTTCTATTATGAAAATAGGTCACATATTAGCTGTCCTCACAATTAAATGGCATAGGCTAATCATAACAGGGCCACTTCTGTTCATTTTATATGTTAATGATTTACCCATGTGTGTCAACAATCTTATGGATATGTATGCTGATGATACAACTATGCATGCTGCTAGCTCAAATGTCGCTGAAATTCAAGATAATCTAATTAACGGTATGAAGTCGGTAGAAGAATGGTGTGTAAATAATAAAATGTTGTTAAATACGGACAAAACTAAGTTTATGATGTTAGGAACTAAGCATAAATTGAAACAAGTAAATAATAATGTTATAATCCCTACAAATCGTGGAAACTTAAATGTTGTGGAATCTGACAAACTTTTAGGAGTATACATAGACAATACGCTTGCATGGAAAGAACATATAGGCAAACTTTGTAAAAAGATTTCGTCCTTGATTTATATTCTACGAAAAAATAAACATTATCTTAGCATTGAGCAACGAAATCTGTTCTATAAGTCGTATATCCTTTCACACATTGATTATTGTAGTCTTGTATTTTGCCCGTCTTCGCCGACATTATTGGATAATTTAGAAAAACTACAAAAACGGGCTGCTAGGGTGATATTAGACATGCCTTACAGGACACCATCTGCACAACTATATGACACATTAAACTGGACAAATTTAACTAAAAGAATGCAAATTAAAATGGTATTATGACATATAAATCTAGAAATGGTCTGGCCCCTTGTTACATGAAAGACATGTTCACTTCCGTTGGGGTGGCGCACACTAGAAATCTACGTTCCAAAACACGCAATCACCTACAACTTCCGAGGATTAAAACGGAATATGGCAGAAAAAGCTTCAAATACACTGCAGCGCAACTGTGGAATTCTCTGCCTGAAACGATTACTCAGTCTTCTACTCTGCTGACATTCAAATCAAATAAACATGAATATATTACTAAATTATAGTGATATATGGGCAATGTGATTTCACCTTTTTACTTGTGTTCTAATATTGCATATTTTGTTTATTTAAAAATAGCTGTGTATGTGTGAATGAATGTGTACGACCTTGCGCGTATGTATGCGTGAACGGTGATTCGAACATCGACATTCGACGAGGTAATTATTCTGCAATACTGTTTTAGTAATATCTATCGAAAATGAACAAATATGTTAATTATCTAATTTAACAGTCATTTTACTTGTGTTATAATATTGTACATTTTGTATATTTGTAAATAGTTATATATATGTGCGTGCGTGCGTGCGTGCGTGCGTGCGTGCGTGCGTGCGTGCGTGCGTGCGTGCGTGCGTGCGTGCGTGCGTGCGTGCGTGCGTGCGTGCGTGCGTGCGTGCGTGCGTGCGTGCGTGCGTGCGTGCGTGCGTGCGTGCGTGCGTGCGTGCGTGCGTGCTTGCGTGCGTGCGTGCGTGCGTGCGTGCGTGCGTGCGTGCGTGCGTGCGTGCGTGCGTGCGTGCGTGCGTGCGTGCGTGCGTGCGTGCGTGCGTGCGTGCGTGCGTGCGTGCGTGCGTGCGTGCGTGCGTGCGTGCGTGCGTGCGTGCGTGCTTGTGTGTGTGCGCCAGTGCGTGCGTGCGTGCGTGCGTGCGTGCGTGCGTGCGTGCGTGCGTGCGTGCGTGCGTGCGTGTGTGTGTGTGTGTGTGTGTGTGTGAGGGCCTCGGGAAGATCAGTTTACTGACGATGTATACCCTCCTTAAATAAAGATTATTATTATTATTATTATTATTATTATTATTATTATTATTATAGATACCATCAGGCAGAATCTCGTCCATGAGGCAGAAAAATACAGCAGAACATGCAGGTGATATAAGACTGCCTACAATGTCCTCGCGCGTACAACCACTGCTGCGGGTGTGATTGGAGCCAGTGCTGGGGTGGAAGCTGTGGCCACATCCCGCTGGGTGGCATGACACTAGCCGCCACTGTCTTGGCCACAGGCTTGGGGGTGGGGCAGCGGCAGATCACAAGGAGGCTGGAGAAGCATGCTAAATATGTGACACTGGCACAGAGTATGCTACGGACTATCAACGAGCCTGTCAGCAAAGCTCTCGAGGATGGCCAGGTCACCGATGAAGAGTACCACCATATATTGGAGGTCCAAGCCCTGCACCGCATCGAGAAACCTAAAGTGCGACAGCAATACCTCAAAGGCTCCAGCAGGCAGGTTGATATGGAGGAGTTAAAAAACGAGATGTTACGGCGAGGTCGCCTCGCTGGTCTCTGGAGTCGAGACGACTACAAATAGTGTGCTGCCTGTACGGTAGCTTTAAGAACACCAGAATAGATGGCCTTCCCACTGAACATCACGACAGTCATCCGGAGCCAACCGCCCCAACTGCGTACACTCTTAACTGGCCTGAGAGGTCTACTGGAAGATATATCAGAGCTAATACCATTCTCCATCACAGTGGATGGACGGTCCCGAACCAGCTTCTCCGTCAACCCACAACAGCTGACCAACCGCCCCATCACCATCAAGGATGCGAAGCAAGCTCATACTTGGATGGCTGTTCCAAGCCTCTCATACTGGAATCAGCAGCTGAACTTTGCCGTGTGGTGTGCCACGGCAGGATGTGGAGTAAGTTCCACCCTGCTTCACTCCTATTCTGGTACTCCTGAAGCTGTGCTCATCGCCACCTGTCTCAGATTCCACGTGTACTTCACGGTGTGACGAATCCTCCATGAGCTGGGTGCAAGCCTCCCTGATACAAACGACTTCGACCCACAGCTCAACAGTCATAGCATCTCAGCGGCCAGCAGAGTTCAGCGCTCACCCAGGCTATCGGTGGCATGGTGGTGACAACAGCGGTCTAGGGGTTATGTACGGTGATCCAAGACGTGACTACTCAGGATTCCCCTATCGAACCCCCCCCCCCCCCACGAGTAGGCCGTCAGAAGACAGCGACATTCTCGTTCGATCCAGACTCTGAACCTGGAGCGCTGGTTCAAAATCTGCACATCACTGGCTTGCGGCAGGACTATCCAGATGTGTGGAAGTACATTGCCCCACACACCACCTCAGGCCTCACACCAGCAGGGATCATTCGGATCAACCAGTCGCTGGAAGCACTGTGCTTACAGCACAGACCCAGCTGCGGCATTCCATAGATGGTGTCAGCGGAGGAGAGGTCCAGGCCATGTTCATCAGTCTCGTTGAGGATATGATCTTCGTGGCAGACCCCAGTAGTCTTATTGCTAAGTTCCAGCAGGGGTTGCAGAAACTTGACTTTGCTATTTCACCACACCTACAGTTGATTCCGAGGAACATGATCGTGAACATCAATGACCTCCAAGTCAGGGGCTATAACAACATGTTAGTCGAGGGGAGTTCCCCCGGTGTCAACTTCAGCTTCAACACTCACATCAACGCACCTACGCATAGTACCGGCCACACAGTCATTCCGACCCTGGCACTGCAGCCAGTCGACATGGCCGCTCCAGGCATTCGGACCCCAACACTGCAGCCAGTCGACACGACACCACTTCCCGTGGTAGCTCTACGAGTGTTGTCAGGCCTAGCTATCGTGGCGCTCGGGATCAGCCTACACCGCCGCTAGCAAATCAGCTATACCACTATCCTGACTCTCTACAGTAGCAGTGGGGACCACGGTGTGACACTGAACCAGTTTGGCATGCCCTACAGCCCCTATACCCGCTGCCAACATGCACATCCAAGGGCTGGCGTGTTCGGCACCGCATCCTTTTTCCAGCTTGTAGTATCGCAGAGCCTTGTTCAGCTCTGAGTCCGGTGAGGCCATGTCGGTCTGCAACTGCTGGAACACATCTGAGAGATACTCCCGATCCTTGTAGAAACCTTTAGCTCACAGGAGCTGCTCGACGATACTCCCGCCCACGATAAGGTATTCGAGGAAGCAGATCTGTCCCTTACCAAATCCTAGATAGAGCTTCACAGCTGTCAGCTCCTCTGTCAGCTCAGAACCGGAGAGCTGAGCGAGCTCATCTGGTGTCTTCTTCTTGTAGTCCTTCAACTCCCTCTGGAAGACATCATAGTACGTCTTGCATAGCGTGAGCCCTGACATGTTTAAGATGTCTCAATAGAGAGATGAATATTCCTCAGTACCAACCTGGCCACCTGGCAGATGCAGACTGGGAAGATCTTATTAGCTCTCTCGATAGGGGATGCAGACATTTAACCACATTGTATCCTCAGTGCTTAAACAATGGCATCAATGGTACAGATCGTGAAGCAACTGCCCGAGAGCCAGGCAAGTCTTCAGAAGGTGGAGAACCTGCTGTGAACCAAGACACAGAAGTTACTGACCAAAGCAAAACCTCTGGCAGTCCATGTCGCCAGTAACGTGGTGGCGAATGTGGCCATGGTGCAGATGACAGGGGGAAATGAGTTTCTTCCTGCTGCCACTGGGGCTGTCCTCGCTACAGTGGTGAGTGGGGTTGCCGGGCACTGTCTCGGAATAACTCACACCATCCCAAAGATCGCCCTTAGTGGTGTCTCCTACACTGTTGCCGCCAAGATCATGGGTGCATGTGTTACTCTAATGGAGGCCATGGTTCTAGGGCTAGCAACGAGTGCAATGGCTGAGATCATTGTCGCCTACGTTTAAAAACTCTGAATAGTGAGAGATGGCTCACGAGATCCCTGCAGCATATGAGGCATGGCGTGTAGCCCATAGTCGAGCACGCGGACTGAGGATTGCCAATGCCCGGGAATGGTCGACCGCCCACGAAGCATGCCCCTGCAGAGGGCCAGTACCCTGTGCACTGCTACCTATTCCATTGGCCGACTGCGTGGTCCTCCTATGCTCAACTATTTCACTGGGGGTATGACTAGTAGATTTAAGCCATCTATATATAGCACTATGACTCTGTCACTCACAGACCTAGAAAGCAAAGAGCTAGGCGATCTTGCTCACTTGGGCGAGGCATGCCTCGGTTCACAGGACACTGTTGCCCCTATCTCCTTCCTAGACTTCGATGAGAAGGGAAACCCGTGGGAGATCCGAGGTACCATCCCAGCCCGAGATCTCATCGGGAACACTGATATGGTAGGACAATCGGCCATTAACAAGGCCAAGACTGTATACAAGGGGATGGGCATCAAGGAGCGGGCAATGATACGAGGTATGCTCGGAGTCGTTGAGGCTGGAGCCATCAAGGTTATGGCTGAGTCCTTTGCACAGAACCTGGTTAAGGATCTCCTGAAATCATGGAGCTCATTGCAACGGGATGTAGAGAATCTCAAGGTAGGCACCATCAGGCTGAGCCATATCACTGTTGATGGCCCAGCGGGTGCTACCGCCAGCCTCCAGCTACCAGAGGTGAAGAAGTCAGGGTTCTTTGGTGTGGCGTTTAAGACCACAGGTTAGTCATGGCTTCCCGTGCATGTATCATACAGATACTGGATGTACTAGACACTGTGGGTGCTGACACAGGCCCTCTACACCATCTTCTCAGCTGCTGCTGGGATTTCATGCTTGACGCCGCCATCGCATCCTTCATATTTGCCGGAGGTGCAGGATTCCCCATGCTGCAGGTAAAAGAGCTGGTGCAGGAATTATTGCCGTTTAGTCTCCCAGATATAGACGAGGCTACCACCGACCAAGTGCTGACCATCCTCCACACGCATGTCTGTACCATTCGACAGTAGGCCGGCTGATGCTGGCCAGGTGGTGCTGATCATTGCCTCATCAGGACATGGGAAAATATCTTGCTGCGGGCTCTCATGGCCAAACATCTACACTCTCAATATATCCTTCTGGTGTCTGACTCTGCCGCTGAGGTGGTTGACAGTAATGATCAATGGTACAATGGCCCAATCACCAAGACGCAGAACCTGCAATCACTGATGGAGAAGCTGCTGGCAGCCCGACTGACAGAACCACTTGTTCTAGTTATCAATGACCCTGCAATGGACCAGAAGACAGTCACCTACCTCAGCAACATCACCAGGCGCATCTGGCACACAAAGATAACTGTCTTCATCCTCTTTCAGAAGTACACCTGCAAGATCTCACTGGACATCCGCCACAATGCATGCCCGGTTGCTATACTTCAGCTCCAAGTGTGGACGTGCTCTGCTCGAGACCATATACGACAGCCTAACCCTCAAGGAGACCAAAGGGGACTTTATCACAGGTTTACAGAGGGCAGATGATCTGTACCGCTTCATCTTCAGCAACAAGGGGACAGGTGAGCTGTCACACTTCAAGCCATCTCTGGAAAGGGTGCAGACCTTCACCTACAAGCTGAATCCGGCCAGAAAACTAGCCTGCTCTATGTGTCATCGCTGACAGCCTGTCCCAGCTGCCGCAACTTGTTTTTCATTCATCAGAAGGCTGAGGAACTTCGTCCGCAGTCTCCGCTACTTCGTCAGATGCTTGAGAACCTTCGTCAGAAGCTACTTCATCAGATGCTTGAGAACCTTCGTCAGAAGCTACTTCGGCAGATGCTACTTCGTCAGAAGGCTTATACTTTCTCTCAAACTCTAGCCACTGAGGGTCCTTGTCTGGGATTTATCTTATTCTGGTTTTTCTCACGGTAGACCCACCTTAGCCATGAATGCCTAGCATTTGACTTGTTAGGGGATTTGATGAGGTAATCCTGGTAGTTATCTGGGAATTTAGTAAATGCTGCCAGATCACTGGCCAATCTCCTGCACCCTCTTTCGTTGAAGATGTGCTCAAAACTGACCCCCTTCCTGAGGGAGTTATATGCTTCGGACTGGATTCTATCCAGCATCTCTCGCTCTTCCTGGCTATGGAGGCTAAATACGGCAGCCCACTTCCCGACCATTAGTAGATCTTTGGGTTCGACCCTCACCCATTGGAGAGCTAGAATAACAGGACTGTTGGTTGGGGGCCACAGGTAGGTTGGGTAGTACCTTGCCCTGAGTGCTGTCAAACTTCCGGTAGAGTATCCGAGTCAGGAGTTCTATTGTACTACGAGCTGGCACTCCTTGCTCTATGGAGTCCAGTATCGCCACATCAGACGGAGGTGTGACCTTGGCCCACTCGTGGATAATGTTGATGTCACGAAGCAGTCCTCGGACCTTGTCACAGTTGGGCAGTGCACGCCGTGGCTGTGACTGTTTTGCCGATTTGTCCTGCTTTTATAGACAATCTGCTGGAGAACTTTACCAAACATGGCAGCCATTTAAAACCTCTATATACCCAGACCGTAAACATGCTGCAGTATGTCCGGATGCGACCATTGAACCCACGACATCACACCACACTGATCCTCGGCAGGACTGCCTCACGGTCATTCAACCCAGTATGCACAATGAGAACCCATTGTCCGCTGCTGGGAAGTACATTGACTTTGCAATCTCGGCACAGATCCATGAGATCAAGAGCATGACACTCGAGTTCAAGCTTCAGAGCACAATAGAACAGACAATAGAGCTCCCGCAGGTTCTGAACAGGTGGGAGATCGTGCAGAGCAACAGCACCGTGGACACCACCTATGTGAACGATGAGTACCGAGTCCTAGGTCCGCTGGCTCATGGACCAACCTTCTATGTGAAGGGAAATGGGTACTACGCTGTGGGGTGCAATGAGGGGTTCACAGAATTTGAACTACTGGCAGGTGTCGAGAAGCCTGTGGCAGTTCCACTCTTAACCCTCCTCAAGAACACGCATGTGAATCCGGCTGCCATGCAGGATAGGCTGTTTCTCTGGGTGTACACTGAGCAGCTCGCAGATGCGACGATGAATGCTCCAAGATCCATGTCTGGAATGAGGAGAATGACCAGGAGCTGAAGCAAACGGGTTCCAAACAGCGGATCGTGCATGTGGAGCGAGAACACCAGCAGGTCCAAGCCACAGCTAACCAATGGGTAGAGCTGACATTGCATCATGGTGCATTGGACTGTGTCGCTGTTGCGGTCCTGGTTCAGAAGGGAGGAGCCATCCAGCAGGTGGATAAGCTAGACGACTTCAAGCTTGTGGTCGTCGGCGTGCCTCCCTCTGGCACATATGCTCGAGTGCTTTGCTGTACTCAAACGTCTCCTTAGACAGATTCTCCATCGCATGGTTATGACGCTCATGCTCGACCTCTGCCACCTTCTTGTCGGCGAATCTGAGTCCCCAGTTTGCTAAGGCAAACATGCCCGCATTCAAGACTGCGGATGCTATGCTATAGACTACAGTTTAAAGCTACTACATAGCTGCCCCAGCGACAGATCCCCAAAGCGATGTATAAACCAGGGGCTGATACAGTCGAGGATATAGATGACGAGGACTATGAGGAGGACTATGATGAGGAGGATTATGATGCAGACGAGTACGATGTCGGTGGTGTGTATGATGATGTGGAGCCTGCATCCCGCAAGATAGTAGACAGAGCAAAAGGAATCTATCGCACTTACGTAAAAGGTTCTATCGGTCCGCTGGAAGCAGTTGGGGCTCTGATCGCTCTGATCACAATGAAGGCTGGCGAGACGGTCTGTAAGATCGTCAACAATGCTCTCCATGGTGTGGAGAAGATTTCTGAAGCTATACCAGCCATCGCCTCAGGAGTATGTACGTTCTTCGGAGTCGCAGGCCCTTGGCTACCGTACATTGCCATAGCGCTCACGGCCATCTGGGCCACTGAGCATTTAAGCCATACTATATAAGGATGGCATCTCTGTGCGACCTGGTCAAGTCCCTTAACTTCCGAGGGTTGGTCGATAAACTACTGTTCAGTGAGGATCCAGCAGAGATTAGACGCCAGTGCACAGAGGTGTTTGAGGAGGTCTTCAGTGATGGTCGAATGAATGACGGCCATCTGTTCATCTGTTTAGAGTTCACCCAGGCCATGCGTGACAGGACGGAAGTGGACGTCAGTGATGAAATCCGGGAGTTTATCAACCGTCCTTCTTGAGGAACTCTACTATCCGCCTGGTGGATATTGCCATGAGCCCCCTCAACTACTCGAGGCTGCAGGTCGCAAGGGCCACAACTTCATATTGGAGACAGTAAGCCAGTGGCTCAGCCGCCAGGCGATGTGGCAGATATACAGACCTCATCCACGGCACATCAGGCATGCCCATTTCGAGGAAACTGCCCCGAACAGAGTTCATCAGGCAGATGTTCTATTCCTTCCACATGACTCGGTTGGTCGTAAGACCTACAAGTATGCCCTCACCATCGTCGATGTTGCCAGCAGGTACAAGGCGGCAGTACCGCTCACAGACAAGTCAGCTGACCAGGTGGCCCAGTCATTCCAGGGTGTCTATGGGGCTTCGGAAAATCCCCTCCAGTGGCCGGAGTTGTTGCAGGTGGATGAGGGTAAGGAGTTCAGAGGTGAGACTGCAAACACGGTGTGGCAATTAGGTGAGGAGAGGTAGGGAATCACCGTGCCCAGGTTATCATTGAGTAGTGGAATCGGACACTGGCAGAGAGTCTGTTCCATCACCAATATGCCCAGTAAATGGCTGCGCTGCGTGAACGTATGGGTGAGAGGGCTGCCTGCTGTGGTGGAGAGATCCAATGCTGAGGTTACTAGGCTAATCGGGAAGAAGCTGGTAGATGCTATCAGACACACTGCTGATCACAGCTCTAGAGGAGCGAACAAGGGAGAGGAGTGCCTGCCACCTTATGCTGTGGTTCTGTACCTGTATGAGTCTGGTGAGCTGGAAGGTGGTCGACGGCATGCAACAGATCCTAACTGGTCGAAAGACAGGTATTTGGAGGTGGAGGCACGGCCTACACTGCACAGAGTGCCTAGGCGACCATTTGTCGTAGAAGAGCGTCAGCTAGCCCCTGCAGACACACAGCTACCATCACCTAGGGTGCTAAGATAATACTCGATGGGCTCGGTATGGACACCATCTGGCAGCACATGGCGCTTATCATAGTAAGCGGAGAGTCCGAGTTTTTCCTGCTCATACATTACCATACCCTGGCTGTGTAGGCCTAGGTTTTTAGCTCTGTCCACCCCGCCATGAAGGGTGCTGTATAACCTCTGCCAAGAGACCTCATTCTGCCGCTTTGACATTCCCTTAGCCGAGCACTTACTTTCAGTTGGACTCTCCATGTAGTAGCATTTGGAGCGAGAGCGATACAACGAAAGCCTTCGAACTCGAGCTTGAACAGTCCCGGAGTCCATCCAGACCATTTGTTCCAAGATAGCCAGTCCCACTTATGAGTCTGGTACTCAGCTCACATCTCAGGGCGAATGACGTCGTCAAGGTTGGAGTCCGCACCTGGAAGGGCCTTCGAATTGTGATTCTCGGCTTGTGACTCTGGAGCTCATATGACTCACCGATCTCCTCGAGATCTCGAACCATGCACTACGCAGGGCCTTGTCTACCACGCATTTATCCTTCGTGAAGCTGGTGTTGCTATGACATTCTAGGGCCTCGATGAGCTTCCCATAGGCACTGTTGCTGGGGAGTTTGAAGAGATCTGCCAAGAGTGCTTTGCTCTTATCTACATCTCTCGAGCGGCGGGCCTCCGTAACATTCTCCATGAACCACTCGAATGGGCGCTTGGCCTCATAGTCCATGATGCGGTATACAGCAGTGATCTCCAGGCCATGGGTTATATACCACTTGAGTGGCGGGGCATACAGCAGCCGCTTCTTGCCAGAGAGGGCACTGACCAGCTTCTGGGTGGTGGAACGCTTCCTCCCTGATCGCCCTAGGTATTCCAGCATCTCAGAAGAGATTGCCTCTACAGGGATCTCGTGGTTATAGAAGAGAGGAGGCATTTCCTCGAACTTTGCCTACAGAGCCTTGGGGACCTCTATATCCACCTCAGCAAACCCAAACCAGCTGTCTGCTAGGAGAGCATCCTTAAAGCTAGCTAAACAGCAAACCCAAACCAGCTGTCTGCTAGGAGAGCCTCCTTAAAGTTAGCTACCCCACTAGCACCGGACCAATGGCGCACTGTCTCCTTACCACATGGCATCTCTTTGGCCATCGTTGACTGGTACAGAGCCTTTGCGTCATAGCCGAGTAGACGTTGGCAGACACACGCCCTCTGGCGGATTCGAGTAACACTGGCCTCATGGTATCTGGTGAACACGATGCTGGGACCTCCAACAACAGCACCCTTCAGCATCTCGTAGGCTTCCTTGCCCGGTGAATAGAGGCTAACATCCGGCATGTGCTAAGCAGTTCCACGGAGGAGGTACTGCAGTGACACACCTGGGAGAGAAACCGCATCTTTGAGGATGTCTATTTCTCATTCTGTGTAGAACTCCCGCATCCGCTCTAGCGCTTTGATGAATGGACGTCCAGGTTGTTGCAGTCTCACAGCCAGTCGGCGAATGTCCGCATTCCATGCTTGCTGAATGTCTGGTTACACTGTTCCCACTCTGACTGCATCAAGAGGTAGCCACCCTTGAGCGTAGATTTCCATACTGAGTAGTCCGGAAGCCCTGGATAGTTGAGCTTCTCATGTGTGTCAAACCATTCATATGGGAACCAGCTCTTCTGCTGTGTACACCTGTAAGCTTTGACCCATACCGTGTATGAGACTCCTGGGTCGAGGTGGTTCAGCACATTGAGAAACCGTAGCTCAGGTGTTATGAGGAACATGGTCTGACTAGCCTTCTTGGTGACGTTCACTGTACCTGTACTGTCAGTCAGCTAATCGACAAAGTACTTCTTGATGAGGTTCAGGTCATACCGCCCAGAATTGAATGCCGGAACAGGCACTTGGTCACACCACTCGTTGATCAGTCGCTGCTCTTGCTTTGGGAGCTTGTCCAGATCTGTCAGTTTGTACTGTGCCCTAACCCTTGTCCGGATTAGAGATGCTCGCCGTTGGATCACCAGCATGAACTCTCTGATCAGTTCTTTGCGGTCATGATTGCAGAGGTGAGTGGGCTCACTCGTGACGCCATCTAAGGAGCAGCCAACTGACACAGAGATAGGTATGTGAGTACTCGATCATGAGAGTCTCCGTAAGATGAGTCTTGATACCATCTAGGAGTGCTTCGAAGTCGTAAACTATGAAGTGTGCGTATAGGACAGTCCGAACTCGTTTAGGGACACTTGGACTGCGTTTTATACAGCAATCCCACTGTACCACAAGCGTGCATCCAGATGCTCTCAGCTTCTCCTATCTCAGGACTGTCTTGCGGTATCTTTGTTTGGCATCCTCACCTCGCTGGTGTTGTGGACACCCGTGCCAGTGACAGCCATGGAACGGTGTTGGTGGTCGGATCATAACCATCTACGGGAGCGCCCTCGATTCAACGCTCGCCACCATGCCCACATTCTACATGGTGTATGTGTACGCCTCTGTTTCTCGACTCATACTCGATCCAATGAGTAGCCGCTGAACTGGATGGTTGGGGCGGATAGAAGGCTTTCTCATACGCAGACTGTGGCACCTCAACCTTCTCGCCAGGACACACGATTCTTGTTTTGCCGCCTGTACAGTGATCAGCGTGGCATTGAAGATTGCATGCCTGTGTAAACCTCTGTTGACAGTGACTGCCACCCAGCCCTGAGCTGCTCCTATCATGTTCAGCCATGGGCTCTCTGGAGCATTCTTGTGGAAGAGCATCACCCTACCATCTTCGATGTGACGGATGCGATAGGTATGGGTGTAGCGGAGGTAGAAGGCATTCTGGACAGTCTGCTGGAACTTTTGCATGATCTGGCCTGTGACGTCTCCTTCTAGACCTCTGAAGAATGTCCAGTGTACTGACCGGCATCCTCGATCCTCTGTCTCCCTTTCGCCAAGACGCTGGTCGAGAATGTGTTCGCCTTCTCGCCTCATGCTCCGCGCTAATGGTTCATACCTCGGTGCCCTCATCACTCGCTTAGTGATCCTGCGTATGGGAGGTAAGTGCTCCAATGGATGGTCCGCCATCCACCTCGCTACAGTCTTGGCTCACAAGCTAGCAGTCACCTCCTTGTCCAACTGACGAAGCTCATGTATCTGCTGCGCTTTCTTGTGGGGATTCCAAGGATCATCTTTGGTAAGTGCTGGAAACCTTCCCATCTTCATTGCTTGGGAGAGTCGCTTCTGCAACTCCTCGGCACGGGCCTGTCCGATCATCTGGAGCAGGTCGGCTTTCTTGACCTTAGAGTAGCCTCTAAGGCTGAATTGCTTTACAATAGTGCGAAGCTGTGCAACAGTAATCATGGTGTATATCACTGTGGATGCCTGTCTCTAAATGGGCGTTCAGACCCTATTATGTGTGGTGCTGGCGTTCAGTACCTAGAACCTGTGGGGGTCCATCATGTTGATGTGATAGTGGATGCTTGTCTCTAAATGGGCGATCAGATGTGTGTGGGGTTGATCACAAGGCGCTCAGTCCCATTGTGTGTGATATTGTTTGTAGATGAGCGTTTACACGTAGTTGAGTGTTTTGAGTGTTTACATGTAATGTATGGTTGTGCATTCACACATGGTATACCATTATCGATGCTGTGTCTAATTAGATGGTAACGCATAACAGGTGGGCTAAATAAACTACTAATCTTGACTTTGGCCCAGTCTAGGCTCTGTGGTCTGCAATCAGACATGGAATCACGTGATCATGTAGTGCCGATCGGCCCGACCGGTATGGGCCATCCCAGCTAGGCTGGGTATGGGACGCCCGCTCCAGGTGCATTCCAAGCATGCCCCCTGGATAGGATAGTATGCGTGTATAAAGCCCTATGAGAGAGGTATGGCTAAGTCCGTAAGAACGCGTAGCATGCATGCGCATGCGTCAGATCTTCCCTGGCAACACGTGTCAGTATTGTGAGAGAGTGTATGCTTATATTGTACCGAGTTGGTACTGGGGATCACTTCATTCTCGTCGTTCTTGGTACCGATCAGGACCGGAATGAAGCGAGAATTTCAAAACTGTTTACCATTTTAAAATCGGACCAGAAATGGTCGAGTTATCCATAAATGCTAAGAGTAAGATTTGAACCTGTGATTTTAAGTTTGCTAATAACACAAAACAAGGTGAACCAACGCATTAACTACCTCGACCATGTATGCATTAGTAATTATAGCTGATACGTTATGTGTTCTCATTGCTGTATTGCTGCGCTTATCAGTCCTTCTAGATCTTGACGTCACTTCGAGATAACGTATATATTATAGACTGTAATTTTGTAGTTACCAGTGTATTATCAGTCCAATTGATCTGTTTGCTATTATTGCACAAAAATTAGTATCAGTATTTGTAATCTAATTATCGGTTCTCCGTTGGCTCAGTTGATAACAGCGCTGAATTCTAATAAAAAAACCAAGGTTCAAATCTCTCAAAAAGAGGGGGTTCCCCCGAAGAGTGGGAGTTTTATAGTTTTTTTTAGGGTTTTTTAAAAATCTTTTGTTTCATGCCACTATTACTCTTTACCCGTTACCCGAGAAGCATGGCATCACGTCAAGGTCTTGTTTCTTGTGTGGTAGTAGTAGTGTCGGAAAGATAACTACCTCCCTCACTGTCTATGCCCCAGGGATTGCGAGGGCGGTGGGGACCACAGATCGCCGAACGGCGGCCAGTTGAGGGAGGTGGTATCATTTTAATTCCGACACTACTACTCATTCATATGATGGTATATTCTGGTGTGGTCTGTCCGGGGGTCTAACTAGGACGACTTACTCATGTCTGGGTAATTACTGGTAATCATGGTTTTCTGGCATTGGCTTTGCAATATAGTTGATGCCGTTTCTCTCTGTAATACAGTACAACTCAGAAATAATTGACCTTTCCATTTTTCGCTATGCCCCGCCCCCCACTAGCTACGCTCCACCCACACCTCGCTCGTGCTCGGATCGATCGATCTCTGAATTCCCTGACTATCTATTTCAATAAAACTATACAGGTAAGCTGTTGAATATTTTGAAACTAATTTGACTGGGTGCTTTTGCTGCCTAAGGCAGCACCCAGTCAAATTAGTTTCAAAATATTCAACAGCATGTTTATTAAATAGCAAAGAATTACAAAGACATACAATTCATGCAACGTGTCTGAGTATTTGAGATTTGCTGACAGTCGATATGGAACACTTTGTGACGTAATGATTGTGACGTCATCATACACGCACTGAGATGATTATGATGTCATACGAGGTCAGATGGTGGGTGGATACTCTGGAAAGGTGAATTAAGTTTTCCAAACAGTATTATTTTAAACACAATGTACGAAATATCCTGTTGAAATTTTGCACTTAGTGTGATTGGAAGCCATTACTGCCAATCAAATTAATGTCTGTATACAAACACAATTTTAATAGCCATTTATACAACATAGTTGAAATACAATCAAAATCCCTATCCCACATATAAATTGTGCGAGCGTACAGCAATAAGCAAGAAAACGCTCAAAACGGGAATTCCGATTTCAACTTGTTCAATTCCGGCAATCAATAGGCCAACGGTGTATACGTTACTCCAGTTACGGCGTAGCTCTGTAAGGAATCAATAGTAAACAAGTCAGATATCGAAGGCGGTGTCGCCGAAATTACCTTTAGTACACGCGATATTTGTAATCGGTTCTAGTACAGTTTTTCCTGCTGAATACGCTCGTACATGTTTATTTATTTTTTATTAAACAGACTGATTTTCTCTAAATTGGTTATAAAAGAGGTGTTGTAAAATCCCGAAAATTTGGCTGATATTCACTGAAATTATGCTGGAAGGGAGATAATAGTCGTCCTATAAGAACCGTATGAGAAAATAAATTAGCGTGATTATGTCCCATACATGTGATACATTTTGATTTGGGAATCGATAAGCGTGCTTGTTGGCAGGCTGTCAGATATTGAACATCATCATCATCCTCATCATCATCATCAACCAAGCACCACCACCATACATGAATGACAGATCGGGTTCCACCATTGCCCCACCACGACACATCTATTTTGAGGGTATGTCCTTGGTGACAGATCACACACGATACATCTATGTCAAAAATACTTATCGGTAACATCGCGTATTCCAACGTTTCTATAGTAGGATACATTTTAAGATATGCCCCGCCCATTTCTAGCTAAACTCCGCCCACTTGCGCGTGTTGGAATTGATTTATATACTTTGAATACTGAATCTCTAGAATCCCAATTACAGGTAATTATAATGGTGAGCTGTTGAATATTTTGAAACTAATATGACTGGGGACTGTTGCTGCCTATGGCAACAACAGCTTACGTCAAATTAGTTTCAAAATATTCAACAAAAAGTTTATTAAATTGTAAATTAATCAAAGACATACAAATGGTAAACTTTTGTGATGGACATTTTGATTTTCGAGACAGAGCTGCATCATTTTGATTGTGGCGTTCGCTAACTAATGAGGTAATTGATTATGATGGCAGATAATTGAGTGACATATTTGATCCCTCCATTTCTTTGGCTAATGCTGTGATCATATTAGCACGCTACTCCGGAGAAACGCCGATGAATCCATTACATGGTAATATTACTTTGAGTAAGTATTTTAGTTTGGGCCTTGCAACATCGCATGTGGCATACATTCCTGAGCTGAAGGAAATATATCTTCATACAACGGAGGGTCATCTGATGGTGCATCTCTTTGAAGAACATCCGGGTTATCTAGGTGACGTGTATGGAGGACATCTGAACGAACACTTGCTGTACTCTGGCTGTTAGGTGTAATTGCCATATTCAGGGCACTTGTAGGAGACAGGATGTGACGATCAGAAAGTTCAGTCATCGGCGTATTAAGTCGACTTGCACCCTAAGGTTAATACAGACAAAATTCGTTATTAGAAAATGTTATAAGCTATATTAAAAGAGTGCTATAAAACCCGAAACCCGATATTGTTCTGCACTGTCTAGGAGAACGTTTCGATTATTATATCCCAGTATTTCAGTTTCAAAGCAAGCATACATGTTGTTAAAGGTGCATATTCACAGTAAAATTTCTGAAAATAAAATTGTTTAAATTACACACATTTAGAGGCTTCAACTGTGAGCCTATACCTAATGAAACGAAATAAATCTTAACATATGATGATTCCATCCATATAAATTAATAAAATGAATTATTTAGGACATAAAACGTATTCTGTTGAATATTTTAAAATTAATTTAACTGGAAGCCGTTGCTGCCTATGGCAGAAACAGCATCCAATTAAATTAATTTCACAATATTCCACGTGATTATTTTAATATCGTAAACAATATATTTTTAATTTCAAAATATTCAACATGCAGGTTTCCTGTTTGATTCGATTTCAATACATTCATTATTGATTTCTCATGGTAAGCTGTTGAATATTTCGAAACTATTGTAGCGCGGAGTTGTTGCTGCCATAGACAACACCAGCTCCCAGTAAAACTAGTTTCAAAATATTCAATAAAATGTTTATTAAACTGTTAATTCATGGGGACTGTGAACTGATGATGATGATGATGATGATGATGATGATGATGATGATGAGGAGGAGGAGGAGGAGGAGGAGGAGGAGGAGGAGGAGTGACTATGTCCTCCATCTGAGGAAATGAACTCTTTTTCAGCTGCAATCAGCCGTTAACCTTCTCCACCATGTAGTGTCCACTGTGAGCGTCCTAAGCTCCTGTACGTTCTTTATCGTCTTTAGTGGTCCTAGATTACGTTCCTTGAGGGCTGGCCATAAAACACTTGGTAATCTGATGTTGTGGCGTCATTTTCGTGCCTGATACTTGCTGGCACATACGACCGTAAATTCTAGTACTTTCTACCTAGGCAGAGTGCTGCCTTTGCCATTAGACTGTGTTCCCAGCGTAGATTTGTAATGGCTCACATACGTTTGCGGTGACATGCAAGTTTGTTCAAGAGTGTTTTTGGATTGCTCATCTTTTACAATTGTATAGCATTATGGAAACAGGTGCAGCATCAAATCGTTACATTTTTCCACACATCCCCAATTCCAAAGGGACAGGAAGGAAGCATTTCCTGTTACACGGCAAATTTCAATGTCGTCATACTAACCATCACCTTATGGAGATCCTATTGACGTTTCAAACTGTGCAGAAAGTGTTGATTTGAGGCATTCGGTTGTGTGTTTGCCAATAAGAGTCTCACTAGGCTTAGTTAGTCATCATCGCAGGCAGCTTAATGGAGAGATTGAGGAATCTGTCGTCTCTTGATGGTAACAAATGCACGTGACATGTCGAATCCCATCTTGTAGAAGTCCGAAATGCTTTGATAGTTTTACTGATGTCAATAGTCGTTGTGCCCAGACTATGTCAGCGCAGCTACAACCTCTCTTAAAACCACTTTGCCAGTTTCTATTACATTTGGCAATCATATCTGTGAGACGAGATAATGCCACATTTGATAGCATTTTCAGATGGTGTTCAAAAGCAACATCGGTTTCACGTTGGGAAGATATCCGGGTGGTTTCTTAGGCTTTCGGAGTGCGATAAGTAAGTGTACCCTCGGCATCGATATGCCAGATTTTGTTCAAGAGCAGAGCTGATGACGTATGCGATTTGTATCTTGATAGTATTAGCTGCATTTTAAGGAGTTCGTTAGTAATGCAGTCACGACCATATGCGTGGCCATTCTTTAGAGACGTTAACGCTTTTCTAACTTCTGTTTCTGTTATTGCCATTTGCTGGAGCCATAGCTGACCTTCAAACGTGGGTAGAGGTTCCTTTCCTGCGTCAGAGAAGTGATCTTTGAAATATTCCTTGATTGTTTAACCTTTCCCTGGTTAGAGCTGATAGAGTGATCATCAGAGGTATAGCAAGTGCAAGTGGTTGCTGTGGAGTGCTCCTTTAATGCTTTGCTTGCTCTGAACATCTTTTGACAATCATCGGTGGACGTGATCTTGCTTACCGGGTTATCTGCTCTTGATTTGGCGCATGATCTTATTGCGATTCTATCCTAGTTCAGTTTGGTGTTCATTTCGATTGCTTTGATAAGTGCGTAGTCGCAATGTCTTCTGTTGTTCAGACAGCGTTGTAACCAGTGGATCACCAACATATGCTTTCCTTTGGTTGCTATGCCTGGCTACACTGACCTGTTTAGCGGTTAATGTCTCCACACATTTAGGACTTTAGTTCTAAATGGCTTCCTTTAGCTTCCTTTGGTTTTCAGTCGAGGTCAACCATGGTCATCTGCTCGATTATTGTTTTCCTATGCGATTCATGCATTGCTACGTGAACTAATATTTAAACCATAGGTCAATAAAATAATGATAATAATAATAATAACAATAATAATAATAAAAATAATAATAATAATAATAATAATAATAATAATAATAATAATAATAATATTTTGATATTCTTGCTCAAGCTTAGGCCGTGTTCTCACTAGAGACTTAATCAGGAATAACGCCATACTTCAGTAATTCGTTATTCCTGATTAAGTCTCTAGTGAGAACACGACCGTAGACACTAAAGTATTAGGCCGTGTTATCACTAGAGACTTAATCGGGAATAACGCCATACCTCAGTATGAGTTACGCCGGTTAAGTCTCTAGTGAGAACACGACTTTAGTATACGTGACTGGCATTCCTTTAACGTACTCTATATTTATATCAAAAGTCAGTTAACATATTTCATATTAGACCTCATTTGATATATTTTATATTAGATAAACACATGTTTTCTTTGTTCATTTACCATGTTAACCGCGCCAGTCCTGTTATCATATCGTGTGTAGAGTGAATCGATAAATAGCCCTGATGGGGAAACAGTCTGATGCACAGCAGACGTGGACACTAATAATAATAATAATAATAATAATGATGATGATGATGATGATGATGATGATGATGATGTTGATGATGATGATGATGATGATGATAATAATAATAATAATAATAATAATAATAATAATTATAAATAATGACGCTCTCGTGTACCCCAGTCATGGAATTAAATGTGCATTACGGTATGTACTTACTGTCTTAATGACCTAGATATTTGACCTTTGACCTGAGATCTCAAGTCTCTCTAGCCGGCTATAATATAAGTGTATGTGCCAAGTTTGGTTAGTCTACCTTCCCGACTGATGCTAACAAATGTGCATTCCGGAATGCAGTTAGCGACTCCATGACCGACATACATACCGATAGCCAGACAGCCAGCAAGCCAGTCAGCCAGCCAGCCAGCCAGCCAGCCAGCCAGCCAGCCAGCCAGCCAGCCAGACAGACAGACAGACCGACCGACCGACCGACCGACCGACCGACCGACCGACCAGCGGGCGGGCGGGCGGACGGACGGACGGACGGACGGACGGGCGGGCGGGCATGCAGGCAGGCAGGCAGGCAGGCAGGCAGGCAGACCGACCGACCGACCGACCGACCGACCGACCGACCGACCGACCGACCGACCGACCGGCAGGCAGGCAGGCAGGCAGGCAGGCAGGCAGACAGGCATGCATGCAGGCAGGCAGGCAGGCAAGCAGCCCCCAGCAATACGCACACCTTGTGGCCGCTGGGAGATGTTTCCCCGAGAAGCAGCATGTCCTTGACGTTGCGGTACGGTCCTACTAGCATGTTGCCGAGCCTGTAGTCGAGATTCTAATTCTCTTGTCGAACGTATTCTAGGACGCACCGTCGTCTCCTCACTTGCCCTTGATGTGACAGCTCTCTCAATCAGCCTCCTAAACCAACGCTGCAAGCATGGAATAAAGCAGCTCGCTACCACCAGTAGCGCAGATAAAATACAAAACAGGATAATAATTACATCTTTACCATTCTCTGCCACAACGAGTTCTAGAAAAGAAACATATAATCATTGTAAATGAGAAGAAGATATTGCCCGCGTGCGTGCGTACGCGCGTGCGTGTGTGTGTGCGCGCGCGCCTTCCTTCCTTCCTGCATGCCTGACTGCCTGCTTGCGTACGTGATGTGCGCGATAGTCCGCGTGTCAGGAGCTGTATCTAAGAAACTTTTGATCAGATTTGGCTTCAATTATAACACAACAAAGGATCTTACTGTCAACGAGGATTTACAGACTTGGGGACAGATAAAAACAACTCTAGATTCGGATCGGATCAAATTCTGGATCTATGAATATCTTGGAAACTACTGGCACGATTTAGCTTACATCTTAACACAAATAGCAGGTGACCATACATTGGGATTCAACAATGTTGGGCGTGATAAGAAAACCCAGGATAATGGGGTGGGGTGTGTGTGGGGGGGGGGGGTGTATGTGGGTGTGTGTGTGGGGGGGGGGGTACCCAAAAAAGTGTATAGCAGCAGCGTACAGTGGTCATTCTTGATTTGACAATTTGTATTTAACGACCATCTTAATGTAACAGTTGCCTTTGAGAGGCTTCTGTAGAAATGTATTGCTTATCATAAATACACGTATCGACATATCGCCTAAGCGTTAATTCATCAAATGAGTTCCGGTTAACATATCATATAAGAAATGTTTAAGGCATTAGGTATCAGGTGATGCTATATAGTTTGATGAATCGTATGTTATATGGCTGACTTAGTGTTCAATTTCAACGAAATCGTCCATTAATATCATAACATAAATTCAGGGCGACCAGCTTGTCATGATATTTTGTCGGGAAAATAAGTGCGGATGACCACGAGAGCGCGTGGTTTGGCCTCATATTCTTCGCTTGACTCGTCTACAGGGCCGTATTTAAGGGGGGGGGGGGGGGGGGGGGGGGTGGCAAGTGTACATTTTAATCCGCAAAATTAAAGAAAGCGATACAGACTATACATTTACCAGTTATCTAAAATACTTAGAGATAATGCATTCCTAAAATGACTTACTAAATGTCATTATGCATACACTTTATGCCCCGCGTGCAGTTTTGCCCCGGGATTGTCCCACTTCCGGGTCTACCGTTTGTTAGCCATTTCCTCCTTGAAGGAGTTGGCTCAGATTTAAGCATAAAGTTAAATAGTGTAGAGTGGCTAGGATTCGCTCAAAGGCGGAATTACACTTCAATACTTTATTATAGTCTCCAAAATAGTATGTTTTTGTTACTAATTCTGTTACGTAGTTGAATAAAGTGACAGATTAATAGAGCCAATACAATTTTATTCCTGATAAAAACATATAAATTCGCTTCTGTTCAATTTCTCTGTCAATCACCAATTTAAGCGATTTTAGTAATTAATCATCTGATCGTCTGCGTCAGCCAGTCGAACATGCGCAGTTGCATTTTCCTGAACTCATCGGCGGTCGGGACAAGTGTCCCAATAGTCAGTTAAGGTATGCGCACTTCCGGTCTATGCTTATAAGACGTCTATTGATTTAAGACATTTGTTCAAAAAGGCTTTTAGATTATCATAAAACTAATTTGGCTGGAACCTGTTGCTCCCATAGTCAAATTAGTTTCAAGAAGTTCAACAAAATATTCTATCCTGGTCTGATTAGACTAACAAGATAAGAGAGGGTTAAAGAAAAAACAATGTTCCTGGTCAACAACACATCATGATACCACAAACACAATGGAGGAATCCAGTTCTAGTTATCGCCCGCCCAGCTCTAGCTAAGCTTCACCCACGCTTTGCCGCATGTTAGGATCAATCGATCTCTGCACTCTCTAAATATCAATTTCCAGAAAACTATACAGGTAGACTGTTGAATATTTTGAAACTAATTTGACAGGGTGTTGTTGCTGCATATGGCAGCAACAGCGCCCAGTCACATTAGTTTCAAAATATTCAACAGAAAGTTTATTAAATAGTAAAGCCATACAATTCGTACAACTTGGCGCAATTTTAAGCTGTTATGAGATTATGAATCGCGACATGCATGCCGTAATTGATTATGACGTCATCCTACATGTGACGTAGTTGAATATGAAGTCATATGATCGATAAACTGGATTCATCTATAATAAAGATAAAATAATACACATCAGGGCCCACTGCACTTGCATCGCGTCAGACCACTCAGCCGCATTCGGTAATGGACCTAGCCATTTCAGCGATAACGTGTCAAAAATAGTAGTCTCTTCGTCTAC